>CM067224.1:11607830-12182834 GCA_034190945.1 Octodonta nipae | reverse complement strand
TGTATACGACAGATATTTGGTAAGAATGGAAGAGCTAAGACAATCTTGCCGGATGATTTATCAATGCATAAACAAGATGCCTACTGGGGAAATAAAAACTGACAATAACAAAATTTCGACACCTAAAAGGGCGGAAATGAAAGTTTCAATGGAGAGTGTCATTCACCATTTCAAGCTATTTTCGCAAGGGTTTCAAATACCACCTGGTTCAACGTACACTGGTACTGAGCATCCAAAAGGGGAATTCGGGGTATACCTAGTTTCAGACGGTAGTTCCGTACCTTACAGATGTAAAATAAGGGCTCCGTCTTTTGTGCATCTGTCATCAATGGACGCTTTGGGGAGGAATTTTTTATTGGCTGATATGGTCGCTATACTCGCTTCTCTAGATGTTGTGTTTGGTGATGTAGACAGATAAATTAGGTTTAGCTTAAATCATGTGATTAATGGATTGTTATTTGTAGCAATAAATGTGTTTTGAAATAAATAAACAGGTATAAAGTTTGTCAAATATTTCACTTTTAAATTTACATTTTTTTATGTATTGTCCACTGACAGCAGTTATAATTATTACTGTCAAGATCAATTAAGAACTAAATTTTTACATATGGAAAATATTCTTGATTTCTAATGATTTCTAAGAATATGTTATAAACTTTTAAATAAAAGTGATTAAAGATTGATTAAAATACATTTAAATATTAAAATCATGCTCAATTAGGTATTGTTACATTATGTTCTTATAAAAACCAAATGAAAGTTGGCGGCCACGGGACGCCCGGCAGATGTAAAACGTTCAAGTTAATAAAATAACTTATAAGAACTTAGAATTAATAAAAACCAATAAAGAAAATATCGAGTAAAATAATGAAATAAAGGTAGAATTTGTATTATTTTATTTCTATGTCGGTTAATATTTAAAAAATGTTTGGTGAGCATATACCTACATAAGTATATTTTGTAGTGTTACTTTTTGTTAATTATTTCAAACTTTCTACATCAATTTTGAGGAGAGTTAAATTCACTATTTTTTTTTTAATTATCATATTATATCACATACTATTAATAATACGTGAAGACCAAAAGGCACTCCCCTTTTTCGGCCTTTATTTTGAAAGGAGGGTAATGAAACGTATATCATTATCTGCCGTAGATGTGTAGAATATATAATGATTCTTTATTTATGTCTGTTAAAATAAGTAAATTAAAGTTAAATTATTTGAGAAGGCGCCATCTAGAAACAAGTAGCTTAAGCCTTGATCTATTCGAAATTTGACATTGAGGTAGTTAACAGCAGTCGACAGTAAAAACACAATCGTGTTAATAAGAAGAATAAAATGATTTAAATAATCGATTTTCATTTACTAAGATATATGCTCTAAAACCTTCTTGTCTATTCATCTGTGATGCTACTTTTTTCGATGAAAACAGTCAATATTAAAGTGACCAAATTTTTTGCATTTACAGAAGAGCCATGCAATTTTTACGTAAATACACTAGCTTTAAAGATTCTAAGCTTAATTGATACATATCATTTCAGATTATCAGTAATTGAGTATGTAACCCCTTCAGTCATGAATTTATTACAATTCTAATAACAATTTAGTAATATTTTGGGAAACCATGTATATTTATTATTGCTTCAACACTCAGGAGATGTAATATGCAAGTATTTTATTAATTATTTATATTTGAAATGACATGTTCACATGGAACTTGAATAAGTTATAATAATAACATAAAACGAATTGTTTTGCAGTTTTATTTCATGTAATGTCTTTTTTAAATTAATTTTAACATGTCATCTCAAATAATTTTATTATAAATATAGTACATATAATTTTGTTTATTTGTATACACCTTAATTATATCTAAGTAAGTAATCGAAAACTGCAGCAAGGATTATGTAAGGATTTTGTCAAAATTTCGCCATTTCGGGGTTTCGGCATCTAGAAATCGTTTGTTCGGGAAAAATCCTATTACCGAGAAAGAACGATTGTTACAATTATGACAGCTGAGTTTTGAAATTACAAGAGTTTCAATACAGGATGATTTGGTAACTGACTTGAGATTGGAACTTGTCAACTTAAATGTCATAAATCAAACTTTCAATTTACAATTTACATTTTCATTACATATTTTAAAGCCATTGACAACGAAGTCAGAATCGACTTTGAAACGTTTGGTATTTTCTTTCAACATACTGCTTTTTTTAATCCAATTGTGGTGTTATTCCCAAGAAAAGTTAAAAGAACTCATTGGAACTGCTTTTGAAAAAATATTTTAATACAAATTGAATTTTAAGAATTTTATCACTATTTGATATTTTTCTAGCATTACATTTTTACAACTGAACCTTTCAAGAAATTAAAGTAAAAAGTGCTGGTTAGGTAATTTTTGGATGAGTAAAAAGTTATGTTAATTTGAGGCACACAATGAAATTGTTTTGAAAGTCAATCAATATGGTTATAGGAAATATAGGATGTTCATAAATATTATATGTAGCCCACAGCTATTACAAATGCATATTTAAATTTACTTAGATATAGGGAGATGTAGATTATAATTATACACGGTGATTCCAGATATGTTAGAAACAAAATGTTTTCTGAAGAGTGCAATTATAATTATAGATCGTTAGAAAAAATAATTATATAGTGTAGCCCATTAGCGGTGGAATTTACAGGGTTCTTGGTATAAAGGGGTGGTGGAAATATGAGCTGGAGTAGAGTGGTTTAAAATATATTACAATAAAAATGCAACATTTCGTAGCCCATAAGCAGATGCATATACAAGATGGGTGTAATTAATATAGGAATTATAGTTGTACATGATTATTATAAAAAATGTTAAAAAGGGAAATGATTTAGTGGGTAGCCCACTATGAGTAGCATATATATAATGATGGAAATATAGGGCGGAGAAGAATTATAGTTATTTCAAAACCAACATTTAATCTTTCTCGTAACTGAGCTTTGGTTTCAATTTCTCTCTCATAAACGATTTGCTTGGCCCGTTCAAATACAAAAAAATCAAAGGGAGTCAGGTCTGGCGACCTTGGAGACCATAGTATAGGGCCAGTTCTCTCATTTTACGCGTTTGGGAATGTAATCTCCAGGAGCTATATAATGTGTTGGACAGACAAGTTTTTTGAATATTATTGGTCTGTGTTCCAATGAGATTTCATCTAATAATATCAATAAATCGTTCATTAAAAATTCGTCATTTACGAGATAGAAATAGACACCAAGGAGCAGCTAATCAATGTTGCGTTCGAAACAATGCGGGATGATCGATCTTATTAGATGAAATCCTATTGAAAGACACACCAATACAATTGGTCAAGAAACATGGCTGTCTAGCATGTTATAGACGAACCTTCAGAGAGCTCCTGGACATTTCATTCCCAAACACGTGAATTGAGAGAACTGGCCCTATACTGTGGCCTCCAAGGTCGCCTTTCGATTTTTTTTGTATGTGGACGGGCCAAGCAACCCGTTTCTGAGAGAGAAATAGAAATCAAAGAGCAGTTAAGAGAAAGAATAAATGTTGCTTTTGATATAATAGGGGATGAGATGCGACTAGAGACTACCACTGTAGGAGTCAGAAAAAGGTGTCGCGATTGCATCCGTAGCGGTAGAAGCCAGTTAGAACAAAATTTATAACAAATTATTGCAACTTGATGTATGTTTTATTTTTTGTCGTTCTACTCTTGCAAGTTACAATCTCAAATTTTATTATGTTATGTTTATGAAAGTAATCACTTTCGACTACGTGTGATATAGTCAAGTTCTCGATGTGCCTCTATTTTTTTTTGTAATAAAGTGTTTAACTCAATCACTTTTTTATGGAACCTCGTCATTTGTGGATTCATATAATGTTTTGAACCAATTATTTGTATCAAATAACGAATGCAGATGAGCAAAAAACATCATAGATTAGATTTAAGTTATTTATTTGGTGAAGATGCAGTGAAAAATAAAAAAGTTATAACAGTTCATATGTAAAAATCTGAGAATTAAGATAAAAAACATAAAATTAAAAAAAAACCGTAAGATATCTAGATGTTATATGGGCTACATAATATATCACATGAGTCCACCTATCTACCCTCCAAGTTTGGCGAACGTTCTACAAAACACCCTGTATATGTATTCATCAGGCTTGGCACCAACTTCAATCAAACACAGTTATTTAGAACAGGTAATATTTCTCGTTTTAAATATCCAAACAATTTTTTTTTTCTTTTTATTGTCATTATTGTTATTATGCATTGAAGTTGGCATTTATTTTTTTATAACTACTAGTTAATTATTTACATATTTTAGTTATATCTTGAAATTGGTTAAGATTTTAAAAAATATCGATGTGCATAGGTACTCAGTAGTCAGTAGGTACCTATGCAAGTGCTTATTATGTAGTGTTACGTCTTTTTAAACTTTTTTTACATCAATTTTGAAATCGGATAATTTTGTTATTTTTTTTATTATGACTCAGCATGTGTAAAATAACTTTTAGTTAATATATAACCTGCAGCAAACTGATTCTTATTCTCTTTACGACTTGTCAGTGACTCGTACAACCATACTATCACATTGAGACTTCGTCCGGAACTGCTAGCAATATCTCATTACTCGATCTCAATAAGTTCTCTTCTCTGAACCCATCCCACATCCCGATAGCAACATTACATAATTTGAACGGCATCGCAAACAATACGTCGTATCTACCGTTCATGACCCCGACAAGTAGGGTAGGGACTCTTCCGACTACCTATATACAAAGTATAGACCAGTAGGTACCAAGTGGAAGGGCGCATCTGGCTGGCGATTCCTGCTGCTGCTGGACCGCCGCCTCCTGTCGGCAGTTGAAAAGCGTTGAATTGCAACCGGCAAACCGACAGCAGTAGCAGTAACTCCTGCCGGCATCGAATCCGCGTGTCGTACTCGATCTGGAGGCTCTAACCACGCGGTCTTCTTCGTCGGCCGTCTCGGCTTCGTGGGGCAATTTTCGTTCAAGCGGGCGGTTTTTGGTTTATGGTGATTGTTGATCCTTAAGAATTGTTGACCTTGTCTTGCTGATTTTTAGCGCGAATTGTAACACGGATAACGCACGCTCGATTAACACTTTGTGTGGAGAAAAAAAGTGGTTGCATGCGGGGTAAGTTTGAAATTAATTTAGTTATGGTATTTTTCTGATTTCCGTTGAAAGAGTTCTTGAATAGCATATTTGCATACCAGAAGTTTCTACAGCTTAGGCAATTTTCTTTCTCACTAGACGTAAAATCTACATTTGTCTTTTTCTCTTGTTACTAATATACTCATCAAATACTTATTGAATATTTTATTTATAAATTGTATTTGTATTTAATGTTGTGTGTTTTTATGTTTATAGTTGAAAATAAACTTGAAAAGTTTCATTCGCTAAATTCGATATACAGAAAAATAAGTAAATAGTATTTAGTATTTATTTATGGAGAATTAACATTTACACAGTGGGGTCTTATTATCTATGTAATTATGACTGTAAATGAAAAAGTCTGAAACGGGACAATTTTTAAATATAAAACTTCACTCTTTTTAAATAAAATTATTCTCATATCCCTTTAGGGGTTATAACTATCTACCCAAAAATAAAAATAAAAAATAAAAGCGGGGCCTGTGTTAACGCGTTTAAAAGTGTTTCCAATTCTGTATTCAGCAATATTTTTTTGATTTTTTGCGTTGGATATTCAAAAAAAGTAATTTTATTTGGTACAAACAAGTAGCCCCCGAGTTAAATACGCTACGATTTATTAGTTTATTAGGAAATGTTTTGTTTTCTGAAGGATAGTTGTGTCATCTTTTGTTCGTTTTTTTTTTCGGATATTTTGAGATTAACACCAATACTGTTAATGTTCTTTTCAACAACCCTGTATCGGTATAGTTAATAAAATTTTTCCAGTGTTGTCCGTTATGACTTAAATGAGGTCTCTAGAACATCAGAATTTCTTTGGTCTTATTTTTAGCGAATGCATCTTATAATCCTTCAAATTCTTACAATTTGAAAGAAGCTTTGATATTTCATATGATCTTTAAAATTATTAGTGCTACCCTGTATATGCCAAATTTGCAGTAAATTGTGATTTACTGAATTTGTCATTACGAATCTTTTAATTTGTAATTTGCTTGTTCAGTTGTGTTTAGTTATTACCATTGAAAACGGGGTCTGATTTAGACTTTGAATCATTTGGACTATTTGAAAAAGCAAGTGTCGTATTCTTCCCAAAAAAAATCAGAAAAAATACAAATACGTTTTTCTGCAAAAAAATCAAAATTGAATTTTTTGGGACATTTATGACATATTAAATTTTTTAAATTAATTATTGTTAATTAATCGCTTATTTAGGAATTTCTAAACATTAATTTATTTTTAATGAGCGTTTCTGACGCCGCAATAATTGAGATATTTATATTAGTTTGAGAGGGTGATAAAATAAGAAGGCATTCTAAGGTATGCGGAATATATAAAGAGAACTATCCTCACCGTCACATTTCCCAGTTTAGGGGGAGTAGAATAAAACAAAAATTCCGGCTATTTGGAACTGCAAAAGATCTTCCCATACCTGAGAGGTAAAAATTAAAATGACAACAAGATCAAATTAAAAATTTAAATAACTCCCGACACAAAAAAACCTCTTAATAATAAAAAAAATTCTTACCTTCGGCACTTGTTACGTTTGGAATTTCCTACCTGAGACTAATTGTCATATTTGTATACCTCCTCCACTGGAGCAGGTCCAGTATTTAGGTCCCATTTCTACCAATAGTCCACTCAACACACACAAAAAATTAATTAAAATCGGTCCACCCATTTAGAACTTCTCAAAAGTTTTACTAGAACTTGATTGCTGCGCCATCTACCTGCTCAATTATGAATCTAAACTGTCCAGAGAAACTGAAACACACATACATTTTTTTATCAAAATGTTTAGGAACAGTTAAAAAATCCATAGTACCTATAAGCCTTTCGTCAAGTAGAATCATCTGGATCACGCCAGCTTTCAAACACAAAAAATGCATCAAAATTGGTACAATCGTTTAGGAGCTAAAATGCCGGAGACAACTACACAGATTCACAGATATACAGATACACACTTTAAACTTATAACACCTCTATTGTTTGCGTCGGGTGTTAAAAAGAATATTGTTGAATCTTGAGGAAAACCCACAAAAACATCAAGAGAAGTAGCTGGTAATAATGATGTAAGTAAAACATTTGTATTGAGATCAAAAAGAAAAAGAATAATACCTCAGTAATTAAACGAAAATGATGATTGTCGTGAAATAGTTACGAATAAATGCCAAAGGAATCCGATATTCCCAAAAATATTCTTTTTTCATATGAGACACACCAAAATTGTTGGTAATTATTGGAGTACGCAAAAGCCTCACTGGATGAGCGAAGGTGTCACTGGTGGATCCTAAAGAGCCTAAAGAACCCCCCCCCCTCCTTAAAATCATCTGTGTTATGTGATTTATTAGTGTTTATTTTGATAAAACCTTCCTTAAGCTCTGTCCCCACTAACAAGGTCTCACCCCAATTGACAACCCTGGATCCGCTACTGCTCAGTATCTTATTAAAGTGAACGTTTGGGCATAATAACAGAACAATTGAATCATATATTTTATTCGGTGAGATACTTGGTTTTACAAAATGTTTTAAAACCTAACTTAAGACAACTTTTTCCTATTACTGTAATTTCGCAAACATTAATAGAAACCTATGGTTTCAAGAAGATCGAGTTACACCAAGTTATGCAGCGGCATGAGGATGATTTACAACATCGAAAAGCCAAGAAATTAAAATCATCACAAAATTGTTGAACAACGTTGTCGAAAAGTTAAACAATGTCACTTTGTTTGTCAAGACATGAACAGTGCCGAGTTTGAGCTTGTGACTTAAATATTGTTAACTATTTCAAACGTGATTTCTTTCTATGGTATCATCAATTATATTATAAATTAAATAATTGAATATTGATTTTTCTTAATACCACCGTTAAAAAATAAACTGTTACTCTAATTACTTTTATGTTTTTTTGGGCAATAACACACACCACAATCGAAATAAAATCAAATTTTCATTTTGCAATTTACATCAATAAATATAGCCATTGACATCGAAGTCATAATAGACTTTGAAACGTTTGGTTTTCCTTCAACATACGTCGTTTTATTTCGATTGTGGTGTTATTGCCCAAAAAACATAAAAGTAATCAAGAATATGCCACAAACAACCTTTAGAAGACAATGTAACTGTAATAAAGCTACAAAATATTTCTCCAACTCAGCTCTCCCATCCGACAACATTCAATTTTTGTTGTTCAATGTTGTTTCAAAATTGTACAAATTTGTTACAAAATTCCTATGTTCTGTCAGATATATTGAATACTTTCTTCGAGGTGTCATTCTTATATATGATGAAGGCTCTTTTACCAGAAACAATATATATTATATATATTGTCTTGCGTAGAAAAGAATGACACCTCGAAAAGAGTAGCTGAGATAATGTTTCTTTTTTACTTCTGAATCACTTGTAAATCCTGGATACTTTCACACAAATCAAGTGAGAAATGTTGTTATCGGGATAAATAAAAATTCTGTGGATTTCCTGTATTTAAAAAACAATTTCTGGTAAACTGATGAGCCTAAAATATAGGACCACAAATATCGGAAGTTGAAAGGGACCATGACTTTGAGGAAAGTTTAAATGGAATTGAAAATACTGCATCGATGTCTTTTATTGGACTTCTTCAACAATTATTAAGTAATTAAACTAATCACTTTACAGCATTCTGAACTTTTTAATTTCAAATCACAGAAAACCCTAACCGTTATAAATACAATCTGAAGCAAATTTGAAATTGGGCCAAATAGTCGATAACAAATGGACCTTTAAATAATCTACTGAAAAAAAAATGTCGATCAGTGTTATTAAAGAAATTTAAGATCAGTAGTTTCTAATCAACCATTTATTTTTCCTAACAACATAATTAAAAATAATAAATCATTAATAATAGCTGTAATTATAAGATATATTAAGTAGAGCAGTCAACAGACAAATGCCAAGAGAACATTTAATGCAAAATTGTACAATTAACAAAACATTATTGAAATCAAATGTGGAATTTATGAAATTTTTATAGAAAATTTCATGTTATTAAACACAAATAAATTAAAACGATATAATTGCTAAATGGAAACTAGATTGAAAACATCTGTATTAAAAGTAATAAATGTGCCTTGAAATATTTAGTACATTATGTTGTTATTTAGAAGCTGAACTAGCTGGGAGCAGTGGAATGACTTTTACAATATCATCCAGTCTGACATATTTCTTGAATTTCCATAGAAGTGCTTTATACAGATGTTCATTTGTGATCCTTAAACTTTGACCTTTTCAATATCCGATAGTATCGATAGTATTTTAAGAACTACCGATAATATTTGACAGACCAACTAACGATTGCTTCTAATGAAAAATAATGTTATAATTATTTTTGTATAATTATTGTTAGCAACAATTACTTTTATAGAAAATATCCTAATCTTGTTTTATCTTCCAGTAACTAGAAGCGTAAGAGAATTATGCGAACCGATCTGAAGAGGGCTGATGTGATTCTGCCGAAACGTCGATAGAAATTATTGAAAAAGCAAGCTGCAAATTGTTGGAAAAAAAAATGTTTAATATCATAAAGTTAGTGAAAATTAATTAACCAAGATTAGAATTGGAGTAATAATCTTTTGAAATTTTGTTATCGATTTCAAGCAAATTGCAATATATAATGTTAAGGTTTAACAGATCAGTTTTTTTATTTATATTTTATCAAAGCTATTTCTGTATACCATCTCCAAAAAAATTCTGTTAAATGAATTTCGCTCTATTGCAAGGATGCTGGCGTTTTGTCAAAGTTGGCAGTATGACAATTCTCAGTACAATGAGTTAAAGCCGAAGAATCTTTGTTCAACCTTATATCGCTTTTATGAGAAGTTATTCGATCTTTAACTCTTCATGAAGTTGTCCAATATAAGTGGCTGGATAATTGTTACAATCAATTTATATGTTACATTCGATTGGACTAGGTTGATTAATGAAAATCTTCAAGATCTTGGGGGTGATCTCTTTAAGGTAAGCAAGGGACACATATACGTAATTGGAATTCTGTAAATTTGAATCATTGCTTATATTAGAATTGTTATTTAATAAAGGAGTAATTGGTTTCTGATTTCTATGTGTAAATCTTTCGACGGCTAGAATTTGTGGATTATTGAATAACAATTTATTTAATAATTTGGGGGATAAGAATTGTCTATAAATAACTGAAACAAAATTTTTAAGTTTTTATCAATAAAAGTTGGGTGACAAATTTTGAAAATTCTATTTTTCATCTCATTGTCAAGGTTAATGTTCATTTTGAACGGATGGTTAGAGTGGAAATTCATATACCTTATATTCATTAAAAATGCGTAAAAGTTCTAAATTACTACCAACTTTGATTCCACAAATATTTCTTTAAAAACTTGACTTCAAATTCAAGTCTAGAAACAATCGTCAATAAGATCATCTATTACGTACTGTGATGAAATGGAAGACAACTTAGAGCCCATTGGACAGCCTAATATTTGTTTATAAAAATTGCCATTAAAAGAGAAAACTGTAGTGGTAAAAACAAATTAAATAAGTTCAATAAAATTAATATAATTTATATTACAGTGTATCGAATTAGGGTTTCAGTGTTTATTGATGGAAGATATAACTAAACCCAAAGAAATGTTAGAAAAAAGCGATTGAACATCGAGACTAACTAGAACATAATTCTGTGATAAAACAAATTTATTGAATTTATTAGCAAATGCAAAAGTAAAGTAAAAGATAACATCCCAAAATTTTCCCAATCGAATGTAACATAAAAAATTGATTGTAACAATTGTCCAGCCACTTATATTGGACAAACTTCAAGAAGACTAAAAGATAGAATAACTTCTCATAAAAGCGATATAAGATTGCACAAAGATTCTTCGGCTTTAATTAGTAATTATTTTGGTAATTGTCATACAGCAAACTTTGACAACGCCAGCATCCTTACAATAGAGCGAAATTCATTTAAAAGAAATTGTTTGGAGATGGTATATATTAATAGCTTTTATAATAATATAAAGAAAAAACTGATCTGTTAAACCTTTACATTATCACTCCAATTTTAATCTTAGTTAATTCATTTCCACTAAATTTATGGTATTAAACATTCTTTTGTCCAACAATTTGCAACTTTCTTTTTCAATAATTTCTATAGTAATCAACTTCTCTGTAAATTACAATTTGACATTGTCATTTTCCTATACATTAGAAATGTAAGAATATTACCTTTTACTGAATAACGTTTCCAATATTCAATTTGTTAATTCTAAATTCAATCTCAACTAAAGTAAGTTTTTATTACATATTAAGTTTTAAACATATTAACTTAATATTATAAACTTTTGTGTTAATTGTAGTTTTTGACTGATGAAGAAATAAACGATTTTGAAAGCTCTAAAAATATAGTTAAAAGAGTATACTTTTATATATTGGCTGCTTCCCGATAGCATTCTAGAATTTTGTACTTCTATACAGCCGTCACTTCCTTTCTGGTATATATATTCGATTAATTTATCCAGTGCCCCTTGAGTTTTTTGGCTGGAGCCGCTAGTGATTTGGAGCCGTTGGGGGTAGGTTCTGAACTCCTAGAAAAATAAGCGGACAGAAGATATGCAGTCATACAAGTCCTTGCAGCTTCTCCTCGAGAAATATGTTCAGCATTAACAAAGAACGACAATATCAAATATCCATAAATTGATAAATAGATTTGCAAAATCATAGTCTGACTGACAGAACTGTTGCTAAAACCTCAGAAACCAACAAAGGAAGTGCACTTCTGATTTTACAAGAAGTTGGTAAAAGGAAACATTATAAACAATATTGATCTCCAAAATTGTAAAATGTGTCATGATTATCTATGATCTTGAGCCAGTCAATTTATTGGAAGAGCCTCACCTCACCACGACACTGAAAACGTAAATGAACAAATTACAATTCAAGCGTGAAACAGTAAAGTTTCAGTGGCTCCCCAGAGGGTAGTTTTTGTAAATATACCATCACCATGTTGAACAATATAACTTAATTATATTTGAAGATATAAGTTACCGAATTATAATCATTAGATGATCTAAAAAGCAGAACAACAGACACTTGTGTTAATATCCTAATAGAATTTTTATAAATGTGACCGTAGAAGTCCAGGGAAGGCTAGTGCAATTAATATATTAATTCAAATTTTGGAAACGATGCAGCGATTATAGAATTGCAACTCGCTTCAACTTACGAAGGTTTGCTAGAAGATTTTAGTGTACTTGTGGCTGAAAGTCAAAACCTCATATTTATTTCATATTAGCAGCACCATGATACTTTCAACTAGTAAATGAATTTTATGTAAAACAATTTTTGCAGTTTACATAACCTTTTACCTCATTTGTACAAGATGATAGCTTCCAATTAAATTAAATTTTGTAATCCGAGATTTTGCAATGTGATAAGCACGACGAAAGACATTGGTTGATGACTCGTCTGCGTTCTAGTGCTTTAACCATTTATCTGTAATCCAAAGAGTGTTGGTGGTCTATCCCTTTGGTCATTAATAACGTTCACACTGTATTGGCCACCAACGTTCATTTATTTGCGATTCGTAGAAGTGTTCTACTGTACGACTAAATGATCATTAATTTTCTGCTTCTATTTATTTACGGCACATTAAAAACTTTATGACTTTTGGTAGACGAAAAATTTATTATGATACTTGTCACAAACGTATTGGTGAGAAAATATTGCGGACAAAATGATTTACGCCCGGCAACTTCACCATAATACGGTCAGTTATTTTAAGTGTAGTTCCATTTTTAAGAGAGTTTGAAACATATCCGGTCTTTAAATGCAGCTGAAAAGACATTATGAAAAATTATTTGAAAGAGGTTGAAAGGTGCAGTAAGATTGATCAATTAATATTACAAAATGGAAAGTGATACAGTCGAAAAACTTATTAAAAATTATTACCAAAAATAAACTCAAATCGTTTCTAACTTTAAAAATCTTTGTCTATTTTTCTAAATGCTTTTCATCGGTTCAAAATACATTTATGCTAAGGTTTTTCCCAATCTCGAATTAACTGTTAATTTTGGAATGGCTCTCAAATCGTGCCCAAATTGTGTCCCTCAGAGCGATCTCTTGAACTAAAAAAATAATCATCTGTCATATGGTGCTAAATCAGGCGAATATGACGATACAAGAGCGATATGAAACGAACGTTGGCCAGATTCTTTGACCAGTGATATATAGTATTAGTTTAAATTAAATTCTTGGTGTTTGATCAATATGTTTTTTACATGAACGTTTCAGACCTACATGTGTCCTCGTCAACAAATATTGTCATCAACTAAAAGGTCTAAATTTAAAATTTCGATTACATGTAATTTAACACTAACTTACCAACTAGCCATTAATATGTGTATCACAAAACTATTATTACTAAGTTGTTACATTTATGGTTCGTCATAGTTCACATTACAACAAAATAGAATGACATCTCACACATATCTATATAAATTAGGTCTTCTTTCCAGTTAGAGAGCAACGACGTACATTTTGCTCGTGTAGTTAACGTCTTTTCTATAATTAATTGCCATTTCATTTTTCTGAATATGTAACATTTCATAAAGTTCTCTCTTTCTGATGTTTGGTTCAGTTCTTATCACCTTAGTATTTTCGAAAGTGAATTTTCGTGCTTCGTTAGTGCCGTCTGGTTTTTTAAATTCTATTTATGAGACTTTATGCGGTTGTCAAGGTATTGGGATGTTTGGCCTATGTATACACCGTTACAATCTCTCTTTTTTTTGATTTTAACTTGCTACATTTCTTTTATTAACAAATTATTTCTAGCTAACAGAACTATAAAATTATCTGACACAGAATATCGACATCGTGCAATAAATACAGTTAAAGAGGCGTTAAAGTTTAATAGCTACCCAAAGAAATGATTAATTAAAATTTTAACTAACAACACAAACACAACCACAGAAAGGAAGGAAAAAAACTCATCTTCTGAGAAAATAACTACAAAAAACAACAAATGCCGAACTGTACTATACAGGGTGTCCTATAACTAATGGACAATACGATAACTCCAGTTAGAGACGATGCCTTAGTAAAATGTTTGTAGTAAACGATAAACAGGGTCCTAAAGTGGGCATTTGGTTTTTGAAAATTTGTGATATTTGAAACACGGCTCCGTATATTGAACTCAAATTTGGTACAGCATAGTTTTCAAGGGCGATTAACAAGAATTTGTCATCAATTTTCATTGTACTCTTTTAATTAGGCAAATCCATGTTTATTTTTTTAACACCTCGTATAATTTGCGTTTCCACGGTAAATATTGAAACTGCCATAATTTGAATACAAAAAACGTATACTGACTGGTTGAATCTCCATATTTCAAAACGTTTTCGAGATATTGCCATTTAAAGACTGGGGCTTAGTCATTTAAATAAATAAATAAATCATTAACGGTTTCAAAAACATACGATTTAATTATGAAAACGAAAAAAAATAGATTCACTTCATGAAATGTTGTAATTGACCACCATTAGCATCAATGCATTTTATTACACTTTTTATGAAATGTCTTCTTATCTTAAAAAGAGTGCAATGTTTTTTTTAAGATTATTCGCGGCTTTCTGAATTTTTGGCTAAAAGCTCGTTTCGGGTTTTAATTTCATTGCCATACACCAAAGATTCCATGTTACCCATACGTGAAAGTCCATAGAATTAAGTTCTGGAATGCGGGGCAGCCAAGGGAATTCGCTGCCACCTCCAATCCAACGATGCGGGAAGTAGCCATTTAAATGTTGCTGGACTATATAAGTGGATAATATGACGGCGCGCCATCGTGGATACACCACATATACTGCCTTGCAATAAGAGGAACTTCTTCGAGTAAATTGTTTTCTAAAAATTCTAAATACTGTAATGCACTTAATCTCGTCGGGAGTTCAAACGGACCAATGAAGTGATCACCAATAATTCCACACCAAATATTAATGGACTATTCTTGCTGAAAATAAGCTTCACGATACTTATGAGGATTATCAAAATAATAATAGTGGTTATGCCTGGAATTGTAGACTCAACGGCGTGTGAATGTATCTTCGTCAGAAAATAGGATGTTTTCAAGAAACGTTGGATCTTGAATGCATCCACTGACAGAACTGTAGTCTACGTGGTAAGTCATTGGGCAATAAATTTTGTACAGGCGTAAAATGATACGGATTCAATTTTTCTGTACGTAAAATTTGTGATATACTCGATTTACTTACACCAGTAGCTGCTTGCAAGCGCCAAGTACTTAATGCAGGATTTTCCACAATTCGAGCTAAAATATCATCTTTATGATCAGCTGAAATTCTTTAGGTCAGCCACCAGAATTTTTGGTGTAAAACGAACATATTTCACCTAACATTGTGTATAATCTTTGGAATATTTTACGATTAGGCACGATTTGGATATAACTGTATACCTATATCGTCTAACTGCAGTACTTGAATTATAATTTACTTGTGCTTAAACACAAATCATATCCCTTAGTTCACTATTTGCAAATTGTTTAATTCTAGGCATATTTAATGAAGGTTTTATTCCACTCACTTTAAAAACACAGTATGCAAAGAAGAAATCAATAGTTCATGTCAAATTCACAACCTACTTAAAAATGTCTTTTTTTTGGGCTGTTTACGGTGTACCGTATTTGAATTGCAATATCTCGAAAACGCCTTAAAATATGGAGATTCAACAAATATACGTTTTTGTTTTGAAATTATGGCAGTTTCAATATTTATTGTCAAAACGAAAATTACACGATGTGTAAAAAAATAAACATGTATTTGCCTAATTTGAAGAGTACCATGAAAAATGATAACAAATTCTTGTTTATCGCCGTTGAAAACTATGCTGTACCAAATTTGAGTTCAATAAATGGAGCCGTTTTTTAAATATCAAATTTTAAGAAACCAAATACCTCCTTTAGGACCCTTTATATTGTTTACTACAAACATTTTACTAAGGTATGTAAGTGTTAATCGGTATATTTTCACAACCTCTAACTGCAGTTATCGTATTGTCCATTAGTTATGGTTTATTTGGGAATTTTGGAAGAAGTATTCTACCACTTTGCAAACTTATTAGTGGTGCCAACTTTTACAATAACTTGCCATAGTAGATTCGGTATATTTTTTATACACGGAGGTGTCAAACTAAACTGAAAAAAAAAATACTCTCCAAATTACTATTAGTAAATGAAATAATATATATTTTTGCGATTCAGTTTGGGAGTGTACTTTATAAAATAGTTAATTAGGTTATGCAATTTGAATCAACAAAGTTCGATCTAAAACACCCATCCCGAGGATATGCTTATCAACCAAACTTCGAACACAAAAATACACTACGGTTAAATGTTAAGCTCATTTGAAATGCATATTGTATGTTGAGGTTGTGCTCGCGATATTTGCTGATCTTATGATAGCTAGAAAGTAACAAACCGTGTCGAATGTTTTTGGTTATCAGGAGAAACACCCAAGATTGCTTCTTAATTGACACTTAACATGGGTACTTGTCAATAAAAGAGGTAAAGGAAGCTTTGGATAAGTTTTAGATTACAATAACAGAAAATTTTAGGGTTGGTTGATTCCGGTTATTGACCAATGAAGTTAACTATAGATAGTATCTACGTAGAAAAGTATCGACAGTGTTCAAACACAATACATTTTAAAGGCTTGTACATATATTTTTAATTATTTGTGCTTAGAACAGAAATTTTAACAGCTTCGTCGTATCTACATTCATTTATTCGTTGGTAAGCTTAGGTTTTGTGTAATAACTGAACTAAAAATGTCTTTACTGTGTTGTGTGACTCTATTGAGCTAATGTATTTTGGTCCTCCTAATGTTGTGGTGTAGCGCCGAACAGTATTCCTGGCACACGGTTTTTGAGATATTTGGATGTTTTGATTTTTCATTTTACGCTTGCTCGATTTTTTTAATTTTTTCTGCAGAATAATGATATAGAGTAAAGTGAATATTTTAACTTATTGTATTCTCCATGAAACGGTTCAAAGTTGGAGTTTTAAGTAAGTCAGTGTCTCTATTTTTAATATTTCTTTTATCTTTAGCTTTGGGTAGTGTTTTGATAATTATTACAGTTCAAATAGAGGGACAAATGTATCACTTTCCCGTATGCTGTTATCAATAACACTATTATTATAACTTTTATAGTGGCCACAGGAAGCTCTATTTCCTTCTGCTAACAACTGGTAGGTCAATTGTTATCTTCAGTAATTTTGTTGCCACTACAGAGTGCTATCCCTTCAAATTACCTAACGATAAGTTTAGAAAGAATTTGTTCATTTTGTCTTCGGTTAACCCCGCGACCTAGGTTAGAGGCTCCGCCTGGACGGTACTCCATATAACCGTAGTGTGCCATCAAATAGTCTTGTGCTACAGCATTGAACACTAAGGCATCTTCTATCTATGCTATACAAACATTCTATATATATATACACAAAGTCATACTGTATCTATTTTTCTTAAATGTGTCTATATTAAAACTAATTATTATGTAGAATAGTTATAAGAGCCTGTATTAAACGAAACAACCTACACCAGTGTGGAACAGCCAAATGGAATAAATTCGATAACGAATAAAAGAGGGCTTGTAGGGGAAAACGCTTGGAAACGTCGATTTGTATTTTTAAATGCAACAAATAAAATTATATAGGGTGTGTCATGTGACAGTGGCCAATACCAACTTTCTTATTTTAAATTCAAGCACCTATATATTATTTATTTTTCTAGACAGAATTCATGTACAATGTCCTACAATGTCCTACACCTATCATCAACTGTTTCGTAAATATTAAGTGTTTTCAGATTTATTACAAATATTCACATTAAAAAAAGAAAATTATTTTATTTCACAAATTTGCTACATTACACTAAAAACCTAATAAGTAGTACCGATTATTTCTTAATTATGTAAAACATTAACAAAAAAACATTAATGTTGATGTAAGAAATCTACAAAATTCTCACCGCGATGCTCTTGGCAACATGCTAATCTGGTATAGAAATGTCTTCTAACGTTACTAAACATCTCAGGCGTGGCTGATCTAATCGCAAGCGTGATTTGTCTGTTTAGGTTGTCTAAGTTGAGGGGTTTAGTTTTGGATTCAGTACTTTTGACATATCCCCACAAAAATAGTCCAATGACGTCAATCCACCGATTTGGAAAAATTTGGTTCTGGTTCAGAAAACAAAACATCTTCTAATTGGATCACATTGTTATCTAACCTTGCCATCTTTTGTTCGCAGAAATACATCCTCTTATCAAAATCGTCTTCCATGAGCTCCTGAGTCGGTATCATTTTGTAGGGATTCATTTTAGTTTCCTTTAATCCTCGAAAAATTGATGTGTGGCTAACGTTATACAGTGAATTTCGTATTATCAATGACAGCATTGGCAGCTACTTTTTTTATCTCTCTTACATGACCAAGCTCGCGAAACTGCATTTCTATTTTGCTAATTGTTCCTGGGGATACAGGCGGCAAATAAAGCCAGAAACTTCCATTTGTGTCCGTGTGTTATCTCCATAATCAATCATTTGCAGAATGGTTATCTTGTGCTTCTAAATATAAATAGGCAAAGACAAAACGATTAGGTACCATTTTCTCCTCTGTCTCTCAACCGATTTTCTTCATTTTTGTTTTGTTTAGTAGCTACTGACGACCATAATTACAGAATGCTAATATTAATTTGTAATATTGGTTCATTCATTCATTAAAATATAATAAAAATTCATGACAGCATTGGCAGCTACTTTTTTTATCTGTCTTACATGACCAAGCTCGCGAAACTGCATTTCTATTTTGCTAATTGTTCCTGGGGATACAGGCGGCAAATAAAGCCAGAAACTTCCATTTGTGTCCGTGTGTTATCTCCATAATCAATCATTTGCAGAATGGTTATTTTGTGCTTCTAAATATAAATAGGCAAAGACAAAACGATTAGGTACCATTTTCTCCTCTGTCTCTCAACCGATTTTCTTCATTTTTGTTTTGTTTAGTAGCTACTGACGACCATAATTACAGAATGCTAATATTAATTTGTAATATTGGTTCATTCATTCATTAAAATATAATAAAAATTCATTATTTACGTCCATACTGTCAACGCCAAACAACTGACCTTGCCGCCGTCGACAAACGGTCAAAACTCAAATAACTGAGTAATTATTTATGGATCGTTTAATGCTGTTATATTCTTAGAGCATGTACTTCTGGAAGTGGCATGCAAGCGTTGTTATTGTTTAGTAGTAAAATAATCAATGTAGATCAGTATTGATTTTTCGGACGAGTTGCAGTAACTTTCATATTAAATATTCTGTTTTTAATGTGAATTTACATATTTGATTAATATATTATTAACACAACCTTCCTGAAGGTGTTGTGTAAAAAATTGTCAGACAGCGGACAATAGAGAATATATTAAATATTTAAGTTCTCCTAGCGCTGTTGGTCCCCTCTTTTCTTTAATATTCCTGAACTTGATTGATACCGCAATTGACGAAACTTTTAGGTTGCAAAGAACAATCTTCCAATTATTATATCGAATATTTTGCCAGGAGCGGTTCCAACAAATAATTTGGAGGGTCATTCACCTGTCAAAAATATTTCGAATACCGATATTTGATTACATTTTTATTTTCTTTTTATTTCAATAGATTTGTCAATATGAGTAAACAATTTTGGTCATTACATCTACTTCTCCGATTTCTCCACAACTCTGTTTCTTATAAAAATATACTTTTTACAATTTCATGAAATAGGGTCGAATTTCGACTCCTGGACAACAACTAGTTTCTGTTAAATGACCCATTTTTCTGATATTATTACGCACAGTTATCGAAATTCAAACGACAATAGCACTTACATTAATCACCATTGTGATGCAGGCAAACAACAAGATGCAAGGCTATGAGTTTTGACGAAAATAAACAAAACTGTTTCTTTTTCAAATCAATAAAATGAACGAAGTAATGGTTTTTGCTTACTATCTCAATATCAAGAGCTAAATGGGAATTAAGTATTGAGTGTAGCCAATTCGTAAAATAAAATAATTTTCTTTTTTTAATGTTAATTTTTGTAATAAATCTGAAAATACTTAATATTTCCGAAACAGTTGAAGATAGGTGTAGGACAGTGTACATGAATTATGTCTACAATTTTCTGGAGAATCCAAAAAATAATAATGTACAGGGGCTTGCATTTACAATAAGAAAATTGGTATTGGCTACTGTCACATGACGCACCCTACATATTTTTTTTATCGAAAAAATGCGCATTTAAAAACACAAATCGACGTGTCCAAGAGTTTTTTCCATTACGCCCTCCTTTATTCGTTATCGAATTTATTCAATTTGACTGTTCCACACTGTATGTAAGTATATGAATATAGTATTGGTGATTTTACAAGTTAAGTAGTCCTAGGACGTTTAATTTTAAAGTTTTGAAATTACTTAATAGGTCAAATTTCTTCACTTATTCTTGTAATAGCATTCAAACACTCCACTGAATAATTAGACTATCACATGCACCAAATTGATTCAAAGCGAAGTAGCTTCTTCTCGCGCTCAAAATTCATTTAATCTCAAACTTTTGCAACACCTGCCAATCACAGATAAGGACTGCTCTCATTTTTGACAAATTTAATTAAAGAAGTTACATTTCTGCCATCTGAACATCTAGAAAGTTTTCGAATGATGATATTTAATTCAATATAATGTCGAACAAAGTTTAGTTCAGCTTTTAAGTCGGGGACTTTTATTGTATTCGATAAAAATGATAACAGGTCAAAAGATTCAATTAGCCGCAAAAATGTGAACCTTTATAGGGGAAATATAAAACTTTGAGAAAAAGCTTTTGTAATTCGAGATCGTGATGTAATTTGAAAAGAGAACGATAGCATCGAACATAAAATGAATCCGATATTGGGAATTGTATCTGTTTCACGGAAAACGTGCACTACGGTGTATGCAGTTTCATTGCTTATGAATTTTAATTTCAATTCAAATAGCATGTCTGCACATCTCTATCGAGCATACCGTATTAAAATGCGGTTTGTAGTATTGCATAGATCGAATTTAATGATAAAGCTTGGTATGGGAATATCTTGCGTAAGGTGTTAAAAGGTCATCCCGTATTGGAAAGCGACCAATAGAAGTTACAATAAATCTGTAAGCTTTGTCTCGATGTATCAGTAATCCAATCCAGCCATTGTATTGTGAGGCATGTTGGAGTCCAAATTTGTGACATCAATTTTTAACCAACTTCCAAAAAGGAGGAGGTTATTAATTCATCGGCACCTTTTTTAAGTATGACCAGCGATTATTCAAAAACGTCTTGGACAATTTTGATGATTTAAACTGCATTATATTAAGGAACATTACTGAAAGGCACCATCTAATTGTCTATAACGTGAGATTTACAATTTTCAAGAAAATCAGAAAAAAGTAATTAAGGGTCTACATTTCAGTGAATCTCAATATATCTTCATTGTTTTCTCTAAGCCGGTTCAAGCAATTTGAGTATTTTAAATTGTATTCTACAAAGATATGTTCCAGACTGATTCCATATATTTTATATAAAACATACTATTTTTCTGAAACTCGTGCAAAAAAAAAATCTAAACATCAATGTAAATGTAAAATTTTTATAATAGATATCTAGTTGTCCAGTTTTTATTTTGATTCATTTGAAGTCAGTTTCGTTTAGAGACCAAGTTAAGTTACGAGGCTTATAGTCCCGTGAAATGGCAGAACATATTCCATTAGTTTATTAAAACGAAAATTTGTTATGCCGGCGATTTTTTCTATCGGTATACGGTTGCCATGTGTGCATACGTGCATGTGATATTAGGTGGTACATAAGCAGTTGCATACATAGGATGTTTGAAATATAAGGTGGAATTGAATTAGTTATACATGCTGGTTCGAAAATATTGTATTTGGTGGCACATAAGTAGTTCCGTATACAAGGTGGTTGAAATAAGAGTGGAACAAAACTATAGTTTAACAGAGTAGCTCTTTGCGTTCTCGGACGGAGTATAACTATACATTATACAGTTTATTCAGAAGGCTTCAAAACGTGTTGAATACGCAGCATGGTTGAAATATAAGGTGGAGTAGTAATTCTTACAGTTATACAGGACGGTTGAAAAAGTTATATAGTGTGGAACATAAGTAGTTGCATATAAAATGTGTTAATCAGGTTGTATCAAACATGTGTTATATAAGCCTAAGCAGTTAGGATATTTGAATATAGGACGGGGAATAATATAATTATAGCCATAGAATCAAGTTAAAAAATGTGAATGTTGTTATATAGGGCAGACCATGAGCAGTTGCATAAATAGAATGCTAGACATATGGGGCGAAGTAGAATCATAGGTATACAAGAATAATTTTTAAACAATAGAAAAATAGAGACAGACAATAATGTGGAGAGATTTATACTTGTACAGGGTGGTTTCGAAGATATCAGAACCGTTGAAATATTGTGTGAATTTGAATTATAGTTGTACAGGGTGGTTCAGAAAATGATAGACAATTAAGTTATATAGGGGTGACAAATACACAGAACCATATACAGTGTGGATGCAATATGGAGTGAATCAGAGTTATACTTAGAAAGCGGTCCAACTAATAAAACAAATAAAAAAGTTAAAAATATTCGGAAAATAATACAAATTAGAGAGAGAGAGAGAGAGTGAGAAAGAAAGAGCGAGAGAGAGAGAGGAGAGAGAGAGAGAGAGAGAGAGAGAGAGAGAGAGAGAAGAGAGAGAGTGAGAAAGAGCGATAAGAATACGCTAAAATATTAAATAGAATTGTACCTTAAATAAGATAAAAAAAGAAGTTATGTCTGAAAATAGTGATTGATTGCACACGGTTTCTATAGGATTTTTATTTTAAGTCAGCTGAAGTCGGTTTTTTTAAATATAAATTATTGGTGACGTTTTCTTTCTGGATTCTAGGTGCTTATTGATATTCTATGTGACATTGTCAAAAAAACGCTATAGTGTAAATATAACGCGGCAGGTATTAGTTGCCGATTTTTGTTGCATTTAAATATTACATCCCCACATATTAAAGAACAGTACAAGTTCATCGCCGCGTCAGTCTGTTCGCGATAAACTCAAAGACTACTGAACAGATTTTCATGCGGATATTTTCACCAGTAGATAGGGTGATTCATGAGAAAGGTTTGGTGTAAATTGGTTGAAATTTAACAAAAATTGTTGAAAGTGTGAAAAAGTGTAGCAGCTAGGAAGGTTTCAGCAAAAACATTGCCTGGTCCCTTTGAGATATAACAAAATAATGCAATGTGGGATATTCCTCTCTCTCTATCTACAGAGAGGTCTGGGATGGCATATATCTATCTTTTAAGAATAGCTTACTATACCCATTCCATTTTCCAAAAAATTGATAAAGTAAAATGCCGTTTTTGTTAAGCTATTTAGAAAGACTTACCTTACTTTAAGCCTTTCATGTACCTATATTATAATAATATTTTACATCATCGTTACATAGTATAAGATAAAACATTTTGTGTGTATTTGAGTGGGTTGATTTACAATTTAATAAGGTAGGTGGCGCTGCGATTGGGTTCTATGTTTTTTTTGAACGGTTGGGCCGATTTTGTTGAAACTTTTTGTCTGTATTTGGGTGGGTTAGATTTGAAATTTGACCCAGTAGGCGGCGCTGCTATCGAGTTATATATGGTCAGATTTTTAAATGTTGTATTAATAAACTGAGAATGAGCAATATAAGAATCTTCTAGCAAATACCTGCCATGCCATGCCATTATTTATAGTATTGTCACCACAGTGCAGTTTTGATAACAGCGTATTTTATAAGTTCATTGTATCCAGGACGACGAAAAGATTGTTGAGAAGGTCAATTGATCACTTTGCCTGTTCATTTTGGGTTTCTCTCCTCAGATTTCTCCTACAACCGAGAGAAGTATTTGAAAATTGTGAATGGAGAACAAGTAGTAGTAAGGCAATTTCGAAAAATCAAAATAGATACATTACTTTCCGCTAATAAACATACATGGTTTTTACTTTTTAGTCCAGGTCATTTACGAAAATACGTGACAAAATTAATAGTAGAACGAGACCAATATCAACGTATTCTAATAATTAACTTAAAATTCAATATTTTTTATCGATGCGTTTTTGTTTTTTAACAAAAAACCTCAAAAAATTGGAAACAATTTAGTTTTTTACGATCTACACCAAATTTACCCAAAAAAACAATTTTGCTAGTATGTGCATTGAAATGAAAAACCTACAAAATAAGCTACTATATGATCAATTTCGTTAATTGGTTCATTAGAAAATGGAACCTTTACTCGAAGTTCCAAAAATAATTAATGTTTTAATATTTTATTGAATCATTTACAAACGGAAAAATATTTTATAACAGCCTTTTGCATATGAAAAATGATTGGTATTCCATTTTGCTAAATTTATTAAAATGAATTCATATTATGCTAGAAATATAAATATGTATCTGCATAAAATTAAAATTTGCAACAAGATTATTTATTAAAAGGATAAAGTTTTACTGGTACCACCCCTTAGCCATTTCTCGAATGGACTCGTCCAAGTGATCAGTCCAGAATGTCAAATATTTTTCAATTATTATATGTATTTATACTTTAAATTTTGAAAAACTGAGATGGGAGGTCTCTAGATCAACTCATCTTCCAACCTTACCTAATGAGCTTATATCATTATTATACAGTTGGTTATATTTTATTTTCAAACAATTTGAAAATAAAAACTTTTGCTTGGCTGAAAGAAACTTCCCACATACAAAACAAAAATTGTTCACGTCAACACGACATGATGAATTTCTTGTAGCATATTAATCTATAGAAGCCAAGTTTCCCAGCTCTGTAGAGCTACGGTTGCTTGATGACGACGCCTGTGGTTTGGTTCCACGGTTATTCACAACTTGGCCTTCGAATGACCTCAAAATGACCTTGAATGACCTCTAGGATAAATGGTAGGATAAAATAAACTACGAATTTGGGTTCGGGGATCTCGAAAACATATCCACGAATTTTTTCAATTTTTTTTTCCAGGGTTATTTCGCTACTTGGCCTTCGAATGACCTCAAAATGACCTTGCATGACCTCTAGGATAGATGGTAGGATCAAACAGACTACGAATTCGGGTTCAGGGATCTCGAAAACATATCTACCAATTTTTTCAATTTTTTTTCCAGGGTTATTTCCCTACTTGGCCTTCAAATGACCTTGAATGACCTCTAAGGGAGGTGGTAGTTTTAGACAAACTACTAATTCTGGTTCGGGGGTCTCGAAAACATATTCACGAATTTATTCAAATTTTTTCCATGGTTATTTCTCTACTTGACCTTCAAATGACCTTGAACCTGGTGTGATGGAGTTTAACCGAACCACTCACCGTAATCACCTATCCAAAAAACCTACTAGTACCTGTGGGCATTTAGTGCATTTGCGTAGATCAAATGTTGACCTGTGGTTACTTTACACTTCGAATGTTATTTAAATGTTGTTATTATTGCTTTGCTTGGAGCCGATTTCAGACCTTAGATCAGTGAAACAAATGATGCTGGTTTAATTGTACGTGGATAGTTGCCACCTTCTTTTTCTGAACTGAAACTTTCGGATTTTTAATTTGGGGTACTTAGGTAAATACTTACAGTAGGTATTAATATTATCTAATGATACATGTTTTAATATATCTACTATTATGTTCTTGGAGAAATAAATAAATAATGAACTTCCTAAGAAAGCAATATTTTTCCAAAAACTAGCGCTTGTTTCTTCTCATAAGTATTTTTTTAACCACGTGAACATCACATGACTTGCATAAAAAAATAAATCACAGCTTTTTTCATAATTAAAAAATAATAATTGGAAAATCTCTCCAGGGCAGCGTAATTTTCTGTATACAAGCAATAATATTACATCAACTTTTTTATCTGTTTTTCTGTAAATAAGTGTAGGCGGTTCAATTATCGGAAAATTGATGAGCTTCTTAATAGAGCCGTCAATTTTAAGCAAAATATAATTAGGGATTCTCTTTTTTGTTGGATTCCTAATGCTCTGGAAAAATGACCTCTTTTAAGCAAAATATAATTAGGGATTCTCTTTTTTGTTGGATTCCTAATGCTCTGGAAAAAACCTCTACCAGTTTCATGTAATTTTATTCGACAAGTGAAATAAAAAAGTCGTAAAGCAAATTTCTCGCATTCGAGGGAATTTTAAAGCGAATCCACCCACCGTAAATCAATATACAACTGCGAGTCGACATTTTTTTTTTCAAAGGGGGATAACGTTGCCGAAATCGAGGGTTTGAAGGGCCTGGTTAAACTGCGCAATCATACGCCTCATGTTTTTCGAACAAAAAAAATCTTGTTTAGAACTAACGGGGCGACATAACTTTTTCCACTTTGATAAGATTTATTTTATGGGGTGTATACAAGCTTATTGCCGACGAAACATAGGGCGGAACGTTGAATTTTATGGATAAAGTATTTCTTGGATATTCTAATATAGACAATAAACAAAGAAAATACGTAAGTGACTCGCAAACATGCTGATTAAAACTAATGTGTACTATTTCAATTTAACTTTCTTTGTTAGGAAGTATGTATCGGTATACAGTGTTTTCAACTATTGAGAAAGTTTAAAGATATTACTGAGAAGTCAGTAAGTTCAAACAAAACACCAAAAAAAAATGTTTCTATTTTTCGCACAAATACACAACTAAAGTACATTAACTGTTTTTCTCAGACTATCAACATCTCCCACACTTCTGATGTAGGGTGGCATATATAACCCATGGCCATAACTCTCGATTGTTCCCTTTCGCTCTAGTATTGGACTAAAAAATTTTACACCAGCAATCGTACGTTCAGGATTTTTTTGTCGCCTCTGTTTATTCCCATAAATAGTTTTTGTGTAGCAGTGTAAAATTAAATGTTATAGCACTAATCGATACATATAATAAAATCATAGATTCCTTGTCTATACATTAACGATTTATACGAAAAATAAATGGGAATATATAATTAATACAACTTAAGAAACAATTATTCAAAACTTTGGCTGTTTGTCGGTTTGTTGGTTCGGTTGTACACACATCACGCAGAAGCCACTCATTGGATTTAAAATGTAATTATTGAAAAGAATGAAGCATTATTCTAAGTAATATTTAGTGTTTATTTAGGAAAAATCGACCCACGGAATCAGTTGTGTTCAAAATGTCTCAAATTAATTTATATTGACAAGGCTAGAGATACATGCTGGCAATAGAGCTATTTGTTTTGTAAATTCTATGTCTAATGGGATAGAAGGGAATGAAAAGGAATCTCTAAATTTGTATGGAAGAACTCAACTAGCTGAAGCGATCATAACAAAATTTTGCTGGGAGATAACTTGATTGTTTTCAATAATCATTTGTCAAACATAATGTGATGAAAAAGTAGATAAGTATTGTTTAAATGATATGTTCAGCTTTGGTTCCTTTTGGTTCCTTTTTAAGTAATCATCATTATTTTATTCAATTATAATGCCAACGTATCTTTGTGGAAATAACACCACAATTGTAGAAAGGTTTAGATATTTCAATGGTTCCAGAAATTTCGGGATCATTTCCACATTTATTTTAACTGTTGACGTCTTTCTTATAAAACATCATGATTAAAGCCGAATCTCGGGAGCATCTCTTTGAAATTTGGGAACAAGTAGAAGTCAGATGGGGTGAACATGGGGAAGTAGAAGCAAAACGAGTGGAAAATCGTTAAAGTTTACCATCGACTTCATTGACTTGTGGATGGGGGCATAGTCTTGGTGCGGTTGCAACATCGTGTAGAGTTGAATTATACTTGAAGACGCGAGATGTAAGACTGACATCTAGGATTTTCAAGCGAATCAGTACACAGAGGTTCCGAATCTGGAGCCGTTCCCTGTAATTGCTATTCTCCCTTAACTCCTAGGATAGAATGTCACGATAAAATTTTCAGGTTACTTCACCTGTCAGAGATATTGAATACTACTCTCTTCGAGGTGTCCTTCCTTTGTACGCAAGACAATATATATTATATATAAATATAATATATATTGTTTCTGGTCGGGAACCTTCATCAGTTGCGCTTCCCACAATTGAATGTCCTCTCGAACACTTCTTTATGCATTTGATGCATTTCGTTAAATTTGAAGACGCGAGATGTAAGACTGACATCTAGGATTTTCAAGCGAATCAGTACACAGAGGTTCCGAATCTGGAGCCGTTCCCTGTAATTGCTATTCTCCCTTAACTCCTAGGATAGAATGTCACGATAAAATTTTCAGGTTACTTCACCTGTCAGAGATATTGAATACTACTCTCTTCGAGGTGTCTTTCCTTTGTACGCAAGACAATATATATATTATATATAAATATAATATATATTGTTTCTGGTCGGGAACCTTCATCAGTTGCGCTTCCCACAATTGAATGTCCTCTCGAACACTTCTTTATGCATTTGATGCATTTCGTTAAATTTGAAGACGCGAGATGTAAGACTGACATCTAGGATTTTCAAGCGAATCAGTACACAGAGGTTCCGAATCTGGAGCCGTTCCCTGTAATTGCTATTCTCCCTTAACTCCTAGGATAGAATGTCACGATAAAATTTTCAGGTTACTTCACCTGTCAGAGATATTGAATACTACTCTCTTCGAGGTGTCCTTCCTTTGTACGCAAGACAATATATATTATATATAAATATAATATATATTGTTTCTGGTCGGGAACCTTCATCAGTTGCGCTTCCCACAATTGAATGTCCTCTCGAACACTTCTTTATGCATTTGATGCATTTCGTTAAATTTGAAGACGCGAGATGTAAGACTGACATCTAGGATTTTCAAGCGAATCAGTACACAGAGGTTCCGAATCTGGAGCCGTTCCCTGTAATTGCTATTCTCCCTTAACTCCTAGGATAGAATGTCACGATAAAATTTTCAGGTTACTTCACCTGTCAGAGATATTGAATACTACTCTCTTCGAGGTGTCCTTCCTTTGTACGCAAGACAATATATATTATATATAAATATAATATATATTGTTTCTGGTCGGGAACCTTCATCAGTTGCGCTTCCCACAATTGAATGTCCTCTCGAACACTTCTTTAGGCATTTGATGCATTTCGTTAAATTTGAAGACGCGAGATGTAAGACTGACATCTAGGATTTTCAAGCGAATCAGTACACAGAGGTTCCGAATCTGGAGCCGTTCCCTGTAATTGCTATTCTCCCTTAACTCCTAGGATAGAATGTCACGATAAAATTTTCAGGTTACTTCACCTGTCAGAGATATTGAATACTACTCTCTTCGAGGTGTCCTTCCTTTGTACGCAAGACAATATATATTATATATAAATATAATATATATTGTTTCTGGTCGGGAACCTTCATCAGTTGCGCTTCCCACAATTGAATGTCCTCTCGAACACTTCTTTATGCATTTGATGCATTTCGTTAAATTTGAAGACGCGAGATGTAAGACTGACATCTAGGATTTTCAAGCGAATCAGTACACAGAGGTTCCGAATCTGGAGCCGTTCCCTGTAATTGCTATTCTCCCTTAACTCCTAGGATAGAATGTCACGTTAAAATTTTCAGGTTACTTCACCTGTCAGAGATATTGAATACTACTCTCTTGCGTACAAAGGAAGGACACCTCGAAGAGAGTAGTATTCAATATCTCTGACAGGTGAAGTAACCTGAAAATTTTATCGTGACATTCTATCCTAGGAGTTAAGGGAGAATAGCAATTACAGGGAACGGCTCCAGATTCGGAACCTCTGTGTACTGATTCGCTTGAAAATCCTAGATGTCAGTCTTACATCTCGCGTCTTCAAATTTAACGAAATGCATCAAATGCATAAAGAAGTGTTCGAGAGGACATTCAATTGTGGGAAGCGCAACTGATGAAGGTTCCCGACCAGAAACAATATATATTATATTTATATATAATATATATTGTCTTGCGTACAAAGGAAGGACACCTCGAAGAGAGTAGTATTGAATTATACTTGTTTAAGGTGATTCAGAAAATGATAGACACATAATTTATATTGGGTGACCAATACACAGAAACGTACACAGAATACAGAGTGGTTGCAATATAGGGTGAATTACAGCTACACTATTGGAACGTGGTCCAAATAATAAAACGATTAAAAAAGTTAAAAAAACATGTAGATGATATAGAAAATGCAAATAAGAAAGAGAGGGAAAGATGCTAACATAATCAATAGAATTGTACCTTAAATCAGACATTAAAAGAATAAATGTCAGAAAATAGCTGTTGATTGTACATGGTTTCTAAACGGTTTTTATCTTAAGCCAGTTGAGTCGGTTCTTTTTTTAATATGCTTTTATTAAGTCGATATGTACGTATGTATCTATCTATGTAACGGAAACTTTCAACGTAATTTTCACCAATTCTTTAAGTTGAATTTTCCCGTTTGTTGTCTTTTTGTCACAGTTCTTGACTAAATACAAATTCGTCTATTAACTACTGCCATCTAGTTGGCAGTTCTAGAACTGCAATGAAATGGAAAGGTTAGCCAGCATGAAGTAAACTTTTAATTATAAATACATTGTTATGAGACTAAAAACTTAGAAAATAATTATAGTTTAAAAAAACTAAAAAATAGGCTTTAGTAGCAAACCGAACTAAAAAGCAGAAAATAATTTTTAATTATGAACAGTTTATATTACAGCAGTATAAAGTGAAAGCGTGAGGTGCATTTCACTATACTAACTGTCGCCCAGTGGTCGAAATTCGACCAATTGTGTCAATATCTCTGACAGCTTAAGTAACCTGAAATTTTATCGTGACATTCTATCCTAGGACTTTAGGGAGAACAGCAATTACACGGAACGGATCCAGATTTGGAACCTCTGTGTGATAGTTTCCTCGAAAATCCTAGATGTCGGTCTTACATATCGCTTCTACGAATAAGTAACGAAATCCAAGTTTTTTTCAGATATAATTCATAGGACTTTATTTGTGTCCAAATTCATAATTCTTAATTTAATATGACAACAATTCAACCTCTAATGGGCTACCCTACATATTTATTTTTTCTAACCTCCCTGTGTAGCTAAAATTGCACTCAATTCTCTAACATTTATTAAAATCCTCATTATAATAATTCCATCTCATTATATATTTCCACCACCCTGTATATGCAACTGCTCATGGACCACGCATAATATTTTTTAACATTTTTGAACTACCCGGTAAACAATTCTGTATATGCCATTGCCTATGAGCCACCGTATTTACGCTTTTTGTTTATGCAATTTTTACCTATCTTCTGTAACTATAATTCTACTCCGACCTATATTTCAATTATCATATATATGAAACTCTTCGTGGGCTGCTCTATAAATAATTTCCTTTTCTAACATTTTTTATCATAATATCATAATTGCACTCTACTCTATATTTTAAGAACCCTATATATGCAACTGCTTATGTGCCACCCACGAAAAAAATAATTTCTAACATATCTGGAATCGCCCTGTATAATTATAATATACAACGATTACTTTACCACTAAACAATAACAACGCTTGCATGGCACTTCCAGAACTACATGCTCTAAGTATATAACAGCATTGGTTCATCTATATATAATTACTCAATGTTTTGAGTCTGGCGGCGGCGGCACATTCAATTGTTTGGCGTTGACATTATGGACGTAAATAATGAATTTTTATGATATTTTATTTAATGAATGATCCAATTTATAAATTAATATTAGCATTCTGCACTGAAGGTCGTGAGTAGCTACTAAACAAAACAAAAATGAAGAAAATTGGTTGAGAGACAGAGGAGAAAATGGTATCTAATCATTTTGTCTTTGTCTATTTATATATAGATTTGCATAACTGTCTTATTATAAATAGTTGCCAATAGAATAATGTAAAATTTAATATTTTACACAACCCACGCTTTTTACTTTCTACTGCTGTAATATAAATTGTTCATAATTAAAAATTATTTTCTGCTTTTTAGTTCGGTTTGCTACTAAAGCGTATTTTTTAGTTTTTTTAAACTATAATTATTTAAATATAAATTATTGAGGTTTCACCTGAGTCTGCTATAAAACTGAGAAAATTTTTTATTTGATTGTGATTTGATAAAACACTTTCCAGCCAAACGAAACATCGAATTAAAATGTGTGTCTTCAACTGATATGTCTTTTAAGAGAATCTCTTTGCAGTCATTTGTTGTTGTTCCTACCTTTTACCTTATAAGAAAGAAATGAGCCCCGTTCGCATTAAAATTGAAACGGATTGCTATTTCGCTCAGAACACGCTGTGTATTTATGATCAGCGTCAACTTGTGTTACAAAGTGACGACGATTTTACTGAAACGAAAATACCTTCCCATAAGTACGTAAAGAAAAAGCTCCGTCAGTATTTAATATAAATGGACGTTGAAAAAGACCAAATTAGGTAAGACTTGGAGAGATGATTCAAGGCGAAGGCGATCCGAGAAACATGCATTAACAAACTGCAGTCAATCGCAGCTGAAGACTGCATAACTTAATTTAAACATATATGGCACATCAAATGGTCCGCTAAGATCTTACCGGGTAATGCCGATCCCATAAATACGGATAAAGCTCCTTCCTTGAATTGATTTTATTGCTGATTTCCTTTATACGTCACTTTAAATGATACGCGAGCTTTACAGGTACTTAAACTTTCCATAAGAACAGAGCTGGGGTGAATGTAGATGGATGAGAGAGAGAGAGCGATGCCATTTTTCGATTTTGGATACTCCTTATTCACTTTGCCGGCTGTCAAGATTGCGTCCGATAAGAGATAGACTGATATCATCGTCAGTGACTGTGGAATATTAAGTTTCGGTTAGTGAATAAGGAAAAATAAGCGTTTAAGGAAGAAATCTAGCATAAAGGACACTGTTACTTGAAGTTAGTCCTTCTTAGGTCGAGCTTTGGCTCATTCTTGCACATTGGAAGCCCTTTTGGCTTTTGTAATTTTCATTGTGAACTCACTATAGAAATAGAATCCGTATTTTTAATATAATTATATTTAAAGTTTACTATAATAAAAATATTATATACTAGCTTAGTTTTACAAGTTACGTCTATCTAAAACTGCCAAATATTTAATTTCAAATTTATATTGTTACAATACAGATCAGAATTCTATTGACAATGAGGTCATATACAGACCTTTAACATATGGATTTTAAATTTATAGTTTTTATTCTCCTGGTGATAAAATTATTTTCCGTCAAAAGACATATAAATTAACATATTGACATTTTCAATGTTTTTTTTTTTTACTTTTTTGACATTTTCATTTTTTACGAGTTATGTGTTATGTTAATTTCGTCGTTTTTGATATTCTTGATATTTCTTTTATGTATTTTTGTCCACTTTTAGGTTATTTTTATTTTCTACATTTTGAGATTTTTGGTTCTTTTTGCATATTTTTATTTTTGTCGCCCATTTGAACATTGTCACTGACATTTTTCGATTTCACAAAATTCTTGAATTTTTCTATGAAAACAGTTTGAACATCATCTTTTATGAAATTTATATAGCAGCTGCTTCTAAAATATCGAATATTAGGTTTTTCAAATATTATTTAACTTATAGTGTCAGAATTTTTGATTCCATTGACGATTTTTCGAATTTTTACTTTTGATATCTTAATTATTTGATATGTTTCATTTTTTTGACATATTTTAGGATTGAAGACGCGAGATGTAAGGAATGACACCTCGAAGAGAGTATATTTTAGGATTGTTGATTTTTTTTTTAATTTTAGATGTTAATTTGCATTTTTTGGATCATTTTTTATTTTTTTTTCAATTTTTGCACACTTTCATTTGAAATTTTCAATATAACCTACATTTTTATATTTTTATTGATTGCTGGTGATTTCCGTCTAACGAAATGCGTTTGCAGTATTCGTATTCGATGGTTTTTTAAATAAAATTTTTGTATATTTTGACAATTTCATTTTTTTTGTTTAAACATTATCGTTTGTCTGAACTTCACCATTCAGAGGTGAAATGTATGTAGCAACCTGTTGAAAGTTTTTCTAATATTTTGAATAATAGGTATTACCTAATACACTATTTTATTATTTATTTTTTTGTGATATTTTATCATTTTTAGGGTTTTTGAGAATACCGTCATCGAGATATCAATGTTTTCTATATGATATATATTGTTCATGCTCGGGAACCTTCATCAGTTGCGCTTCATATGGATAAATATATATTTTCATCAATAGTAAATACAAATTTATGTATTTGATAATAATAAATTATTCAGTTTAAACCGCAGACGCTATTTATGTTAGGTTTAAAAGTGGCACTATCTTTGACCAAATGCATTTGTTATAAATTTATTTGAGTCGAGTTAATTTAAGCACCGATTAAAAATAATTCGGTGCATGGAAATTCAATTTTTACGACACCACTCAGCTGTGGCATTTCACTTCCCTCTCAAAACCGTTTCAGTTTGGTGAATATTTTACTATTTTATATAAAAATTCACAGCATTCGTGAAATATTTGCATAAAGTTATTTCACACAATGACCATAATTTACATAGTTTATTCACATTCGATTTCCAATTTGGGTTTATTGAAATCTTGATAGGCGACTGACGGTGGTAACATAACTTATTTCTACAGGGACTGCATTAAAATTTAATAAAAGGTTTTCGATAAATTCCATGATCTGAACATTCAAAATTTTTGTGACAAAATATGTTCCCCTTTAATAGTAATTCAAATTCTCATCGTAAAGATATAAAATAAAACAATTCTTTCATATGCTTTAATTTTTAATATTAATCCAATACAATAGCGTATCTATACCTATCCTATAGCAACAGAGCACTAATAATGATCATTTACATTTATAAAATATACAACATATACAATTATCTACAGACACAATGATGAAGCTATTATTTTCAAGATGACGGTGACTCCCTTCTTAAGCAACATTTTTATGTAAAAATTGAAAAAATCAATAATCTTTCTTAAAAGGACCTACATTTTTTTGCTGTTTGGGGTATGCCGACGATATCTATTGAAAACTTACTGAATTTTTAAACATTAACAAGAAACATCCAGCATTGCAGTAAGAAAAACATATCATTAAATCAATAACCCTAAAATATCATAAATATGGAGATAACTAAAATTAACGCCAAATAATCGTGAAAACCAATATCAAACTCTTTCAAGTAATGACAGCCTCATATCAATCATATGTTTGAAATAGATAACTAATTTGTCGGGATTCGGTCTTTTGAGAGTAGCAAATGTTCTTACCTAGAAGATATTTTGTCTGCTTTTAAAACTATAAGCTTGTAACTTTAACTAGTGGTCACCCAGTTGCCGAAATTCGACCCCATTTCATTAAATTGTGAACATTATTAACATTCGTTTAACAATAATATATGTCCATCAGAAATAATGTGGAGGAGAAACCGGAGAAATTGTCGTCATGAATCCCCTCCCCCAAAATGGTTCATGTCATACTGACAAATCTATTGAAATAAAAATATATGAGAATTTAATCAAATATAGGTATTCCAAATAATTCTGAAAACAATCTTACAAAAACTACACTTTCGGAAGATTGTGAAAATAATGTAGTAATAAAATAATTAAATTCACAATACACGCTTACAGAATAATTAAAACGAAAGTTACTGCAACTTGCCCGAAAAATCAGTACTGATCGACTACATTTACTATTTTACTACTGAAGAATAAACTGCTAAGCTATCAAAGATGTTCTTGACATGAGTTAACAGCAGGTAACGCTTCTTCCATAAAAATACTCAATAGTTTGACCGTTTTCCAAGAAAAAATATGTTCAATAAAAATATATTTCTTTGTAGAATAGACGTATGTACCTAACTTACCATAACAAATCAGTAAATGCATTGAATTTCTTTATATTTTAAATACACATCGCATGTTTATTTTAAGAAAGTCAGTTACCTTGTAATAAAATAAGAATTTCGCAGGAATGGAACAGTGTAATTTAAAATTAATTGTTTATTAGATAAAATCCATAATCACAAAAATAGTAACTAACTGATTCCTTACCTAAAAATAATAGAAAGATTCGGCCTTTAAGTATATTCAAATACGTAGTTATAATTGTCAACATAGGAAATAAATCCCATTAAAAATATTAACATTATATTAAGTAATATTTAATATTAAATGTAAAATTTAAAACATTAGTTAATACCTACATTTTTCAAAAATATTTTTTGATTTGAGACAATAGTCCTAAAGTAAGAAATAAAACGAAATAGCAGAAAATGAAATCAACCAACTCAAAATTTAGTATAAAGGTGTTATACCTACTATTACATTTCAAATAACTATAAAACATAAGTACATATTAATAAACTTTCAATCAAAATCTTATGATTCAATGTAATTTCATTAACTTAAATGAACCACATAGTAAGCAATGACTATTTTTGTTTTGTATGGAAAATATAAAGAAATATAAGCACCTGCAGTTAATTAATGATAAATAAGTAATACTCACATTTGTTAAAAACTTTTCGCAGTGAATGAAGCTGAAATCTTGAACTTTACACATTGAATTTACAATTTACCATTACCATCGTGCTATAATAATTTTACAACAAACAATATTCTGAACTGTCAAAATTCAAATTAAGGCGCTACATCAAAGATAGCCATGAGTTCATTAATTCACATTTTTTGTATTCTTATTCAAATTAGATGAAATTTATGCTGTAAAAATTAAAAGAGTGTTTAAATTGAAAGTATAACATTAAAATTAATAAAATAATATCTGAAATAAATTCATCAATTGCAACAAAATTCTTATTTTTACAAAGCAATGAACGTTGCAAACTGGCGAGAGCCAAATGAATGGCCATTATTATGTAATATAAATTTTCTTGGGTTCTATTTCAAGAACATGACGATGTAGAACTATTTAGTTAATTTAATTCGTCTTTCACATTCCAGTCAATCCATCATACGCTTTTCTCTCCAAACAATCAGGCGACACTGTTACTGTATCTCTTTGGTATTGACAGTATGGGCGTAAATAATGTTTTTTTATATATTTTATTTAATGAATGAACTAATATAATAAATAAATTTTAGCATTCTGCCCTGAATATCATCAATTTTTTGTCTTTGCCTATTTATATATAGATAACAAAATTTGGAATTTTAGCCGTTATGCACAACTGACGCAAGAAGTTGCTATATAATTTTACTCATGCGAGTATGAATGTGATACATTTCGTTAAATTTGAAGACGCGAGATGTAAGATACATACATACATAAAGAATTGTTCGAGAGGACATTCAATTGTGGGAAGCGCAACTGATGAAAGTTCCCTGACCAGAAACAATATATATTATACATAATATATAATGTATATTGTCTTGCGTACAAAGAAATGACACCTCGAAGAAAGTATTGCTCAGTTTGTTGGACTAGAATTAAATCAACAGAATTAGTTTACCTGTTCATTGGGTTTTCTCTTCTCAAGTTTTTTCCTGCAACAGATAAGTATTTGAAAATTGTATATGCAGAACAAAGGGTAGTAAGGCAATTTCATAAAATTGTCCGGATTACTAGCTGTCTGTACAGAAATTCTTCCTCACAGTTATTCTGAGAGCAAGACATGTCTACAAAAAGATCAACCAGTATAGTAAAAACACAGTTTGCACCTTAACACCAAACTTTTATTTAAACACTCAACGCCGTTTGAACAGCTCGTAAGTTGTCACCATCAAGGAGTAAACCAAACATATATTTTCCGGTCATATTTGTTTTAAACAAATATTTTTAGAAATTTTGATTAAGTTAATTCCACCGACAGTTTTGCGTATTAAGAAAATGTAAGTGGGAATAAAAAAAGTTCATACGCTTGGAATACGATAGTTAAAAAAATTCAAAAATGCTTGTATTTTATTATACAATTGAAACGAACAATCATTTAACAACTATTTTTGTTACAAAAATTGACCTATTTATTGTCTGTGTCTGTTTTGCAATATTAGATAGTTTTCCTCTTACATTTTTTATTTTAGATATTTAAGAAAAGTATGTTCCAACGTTCACGATTTACTAGTTCGTTCTAATTTTCTGCGAAATGGTATGTTTCAGTTCATTGAAAATACTTGGACCTACCCCTCGGGATCATCTTTAAAATAAAACAGTTAAAAAAATCGGTTTTGCTGTTTTTGAGAAATTAGTGAACATACATGAAAAAAGGTAACCGACTTCAACGGTTATTGCTAAGATTTTAACAGCAAACTCGTAGAAGTAACTATTTCAACAATTTTTCGCACAGTGGTCGAAATTCGACCCTTTTTCATGAAATTGTAAAAAGTATATATTTATAAGAAACAGAGTTGTGGAGAAATCGGAGAAGTAGATGTAATGACCAAAATTGTTTACTCATATTGACAAATCTATTGAAATAAAAAGAAAATAAAAATGTAATTACAAATATAAGTATACGAAATATTTTTGACAAATGAATGACCCCCCAAATTCTTGGCTGGAGCCGCTCCTGGCAAAATATTCGATATAATAATTGTAAAATTGTTCTTTGCAACCTAAAAGTTTTCGTCATTAGCGGTTTCAATCAAATTCAGGAATATTAAAGGAAAGAGGGGACCAACAACCCTAGGAGGACTTAAATATTTAATACATTCTCTATTGTCCGCTGTCTGACAATTTGTTGTGATAATAATATATTAATTAAATTTATATTAAAAACAGAATATTTAATGTGAAAGTTACGGCAACGCGTCCGAAAAATCAATAGTGATCTACTACATTGACTATTTTACCACTAAACAATAACAATGCTTGCATGCCACTTCCAGAAGTATATGCTCCAACAATATAACAGCATCTAACGATGGCTCCATATATAATTACTCAAGGTTTTGAGTTTTGACCGTCTGGCATTGACAGTATGGACCTAAAAAATGAATTTTTATTACATTTTATTTAAGGAATTAACCAATATTATAAATTAATATTAGCATTCTGCACTGACGGTCGTCAGTAGCTACGAAACAAAACAAACATGAAGAAAATCGGTTGTGAGATAGAGGAGAAAATGGTACCTAATCGTTTTGTCTTTGCCTATTTATATATAGATAATAAAAACCCGCAAAATACGAATTTATTTTGTTTTTTGTTTATATAATGAAACGTAATGTAGGAATCGTAATGCCGTCTACAGGAAAGTTGTAGAGAATAAGAAATCCTTCTTAATGAGTTTTACGTTTATACATCCTGATTGGATCATTTTTTACCGAATTAACTAAGAAAAACTGGTGAAAAGTGTTTTTTTTTAACAATTCGAATTTATTTAATTTAAAGAGCTATTTTGCACATCCCACCGTATTAATGAGATTAGTCCAACCAGAATATACTAAAGATATTTCGAAAGTTCGTAAATTCCACTTCACCATCTTAGTTTTTCGTTAGAAGTTGGTTTAAAATAATAGTAAACATTGCATTAAATATAGGAATATGCGTCAGCTAGTCAGCGGTGCACTGACAATAGCTGTCAAGGCAGATGGACGGACCTAGAATTTTCTTAAGGTGGGGGCATGAGATGAAAATTCTGGTAAATTGTATTATTATATGCTTTTTCTCAGTAGTTTATTACGTTTTTATTTACATAACTATTGCTTGTTCATATTGATCTGCTTTTTCATTGGTTTATTAATTTAATGCTTACCTGTATACAGTTTACTATTAATTAAATGACTTTTTTCCACTGACTGGATCCACCACTGTCAAAACATCGGCGGGTACATCCTTTAAGCCTAATTTCAAAAACAGTATTAATACATTAATACAACTATGATATACAAAGTTATGTGTTTTATTATAAACGTTCGAAATATATTTTGCATAGCGCTATTGAACTACAGTGGTTAATACTGTACGCCCTGCAAAATATTTCTACAAATTATTTAAATTACATTTCTGCAAGATCTATTTAACGTACAATATCTTCAGCTCAATCTCAACGTTATAAGCTATCGCTTAGGAGGCAGATTAAGGTTCCGTCTGTTATTACAACCAAGTTATGAATTTTTTAAAATCACTCACTTTGCATCGGTTTCTCTAGCTTTTCTTTATGTAAAATGTTGCGATCAAAAACATTCATTTTGAAGATTTTCTGATTCTCTACAATTTTAATACTCTCTTCGAGGTGTCATTCCTTTGTACGCAAGACAATATATATTATATATAAATATAATATATATTGTTTCTGGTCGGGAACCTTCATCAGTTGCGCTTCCCACAATTGAATGTCCTCTCGAACACTTCTTTATGCATTTGATGCATTTCGTTAAATTTGAAGACGCGAGATGTAAGACCGACATCTAGGATTTTCAAGAGAATCAGTACACAGAGGTTCCGAATCTGGAGCCATTCCGTGTAATTGCTGTTTTCCCTTAACTCCTAGGACAGAATGTCACGATAAAATTTTTCAGGTTACTTCACCTGTCATTCCTTTGTACGCGTACCTCGAAGAGAGTATTCAATATCTCTGACAGGTGAAGTAACCTGAAAAATTTTATCGTGACATTCTGTCCTAGGAGTTAAGGGAAAACAGCAATTACACGGAATGGCTCCAGATTCGGAACCTCTGTGTACTGATTCTCTTGAAAATCCTAGATGTCGGTTTTACATCTGGCATCTTCAAATACAATTTTAATATTGACAGCATTATGAACAGATCACTTTTTACACTATAAGCAAAAAACGAAAAAAACCCATGTTTTTTGGGGTTTTTAAGGCTGAAATAATTTACTTTATAGTAAGTTATGACTTATAAAGTATTATTTACGTGATTGCTTATGCGGTTTGCTGTTGAATTTTATATTACCTAAAAATCTCTTGACTGGTGTAACTCACATTTCCGAGTTGCGAAAATTAGAATTCTAATTACACTCTATTATAAAATCGTCGTCAGATAATAATTAACGAGTCAATCAGGCAGTTTCTCATAGATTCTATGTAAGTTTTCCGTTACATTCATTGAGTAAACGACAAGAAGATGTTTTTATCCTTAAACAACTACCTTTTCCAGATTGCGCAGAGACCATACAATTAGCGTGTATATGAATATCATTTTGAAAACGTTATTGCTTAGTCGAGTCACGCAAAACTGTTGTTCTCACATAACTCTTATTGGCACTTGTACGCACGTTCACAGTTGCAACATTCAACACAAAATTAATTGCTTATATACAATTGCTTCAATTAGATAATTTTGCTGTTTTTTTTTCAAGATTCTTGTACCGGTTTTTGTTTTCGTGGGAATGACGGTGCAACTCTATTAAAAGGAAACGACCAGAGATTTTTTGAAAAATACATTTAAATGCTTCACAATTCTGTTCAAAATTATATTATATATGTTTTGGTGTCCTAGGGCTTTTTGGAAAGTTGTTTTTAGTTATTTTTATTGTAGTATAGTTGTGCAAACTGCTCCTAGTAATCTTAACGACTTCGAATCGCAAGCTTTTATATGTAAGACACAACAATGTTTTTAATATCAAAATAATTTGAAAATTACAATAAGGCAAATTTTAATCAGACTCGTTTTTTGTTACTAGCTTATTAAGACTTCATATACTTTTGAACGTAAGATAATATATCATTTCTACAGAAGACCTATCATCAGGTGCGCTATCATCATAAGGCAAAAATCTCTAAAAATATTTGTATATTTGAAATATAGCATTAGATGGCGCACATGATGCCAATTATCGTCTTGAGTTCTACTACAGATCAAATCAATTCTGGAAATGAAATTAATATACCTAGTGCAAACGTCTGCTTTTGATAATCTGCATCTTTTGGGTAATGTGCTTAAATAAATTTATATATAAGAAAAAAATACTTTTTTGTATTGATGGCTTTTTGATTGGCTTTTCTGTAAACTTCTGTTTGAAATGACGATTGTGTTTTGGTTATTAAAATGCCTAATCATCCAAATTCAGTAAAAAGAGGTATCATCAAATCTCTATACGACAGAGCTAAAACCAACTGTTCTAACATCAATAAATTCAATGAAGAAAAAACGTTTATAAAATATGTACTTTTTGCCAATCATTACCCAAATAAATTTATTAATAACGAGTTAAACAAAATTGAATACCAAACAATCCCTAACCACCAATATCAAACTTCACCAAGCAACACTGACTCCCAAGATAATCACATTAATACCATAACTATACCATACATACAGGGTCTATCAGAAAGACTAAAAAGAGTGGGAAACAGATATAATATCAAAACATCATTTAAAACAAGAAATACACTAAAATCAATTATATCAAAAAACAAATCAAATAACACAACTCAAAATACAAAAAATTGTATTTATAAAATCCCTTGTAAATGTAATAAATTCTATATTGGAAAAACCTCTAGACTTCTAAATGTTCGAATAAACGAACACAAACATTACAAAAAAAAAAACGACAATTTGAAAAATCCAAAATTTATGAACATGCTTGGGATCTTGGTCATAAAATACAGTTTCAAAATTCAGTTATGTTACACAAACAAGAACACAACACCAAAAGAAAACTAAAAGAGTCTGCTTTAATTTTGTTAAATGAAAACGATTGTATCGCTACTACTTCCGTAGAATTCAGTCGTTCCTGGTTGCCGATGATTAAGTAAGAAATTGCTAATGGTTATGTCCTTGTGAACAACCCAATATCGAGATAGTTCATAAGGTTTTTCCTAGGTTTTCTCTTATGATTTTAATGGGATCACTGAATTAACAAAATTCTTTGGTCGCATTTTTGACGAATGCACTACCTTATAACAAAGTCGCACCTAGGAGCGCCACATAAAATTCTGAAGATCTCCCTCTCAAATTCTTCCAATTTGAAAGGAACTTTATGATTATATGATCTTTAGAAGTTTTTGTGCTACCCTGTATATTACAAATAAAATTTTCTTAGTTACGTCAGAAATCAAATAATACATATTGTCAAACATTTTAATTTACATCTTAGAATTGTGCCTTTTTTATCCAAGTTTCTTAACCATTGACAACGGGGTCTGACCTAGACCCCGAAACGTTTGGAATATTCAGCAATTTTCTTAACTGTGGTGTTATTTCCCAAGAAGTACTTAAACAAATTGTATACACTCGAATTATTTGTATGCTTATGGGATACCGGAAAGTAAAGATATAGCCGTTTTACTATGAGACTTGTGACATTACAACACAATGACCTACGATACTAAATGTGTTTTTAACTTTATTTACAGCCACTATCACTTAATTGTGTTATTAATAGCTGTTATAGAAATGTAAACATATATATTTTTAAGTATTAAATTTGTAAATATTATAAAGGAAATCATTAATATGAAAGTATTTACCATTTAGTAAAATTAAATCAAATAACTTGTTTACAAATATCTCGGTCTCACACATAAACACAAAAAAATCCCGAAAGAGGCGACACTAGCTTCCCTATGTCACGCGTGCCAAAAATGTAAATTTGCAGAAACGAACTCACATTGTCATGTATAACTTGCCGTGCGCTACATGAGGTGACGTGACGTGACCATAGTGTACTTCCAGCTGATTTAAAAGCATCCGTTAATTGTATTGCAGATATTTCAAGCGTGCCGTGACATTTCGTAATAGCATGTGTTCTCACGTAACAACGATAATAGCTGTTTTCGCGGTAACGATTCAGGATGCATCCTGGATGGATGCGTGACGAATCCCGGATCTGCTTTATACGCAAGTGCAATTACGAACACGTACCAGATTTCTTTCTACCACGAACTGTCAAATTTACATATTTTGTCGTAATGCATTAATAACCACAATCTTGTGTTTGATCTGTGAACCACAATACATTTATGGCATTAACCTTACAATTTACATATATTTATTCTAGAGTAATTTGTGCGAATACTTTGTGAAGTTTGATTTGTTTTGGATTGATTGTTTAACAATTAGTATAATGATTAATTTCAATAACAATGTGTTCACCAGAAGGTAACATGATTGATGATTGTAATTCTAATATCTCCAATTTATACTCTTATTTTGCAGAGTTAATAGTTCTTTCGATTGAAAGTACGGCCACTCCGTTTGTATGGAACAATAATCGTACCCTGTATTTTCTTGACTTATATAAACAATATCGAAATCAAGTGGGATCTCGTCAAATGAAACATTTTAAAAAAATGTATGAAATTATTGCGCAAGAAATGAAGACATGCAGAGCCACTAATATCTTCTTGTCTATACACTAATATATGCTACAAGCTCTAACCTTCTCTTTCTATGATCTGCAGTGCTCTAACTTCTAACCTCTAAGGCTATCATCTAACACAGATCAGACAATCTGACAAAACGTATATGGATAGATTCTAAAATAAAAGTTTTTGTACTTTGGTGTAGAGCATCAAACTCATAGAAATATAAAATTATTTTAAAAATACTCATAATGCGCATGTTCGAACTCTTCATTCTTCCTCACGTCAGCGGACTCATTTCACTCGTCCCAAATCGATCCAGGATGAATCCTTTGTTATCCGCGAACACCGAATTTCCCATCAGGTATTCGAAATTCTGTTACCACGAACGCCTTGAATGGCTGTGCGCATGCGCTCTATCCTGGATGCATCCTGAATCGTTACCGCGAAAACAGCTAATGTGTTTCCTCCACCTTAAGGTTGCACTTCCACACGTCCGTCATTCGTGCGGACGACATCTCACTGGTTTTAAATACTTCTTTAAAAGGTTTATTTATGAGTATGTATATTCATTCCATTCTGTCAGCTTCCCAAACATTTGGCGATGATGATTGATATTATTGACCCATTTGTACCTTTTTTGCTTTCATTGGGTATTGATATCATTTATTCAGGTGTTTTTCGATAGATCCGTCCTATTCATCCAATGTTGGTAACTTCAACAACTGAACTTGATGAATGGGATTGGCTAAAAGTATTAGTAGTGCAATAAAAAGTTTAAAAAATCTATAAATGAGGAAAGAAAGCAATCGTACGACATAGTCAATTCATCTGAGGGTTTTAAGAGATGTTACATTTTAGGAACCATATTTTTAAATTCCCTTTATTTTGATAATTTATTTATTTTGGTCGTCCGCAGAGGCAACGAATGTGTTGAAACTAAGCTTAACATAGAAATTCTAACTTAGAACCGTATTTATCCCAAGGGTGTCTACTAAAAACCATAAATCCCAGGCTCATAGTTACTATTAAATCCGTACAAAACAGCAACCAAAAAAATTTGTCGGTTACCTAAGACGCCAATATTATAAACTTTTTTTTGATAATAAAATCGTAGTATTATATATAATATTTGAGGAATTTCTCTGCATTTAAACAAGAAATTTTTCCAATTAGCAAATCAAAATAAACGTTGTTTTCGTACAAAAGCATGAAATAAATTCCAATTTTATAACGTCAAAATGCAAATATTTACTCTGAAAAAAAATCCGCGTACGATCATATTCGCCGCATCATTTGCCATAAATACTTTCACTACTGACATATTCTTTTAAATTTTCGATGAAAACCAGTCCGAAATGCATTATTAACTCTTTATGGAGACTTGTTTACAAATTTAATCCGAAAGGATAAAATCTTTGGAAAGACACAAAACGGCATTGCCGCCGAACATTGGACCGCGATCACAAAGCATTTACATACACAAAAGGGATTTCGGAGCGTTTTAAAAACGATTTTTTACTCCATTGAACACAAACTGATGGCTATTTCGATATTCAGTTTATTAATTTGTTATGATATGGGAATGATTGATTGTGAGGAGGTTTAATGGAAGAACTTTTGATTGTATATATCGAACGAGATTGAAGAATTTATAAAATTAATGGATGCCAATGATTGTTTATTATTTTATGTTGTACCTTGTTAATTATCTAAACCATGTTTAAATATAAATAAAATAATTATTTAAATATACGGTTTGAATCATTTTTACTTGGGACTAAATGCTATAAAATACATAATTCCTCATAGCCCCATACAAATGTATAACTTTTTCCAGGTTGTTCAGAAAAATTGTGGGTATCAATTGTTAATACCCATGGATATATTATTAAAATTTAAGGCGACAAATAAAAAAAATTGAAAGTTTTGGTTATTTTTGATATTTTAGTTACATTTTGGGCATTTGATACAGTTTTGACATTTTTGACGTTTGGAACATTTTTGGCATTTTAGACATTTTTGAGTAATTTGAAATTTTTGACATGTGTGATATATTTTGACATTCTGATAATTTTGATATTTTACATTATTGACATATTTGACATTTTTGCACTTTTAGCAATTTTGACATTTGATATATTTTGACATATTTGACATTTTGGACAACTTGAAAATTTTACATATTTGACATTTTTAACATTTCTAACATTTTTGAGATTTTTGGCACTTTCGACATTTTTGACATTTTCGACATTTTCGACATTTTTGACATTTTTGACATTTTTACCATTTTTGACAGTTTTGAAATTTTTAACATTTTGGCTATTTTGACATTTATCACATGTTTGACGTTTCTGATGTTTTTGGCGTTTGTGACGTCTTTGACGTTTTAGACAATTTGACATATTTGGCATTTTTTCAAATTCACTAAGGTACTGATATTTATATCTGCTTCTGTTAGTTTTGGCTTTTTTGCCGTTTCGTACATTTTAAATTTTATATTAGGTTTTTGGCAGTATAATTTTGACAATAAAAGTATCTAGTATTTAATATTTTATCGCGCAATAAATTCCGACATCCAGCAGTTTCAGGAAAATCTAGCTCACATAGACTACAAATTGGGAGTAGTACTGTGTGTAACGCCCTTTCCTTGTGATTCCCAGGATAGAAATAATACGAAAAAATTTGTGGGTTCACCAAAACCTGTCTAAGAAATTACGATACTGATTGAGATTTTTCAATCCATTGAAAGCAAGACATGTATTGTTTCTAGTCGAGAACCTTCATTAGTTGCGCTCCCCTCAACTGATTGAATTCTCGAATAATTATTTATGTATAAAGTACATATAGCTGAATTTAATATTTTATCGCAAAATGAAGTCAGACATCCAGGAGTTTCAAGAAATTCCAAATCGGGAATCGTACTGTGTGTAACGCCGTAACCCTGTGATGCTTAAGTAAGAAATCACACGAAAAAATTCGTAGGTTTACTAAATCTGTCAAAGAAATTACGATACTAACTTTTCGAGATTTTTCAATCCATTGAATGCGTTAATGCTTGAACATGCTGTTTTTTTAATCTGTTAACTAGAGTGCAAAAAGTGGATAATGTCCTAATTCCAATATAAATCAGAGAAAATGATCAAATAAATATTCAGAAATTAGGTCGCTATTTTAATCATCTAAATGTATAGCAATTAGTTAAACTTAAAATAGAGCACTATTATTACATTACTACAATCCGCAATACCTACTACAATTAATTAAAAACACTCATTCCACGTACATAGGAAATTCATTGGACTCTTAAATAACGTGAAGCTTATTAACTGCAAACATTATTATCGCTATAGTTAAGCTATAAGTTCTATTTACAGACCAAAGTTTATTAACAAATCTCAGTTAAAATATAAAGGCAACTTACAAACGAATAGCTGTTTTCTCTAAAAACTAAGCTTTTTATAGAAGTAAGATACAGGTGGCGCATTAAATTTTTCTGAGAATTTTAACATTTTAAAAGTGTGATGTATGACACTAGAATAAATTGTATACTATACAACTACGCATTCAAATTGGTCAATTATTTGTAAAATGAGCGGTCTGTGAAATATAGCTGAATTTTATGGTTTACATAAGTCCATCTGAAAGAACCATTGATCGGGTTAATAAATGATTTCAAGAGAGAAGTTCGATGGAACATTAAATAAGATAAAAATTAAAATTATGGATGTTTTCGGGAGCATAATGGTTAGATTCATGGTTGCTGTTGATAATTGGAGTAAAGAACCACCATATCATTTTTTTCAGTAAAATCATCTTTTTTGATGAAGAACATTTGGAAACCAGCAGTAGTGATAAAATGACTGTGTGGTCCGCGTATCTTGTTGTTGTAAGCCGTTTACATTTATTCCACAGTGTCCTAGATTTTCTAAGGACAATGACAATCCTTCTGTTGTTATATTACCAATCCCTACATTAGCGTTTAATCTTCAATACGGATTTTTTATTATCAGGATGCCCTGTAACATGACTTCGAGTCCGAAGAGTAATTCCCATGTTCCAAATATATTTCTGTAGCGAAACTGTAAATGATCTAAATGCTTTTCCTGATAAGGGCGTAACGTACAAGAAGGAAACTCCGTGGGACACAAAATTTACTAGAATCGCCTGTGGTGGAAATTCGACCAATTGTCTCAATACGTACCGAAATTCAAATTGTTTTTCATATATAATAAATAGAATGTTATTTGTGTGCTCTTTTAATTCTTACCTTAACGATATAAGGTATGGCAAAGAGAGAGTAACTGGAAATTAAATAATATAGCTATTAACCGGTAGAATATTATAATAAACAAACGTAAATGACAATTTAATTTGAATAGATGTTGCAAAATAATTAGTTTTATTTTTCTACCAATACTTATTCAATTTCCATCTGTACATTTAATAAATAATACATGGATATGACCGATCTTTACTCGTAAATTCAATGATTTTTTATCTATAAACTAATTCAGTTTAATTTCAATTCTCTTACATTTATTAACATACTCATTATATTTATTCCACTTTATAATATATTTCCGCCACCTTGTATATGTAACTGCTTATAAACTACCCAACACAACATTTTTTGCTATCATTTTTTTAATCACAAACAAAGTGTTTAAAAAAGTGTGATGGGCTACCCAATAAAACATGTATTCTTTGAACTTTTATTATAATCACCCTGTATGATTCGTCTCATTCTATAATGCATGTATCCTATACATGCGTCTGCTTATGGGATACGAAATGTTGGATTTTGTTCTAATATTTTTTAAACCACACTTTATAATTATAATTCTACCACCCTGTATATGTATCCCTATATAACTATTGCACCACCCTGTATAAATTTAATTCTACTGCGCCCTCTAATCCAAATACCCTGTAAATGCAACTGCTAATAGGCTACCTTATATAATTGCACTGCATTCTATATTTTAAACAGTCTATATATGCAAATGTTTATGGGCCACCCAATAAAATATTTGGTTTCTAACATATCTGGAATCACTCTGTATAATCATAATTCACAGCATCTTATATCTCAGTCAATTTATATATGCATATGTTACGACTGTCAAGACAACTTCATTGTGTGCCTCAAATTACAATGAGAACACATCCAAAAGCCGCCTAACCAGCCATTTTTACTTAAAAATCTCGAAGGGTTCAGCTGTACATATATAATGCTAGGAAAATCTCAAATAGTGATAAACTTGTTTTAAGAATTTTAAAAGAGCAGTTTCATTCACAATTAGATCACCAAATCACCCTCTATTGAACGCCCCAGAATTGCAAAGCAGCTGCCATAATTGTCACAATCTCGTTGTTTTTCGGTAATACGATTGTTCCCGAACAATCGATTTGTCGACGCCAAAACTCCGATATGGAATTTCCACAAAATGGCAGTGCCTTTTGCGAGAATTACATATAAATAAGATGTGAACAAATTAACAAACGTTATGCATATGCATTATATTATTAGATAAATAAGTAAAATTATAATTACAGGATATCACATCTCGTTAAAAGAACATTAAACAGTTTTTAACTGACTGCTAATATTTTAGATGAGAAAACTTGAACTAGTGAACATTAGAATTATTGCCATGATGTCAGATCTAACTATATATCTTAAATCTCACTATTGCATTCATATCATGGGATTTGTAATCTAGGTTGAATTGTATGAAACTATTAGCCTATCAAATAGAAACAGTATAAATTAAAAGTATAATGTTACAATAATAAAATATTATCGGAAACACATTGATCAGTTGCTACACAATACACAATTCTAATTTTAGTTGGCAAACCATATTTAGAAAGAAAGAAAGGAAACTTTGGACTACCCAATTAATGGTCATTATTTTTGTGGGTGAGATCTCAATAGATGTAGAATATCGGAACCCATCAAAATTAGTTTGTTTTTTGATTAATTTAGTTAGTTTATCCCATTCGAGTCTCCAAGCAATCTGGCGGCACTGTTTGGGATTGACAGTCTGGACGTAAATTATGTCTTTTTATTTAATTTTATTTTATAAATGAAGCAGTATTATAAATAACTTTTAGCATTCTACGCTGAAGGTAATCCGTAGCTACTAAACAAAACAAATAAAAAGTAAATCGGTTGAGGGACATATGAGAAAATGGTACCGATCCATTTTGTCTTTGTCTATTTATATATAGGTTATTCTGTAGTTTTGGCTGCAACTTCTTGGGTAAGCTAATAAATTTGGATTTAGCCAGTCATGGAGCATATATCTGGTTTCGTATATCTTATTAAATAGTCTGACTCTCAAGTCAATTTTGTAACCATTAATTAATTTAACTTCTTCGATATTTGAAACAGCTTGCCGCACTGTGGATTTTAATATTTTATATTCTTCTCGGCATGGTGGCATGTTAAAAACATCGTGAATCCATATAATTTATTTATTTCCTCACAGTGTTGATTAATCCAGTTTCTTTTGCAATTTTAATTCCTATCCATATTACTTTCGCTAATGCTTTATATTTATTTTTTAGGAATCTATGCTGTCCCATTAATACCTCAAAATTAATTATCAGTACTCATTAAACGTACACCGAAAATCCATTGCACTCTTAAATAACGTGAAGCTTATTAACATTAATATCGTGATAGTTAAGCGTTCTATTTACAGACAAAAACTTATTAACAAATTTCAGTTGAAATACGGGAAGCCCCGGAAACGAATAACTAACTACTTTATTCTTTGTCTAAAAATGACCCGGTTACTACTGAAATTAATAACCCACCAACTTCGGGATAGTTAATGTTTCGCCATTCTATTAAAAGCCCGTGGAAATAAGAAATACACTTAGCCCGTTTCGTTTCATTGCTTTCGAGTGATTTATTCCACGAGTCTCGAGATATTTATCTCTCTGATAATGAAATTACTTTATCGTGATCTGTCAGCAAGTGGTATAAGAGCGTACAACACTGTAAATATACGGAGCTTGTAAATGGAGTGCGTATTTGGAGAAGTCACTTGACGATTACAATGTGGTTGCCAATGCTAATAAATCAGCAGAAGCGTTTACTAAGGTAGTTGTTATTGAAATTAATTTTACAGGTTGAAGAATAAAGTATGTTTAACTATAAGTGATACTTTTCGTGTTATATAGCAATTTAATCACTAACCATCTGTACCATTACTTTTTATTTTCAGTATTGTTGAATACTTGGGGTTAGTTCACCTAACATTAATTAATTTTAGTAACTTTTGTTACTAACCTAGAAATTGAATAAAAATCGACAGTGAATTTTGCCAGTGAATAGCAAGTCATTCAATTGGTTAGCAGAAAAGTCCGCAATACTCTCTCTCCTCTCTTTGAATCCTAATATCCCCATCAAAGAATTAATCAACCTGGTATGCTGCCCATCATACAAGATATATACTAGCGTGTGTATGTGTACCACTTATAACTACTTTAGGCAAAATTCTCCTAGAAGGGATTCTATCACTTCTAAACACAGTTCCAGTATTTCCAAGCTGTATTTACTGATACTGCAATACATGACATTGCAACTGTGGGCACCGAATCTTTGATAGATTTCAGTGTAGTTTGGTAAGTTTGGTACATGGAGCCATCTCAGCTTTCCATTCGTCTGTGGAAGGCTCAGCAATGTCACTGCTGAGTCTTCAAAGCAGAAATCCAACTTTATTCTTCCTGCCTTTCCTATTCGTTAATTAATTGTCGCAGTCTCACTGTTGATTGTTGTTGTTGACTCGTCTCCTCAGGGCAAGTTCCTCATTCAAAAATCACAGTAGAACGTCATCCTCATGATCGGCCACTATGCTAGCTTCACTTAGCCGCTGTACTATTTCTGCTTCACCCTTAATTAATGTTAACCAAGGTAGCCTCGAAACCCTGGCTTTCTCAATGAATATAGTGTTTACCGTTGTTGACATAACCCTGTCGCTGTTTTAGCAAAATATCTATCTGGTTACTAGTCCAAGGGCTAGTCTTTCTCTCTTAAAATGATCTGAATATACTTATCGGAAATATTTTGCTCAGGGGAACTTGATCCTCTACTCAACCATCTCTTCTCATCTTAGACAAAAATCTCGGAACATTTTTTTCATTTGGCTGGTTTTACCTCATGCCAGTGGTATAATGAAACTCATTTCTCTCCCTGATTGGAGAAATCTGCACAGCGTCTATCTCTAACGCACTGAGGGGAACTTCATTGTACTTCCTGGTGTCTTATGTTTCTAATGCAAACTGCACTCTTCAGGTGCATCTGGATAGGCTAGATGTTTGAAAGTCAAAATTTTAGCATACATTTCTTACAAATTTTCGTGCACTAAACTGATCCTAGCAAATCAATTTATAGAAACTCAGTTTTTCTACCGGTATGCTATGGAATAAGACTCCAAACGTACTCAGAGAAAATAACAAACGATGGTGCTTGTTCTTTATTAGATCATTATATTTTTAAAGCAACTGCAGGCACTTCCCTTTAAAATATCAGTCTTGTCACTGTCCGAGGAGTCATCTTAGGGACCAAGGCCTCCTCCTACAAAATCGTACGAGTTAAATTGACAAATCTCTAAAAATAAAAAAAAACGTACGAAATTTAGATCAAAATAGGTAATCAAAATAATTATGAAAAGTTCTCAGGCCCTTCGCTACTTTGTCTTATTAACTGGAATATTCAATCAAAATTTGTTGTTCATCTCCTTAATTTTTAGTTTTATAAATTGTTTTTTCGTATTGCAACTTGTCACCTAGTGGTGTGAACAGATTTTGAAATTCAATCCTTTTTCATCCAAAAACCCTATTAATCAATCAAAGTCTTGCCTTATTTGGCTTTTTAATTTTCTTTTATAATAAACAAATACACTTATGTAATTCTCACTTAAATTTATTTGCTATTGACAATTGTATCACCGATTACTAGCTTCTTCAGAATACAAAATCTGAAGAGGCCAGTAACCTGGTGAAATAATCGTCAATAACCAATAAATTTAAGTGAAAATTACGTGTGTTTATTTTAATATAAAATTAAAATGAATTTTCACCAAGTAAAGACAGAAACTATCATCAGTGGTTTGGCTTTCTTTATAATTTATCTATGATCTAGGTTTTTCTTATATCTGTTATAGACTGATCTATGGTTCACCAGAAAAATACTCATTTCTCAAATTTACTTGAAAAATAAAATTTAGATCCTCAGAATTTTTTTTATTTAAGAATTCTATACTAAAACATATAATTATGGACTCTGGATTTATATACATTTATGCACATTTTCAAAGTTTCAATCAACAGTGATTTTATTCATTCAATAGCTAATCATAGGAATAACTAGAGGAGAGTCTATAACACAAACCCCCTAATCTGAGTTTGATCACCTCCATCATAAATATCTTCACCAATGCAACTCCATTACTGTAATCTCTTTGTACCAAAGGAACTGCAGAGATTCGTAAAAATTCTATTAACTATCTTGTATATGCAACTGCTTCTAACATTTTTGAACCCTATAACTCAACTATCCACTCTGTACAACTATAGTTTTACTTCACTCTTATTTCAACCACGTTGTATACGTAACTACTTATAAGCCACCCAATACAACATTTCAGTTAACCGCAATGTATAACTTCAATTCTATTCCACCTTATATTTCATCCATCCTATATATACAACTACAACTGCGTACCACCCAATTTCACATTTATTTGTAAGATTTTTTGAACCTAGCTGTATAATGTAATTTAACTTCGCTTTATATTTCAACTGCGCACATTGCTTGCTGCTTGAATTTCATGACACACCATTGAATAAGGTATAAAAAAGATCGCTCACATAACAACTTTTCTTTTCGAGACAATAATGAACTATTTTGTGCTTAATCACTCAACTGTAAGCCCCTTAAAATGAAAACCGTTTCAAACACCCCGGAAGATATACTTTCATGGCATATCTTGAGATTTAAGGCAGATATTTATGATGAAAATTTGACATTTACATTGATGTTTACCGTTTTTTGTACATGATTTTCTTCCGATTTTCAGAAAAACGGTATATTTAACGTTATAGAAAATTATATGCAATCAATCTGGAACATCTCTTTGTAGAATACAATTTGAAATATTCAAATTAATTGAGCTCTTTTAGAGAAAACAGTGCAGGTTACAGATTCATTGAAATTCACTGAAGTGTTAATTACTGTTTTTTTCTGATTTTCTGAAAAACTGTAAATCTTACGTTATTGAAAATTATTTAGTACCTTTCTGTAATATTACTTAACACATTGCCATTTAATTCATCGAAATTGCCCAAGCCTTTCTTGAATAATCACTGAGCATATATATAAAAAAAGTGCCGACGAATTGATAACCTCCTCCTTTTTGGAATTCAGTTAAAAAGTACCGAAAATAACATTGCTTTCGAGAGCTAGTAAGTCATATACGTTAGACAGACAAGTATCCTACGAGAACAATCTAGAGTAACTGGGATAGGGTATAAATGCGGTCGCACAACAGGAGCTGAACAGTAGTGGATTGACTCATTGTTGTAATATTCGTTGGAAGTATTAGTCTACGAAAAGTAGTGTAGTATTGAGTGTCATTTTTTGATTTGGAAATAAAGATTATTTTCGGTGTATAATTGTTTTTGAACCCACAGCAATTCTTGAATCTATTTATAAATAGGCAAATACAAAACGATTAGGTACCATTTTCTCCTCTGTCTGTCAACCGATTTTCTTCATTTTTGTTTTGTTTAGTAGCTACTGACAACCTTCATTGCAGAATGCTAATATTAATTTATAATATTGGTTCATTCATTAAATAAAATATAATAAAAATTCATTATTTACGTCCATAATGTCAACGCCAAACAACTGAATGTGCCGCCGCCGAAAGACTCAAAACATTGAGTAATTATATATAGAGGGACCAATGCTGTTATCCACTTAGAGCATGTACTTCTGGAAGTGGTATGCAAGCTCTGTTATTGTTTAGTGGTAAAGTAATCGTTGTATATTATAATTATAAAGGGCGATTCCAGATATGTTAGAAATCATTTTTTTCGTGGGTGGCACATAAGCAGTTGCATATATAGGGTGTTTAAAATATAGAGAAGAGTGCAATTATAACTAATAAAATAATTATATAGGGAAGCCCATTAGCGTTTGAATTTACAGGCTTCATGGAATAGAAGGTGCAGTAGAATTACAGTTATACAGGGTGGTGCAAAAAATATTATACAGAGATGCATAAACAGGGTGGCGGAAATGGAAATGCAAAATTTCGTAACCCATTAGCAGTTGTAAATATAGGGAAGATGAAATATAGGGTGAGAGGAATTATAGATATACAGGATGATGATAAAAAATGTTAGAAAAGGAAATGATTTATAGAGTAGCCGACAAAGAGTTCCATATATATGATAATTGAAATATAGGTCGGAGTTAAAAATTTCATAAACAAAAAGAGTAAATACGGTGGCTCATAGGTATATACAAAATAGTTTACCGGGTGGTTCAAAAATGTAAAAAAATATTATGAGTGGTCCATAAGCAGTTACATATACAGGGTGGTGGAAATATATAATTAGATGGAATTATTACAATGAGGATTTTAATAAATGTTAGAGAATTGAGTGCAATTATAGCTTTACAGGCAGGTTAGAAAAAATAAATATGTAGGGTAGCCCATTAGCGGTTGAATTGTTGTCATATTAAATTAAGAATTACGAATTTGAACACAAATAAAGTCCTATGAATTATATCTGAAAAAAACTTGAATTTCGTTACTTATTTGTAGAAGCGAGATGTAAGGCCGACATCTAGGATTTTCGAGGAAACTATCACACAGGGGTTCCGAATCTGGATCCGTTCCGTGTAATTGCTGTTCTCCCTAAAGTCCTAGGTTAGAATGGCACGATACAATTTTCAGGTTACTTTAACATTTAAACCACTAATAAAGAACAGTAGGTATACCCCCTCGATAGTACATACCTACGTGATCAAAAAGTACAAAAATACTTCGGTGAACATAAATTCTCAGTACCCTGAAGCGTGTTACATCCTACTGCGAAAGCAGCAACTTACAGATCGCGCTGAGCTTTCGCTGATATAATTCGAAAAAATATTATACGGTATGTTAACGAGGAATTCAAAGAGTAATTGTCTAATTGGTACGGTTCTATGCCTAGCAATTAATTTTCCGTTCTGTGTATCGCAGCAATCGAGAGTGTGTAAACAAGTACCACCGATAAGAATTATGTGAGAACAACAGTTTAACGTGACGTTAACGTGGAAACATAATCCCAAGTCAAATGCTTGTACATTTCTGTAGACTTGCGTAAATAGTTATTTAAGTACAAAGCATCTTCATGGCGAAGAAAAACTTACCAGCACTAATGAAGGTGATCAAAGAAATTTACGATGAAAATGTTCGATCAAAGATTACAAACTTCGTTATGTTCTTTAATGACTAATTATTTTTTGATTGAGATCTTACAGAATATTTCCAATGATGTACGTTCGATTTGAGTTAATGGTTAATCAGATGTCATCGATGGCATTTGTGGCTTAACATATGTCGCACATAAAAAATAATTAGGTAAAGAATTTAATGAAATCTGTCAAGCGAATAAGGAAAATCGTATCAGTTCTGCTCACTCGTTTCTTTCTTAATTTTCGTTCGGGGATCATTAAACTCTATATAAATAATATTTAATATATATAATAAATGAATGAGTACGAAATATTTCAAGATGTGCTACCTCGAGTCATTTTATGATGAAAAGTTCCTATGGACATATGTACGCAAACGCTTCCGTTACCGGTATATACAAGGTGTTGAAATCTTCACACTTTTCCAGTTTTTTCCTATGATACTAAAATTTTCGACATATTTAGTTTAATTTTGGAGCATTAATGCCTCTATGACGGCTTCATAATAAGATCATAGAAACGGTCATGAAAATCTACAGGGTGGTATTTTTCTGGGGTTACGTGTTCTGTCTGCCGCTCGTGATTTTGTGAACTGTTTTGGATTAGACAACACCCAGAATTTCTTGATCATATTTGATTTACGGAGAAGCAAGTTTTTCAAGGGAAGTCATTATTAATAACCACTTCAACCACATACGGAAAAAAGGTCACTCTTGGGATTCCAAATTATGCTAAATTTGCATTATGCTACACAAAGCTAAATTTGTGAAGACTCTCCTAGGAATTCTCACTAACACTAACTATTTAACGTGTCTTCTTAGGACATTAAAATGTTACTACTTTTATCTGCTTTAGGATTCGCTTGATTTTTATCACAATACATATGTATTTAATTTTATAATTTGGCCCCCAAAAAGTAACATTAAAGTTTTATTTTACTAATAAACTTTCAGAAATGCCTTTTATAATCTACTGTCTGAGTTTTGAGGCTCTGTAGATTGGAAGAAAAACGGCAAAATAGGTCAAAGTTTAAATTATAAATTATTAAATCTGTTATTCAAATTATTTAAAAATATAAATAAAATATATTTTTCAAATTTTAAATAGTGTAGTTTCTAAAGTGGGAATTAAGTCGATGTTTAATATTTTTAATATCTTTTAAACGAATGATTTAAAAATATGATATATTTGTAATTCACATAATGAGCCTTTTATCTGATATATTACATGATGCGTTTGAAAATTGAATCTTTATTTTCCATTTAATTGTATAATTTGTCCCTAAAATTACTATGGGGGTTTTCTAGTAATTTATTTTCCGTATTTTTTTTCATATTTTTCCTATAAACAAAAAAAATGAGGTCTTAGAGTTTGGGAAATAACGGGGAGAATGGGTAATTTTTTTAAAATATTTTTTTATATATTTTAAAATATTCATTTTAAAAAAATTAAAAAAATATATTTGTACCTATTCGTCATAATGAGCCCTGGGATTTGATATATTATATGATACGTTAGAAACAATTATAATTTTTTATTTTCCATTTAATTCTATAATTTGCCCCCCAAAATGAATATTAGGTTTTTTTTCTTATTTTTCCAGTAAAGTTCAGGTAAGGGGCTATACTTCCAGTTTTTCAAAATTTTCCAGCTTATGGTTTCGGAGATAAGGGGGGGAATGGGTAATTTTTTTTATAATTTTGTTAATATCTTTTAATTAATTTATTTTATAAATATGGAAAAAATATATTTGTTTTCTTCATCATGAGCCCTTTTATTTGATATATAACATGCTGGGTAAGAAACAATTTTAATTTTATATTTTCCATTTAATTCTATAATTTGCCCCCCAAAAAAATATTAGGGGTTTTTCCTTATTTTTCCAGTAAAGTTCAGGTGAGGGGCTATACCTCCATTGTTTTTTCAAAATTTTCCAGCTTATGGTTTCGGAAATAGGGGGGGGATGGATAATTTTTTTAAATATTTTTGTTAATATCTTTTAATTAATTTATTTTAAAAATATGAAAAAAATATATTTGTTTTCGTCATAATGAGCCCTTTCATTTGATATATAACATGATGGGTTAGAAACAATTTTAATTTTAATTTTCCATTTAATTCTATAATTTGCCGCCCCCCAAATAAATATTAGGGGTTTCTCCCTAATTTTCCAGTAAAGTTCAGGTGAGGGGCTATACATCCATTTCTTTTCAAAATTTTCCAGCTTATGGTTTCGGTGATAAGGGGGGGAATGGGTAATTTTTTAAATATTTTTGTTAATATCTTTTAATTAATTTATTTTAAAAATATGAAGAAATATATTTGTTTTCGTCCTAATGAGCCCTTTCATTTGATATATAACATGATGGGTTAGAAACAATTTTAATTTTATATTTTCGATTTAATTCTGTAATTGCCCCCTCCCCAAAATTAAAAGTTTTCTCCTTATTTTTACAGTAAACTTCAGGTCAGAACCTATAAATCTATTTTTTTTCAACACTTTACGTTTTATAGTTTCGGAGATAAGGGGGGGGGAATGGGTAAATTTTGGTATATTTTCGTTAATATCTTTTTAAATAATTTTTTTTAAAATATGAAAAAAATATATTTGTGTTCTTAAAAATGAGACCTTTCATCTGATATATTACATGATGCGTTTGAATTTTTTTTTATTTTTAAATTTTTATTTAATTCTATAATTGCCCCCCAAAATTAACATTAATGGTTTCTCCTTAATTTCCCTATAAAGTTCGGGCAACGCTCTATATTTCCTTTTTTTTTCAAAATTTTAGGCTCAGTAGTTTCGGAGATCGGGGGGGGACGGTCGATTTTTTTAGTTTTTCCCCCCAGAAGTACCCCTAAAATCAAAATTTTTTCTTTTACGATATGCACTCCTGATCGGGTCACCAAACTATACATTGATACCAAATTTCAACCTTTTCCGTCCAGTAGATTAGGAGAAAATGGCTGTGATGTGACAGAGGCAGAAATCCTGAGTGATATTATAAGGCTATCCGTATATTGTATATACGGAACCCTAAAAAGTACCGACTGGCTTAAATAAATACCGTTTAGAAGCGTGTGCAATCAATAACTATTTTCTGAAGTAGTTTCTAAATGATTGAAGAGGTAAATGATTATTTTGAATGTTCATCTGGGATTTTCTCTCCTCGCAATGGTTTCTGAAAAATACAGCTAAGTTAAATACTTGAATATCAAGGTGTAGTATCTAAGGGCAGTTTGTGGAAACTGCCCGGAACACTAGTTGCCCTCTTAAAGAAAAAACTCTCCCGCAGGATTAACTGTGAGAAAGTAGGTCTACAGATTTGTCAACTAGTACTCCAGTATAATATGTTGTGTATTTTGTGTTGTACTTATCTGTTTTTTTTTGTGACGTTTCGATTCCTTATCAGGAATCGTTGTCGAACAATGTTTGTTTGAATGTTTTGCACTATATTCGCTTGACTTTTTTCAATGTCAATTGACTGCTTAATTTACTTTGATGTTTCCTTTTTGATGTTCATTCGTCAGAAGTTGTTGCCATGCAACCGGTATCTCTACAGAGGGTGCCCGATTTCTCCATTATTCAACAACATGCAGACACTTTCTTTGATTTTTTTTTGTATGTTCTTCTTTAAGTAGTATTTTTGTCTTATTCCAGTCCATTTTGTGTGTACCATTATCCGGGAGTACATGATTTGCCAATCGTGATCTGTCTATATGTCTTCTTGAGACGTTGTATTGGTGCTCTTTTGTTCTAATTTGGAGAGGTCTTGATGTTTCACCGGTATATGATTTTCCGCAGGCACAAGGTACACTGTACACATAATTTTTGAAACTTTGAGTACCGGTTTGGTTTTTGTCAAATTTGATCTTAAAGTATTATTTGTTTTAAAAAGCGCTTTTACTTGGTATTTATTGCCAATACGTTTAATTTTTTCGGAGAGGCCGGAAACATAAGGAATAACGTTTATAATTGTAGAGTTAATATCAGTTTGTGTGTTGTTATTTAAATTGGAAGTATTGTGTGTTGTTTGTGCCGTTTGTTGATTTCTTTGTTTTTTCCCGATTTGGTAAATTGTTTTGTTTATGGAATTTTTTGGGTATTCGTTTTGTTCTAAAACTTCCTTTATCAAACATAACTCTTTCTCAAAAATTTCCTTTGTTGCTGGCTCTGTCATATAAGGATTTAATGACTCCTTTTTTACATTTAATGAATGATTTGAATAACTTTTTTTTTGACCCCCTGTGTAACTGTAATTTTACTTCGCCCACGTACGTACACACCTACCACCTTTTACCATATAGAAAACAAGGCTCAACTAAAAAAAATCTTTTCGATAAACTAATGTCATTTCACTCGACTGCAATGAAAACCGTTACAAACACCCTATGCGATATACTTTCATGGCATATCTTGACAGTTAACCTAGATATTTCCTATGAGAATTTGACGTTTACATTGATGTTTACCGTGTTTGTGCAAATATTTTTTCGATTTTCGGAAAAACGGTAGTTTATCGTTATATAAAAATATACGGAATCAACCTGGAACATCTCTTTGTAGAATACAATTTAAATATTCAAATTGGTTGAGCAGTATTAGAGAAAAGTGTAAATTTATTGAAATTCACTGAAATGTCGTTCCTTAATTACTGTTTTTTCTGATTTTCTGGAGAACCATACATCTCAGGTTATAGAAAATTATATGCTACCTTTCTGTAAGATTCCTTAATACAATTCCGTTTAAATCATCAAATTTGCCTAACCCGTTTTTGAATAATCACATATCACAGAGCATACATAAAAAAACGTGTCGACGAATTGATAACATCCTTCTTTTTGGAAGTCGGTTAAAGTTAAAAACTACAAGAATAGATGGCAAGAAGACGAAATGAAGATATCTCCAGAATAAATATTTCAAGAAATGTTTAATTATAATTTCGCAGGACATAGAAGTGTCGACCGAGCGAGATGAACTCGGAAAAGCTATTTGCCTAATCCTGGAAACGTAGAAAAAAAGAAGAGTCTCTCGAAAAGTGCTATGAGAATTTTCTTCCATACGTTTTATAATGTGTTGAAACACAACCATTACTTTTCTATTTTACTATTTGCAGATCAAGGTAAACAAATGTCATCTTTCAAATCATCACCGGCGCAAGTAAAAATGCAATTCCATAAAATCAAATAGAAATGAAATCTAGTGAATGAACATCATAAAAATTCAACAACCGATCACAACAGTCAGTCTGAGTGATTATAAATGGACAAAAAAACAACTCCATCGGTGTTTTGAGCAGAAATTTATTAATGAATGATAAGATTTTCCTTTGATACGCATGTCTGCTACACAGTCTTGCACAAAAAATTAATTGAAATTCACCACAATTGACTAAAAGGAAGTTAACTCCTCGTATTAATGAATTTTAAAAGAACGGCATTTCTTCATTTACACTTTTAATTGTAGAAGTAGATACGTGATCAATGTGGAAGTTCCATTATAAAACAATAACACATTGCATGCATACGATGACGTAACATTTTTCTAACATCTGAAGAATTTCTTCTCTTTATGAATATGAAATAAATAGCTCCCGAGAAAAACATTCCGTTTACTGGCCCCGAGAGAGTGTCTCGCGACCCCATACAATATTTCCGCGGTCCCATGGTGGTAGAGAGTTACATTTTTGCGATAACGAAGTTGGAACTTTTAATTCGTTTTGTTCTTCCAGGGAAAACATGTATTTTTAATTGCATTGAAGGAAGGCGTCGCTGTGGTCTTACAGAACATGCATTTTACAGACTTTTAAATAAGAAGTGTACGTTTTATATATACTCTCTGACAAAGAAATCGCAACATCCAGAAGGAGATGCTTAAATTTAATACTGTTTTAGTAAAACATAGCTGCTATAGTAAGGAGTACAGGATCAAATTTTCGTAAAGTTTCGTCAATGTTTTATCATGTAAACTTTTTTTATTAACTAATATTGTAGTCATTTTTTAATTTTTTTCAAATTTACAAAAAACAAACAGTTTGATCGTATCTAAAATAGATTTTTAGTAATGAAAAAATGCCATAAATGACAAACACATTATTAACAAACTCAATAATAAAAAAAATTAAACTCCTTGGTATTTTTAACCGACTTCCAAAAAGGAGAAGGTTATCAATTCGTCAGCAGGTTTTTTTTATGTATGCTCAGTAATTATTGAAAAACAGCTTAGACAAATTTGATGATTGGCATTGTATTAAGAAATATTACAGAAAGGTACCATATAGTTTTCTATAACGTGAGATTTACGGTTTTGCAGAACACGGCTCAACCAATCTGAATAGTTTAAATTGTATTCTACAAAGAGATGTTCCAAGTTGACTCCCTTTAATTATCTATAAAGTAAAACATACCGTTTTTCCCAAAATCGTAAAAATATTTGCATAAACACGGTAACCATCAATGTAAATGTCAAATTTCATCATAAATATCTAGCTTAAATGTCAAGATATGCCATGCAAGTATATCGTACACTGTCATACAGGGTGTTTGTAACGGTTTTCAGTGCAGTCAAGTGAAATGGCACAAAATATTCCATTAGTGTATCGAAAAGATTTTTTTTTAGTCAGCGATGTTTTCTGTATGGTATACGGTGTTTGCGTGCATCGAAATTCAAACAGCAATCAATGTGTCAGTTGAAATATTGGTCGAAGTAAAATTACAGTTAGTCACGTGGGTTCAAAAAATCTTACAAATAAATGTGATATCGGGTGGTACATAAGCAATTGCAAATATAGGATAGTTGAAATATAGAATAGAATTAAAGTTTTCAGGGTAGTTCAAAAAACGTTGTATTGAGTGGTACATAAGAAGTTGCGTATACAAGGTGGTTGAAATAAGAGTGAAGTTAAACTATAGTTATACAGTGGATAAAAAAAGTTAAATAAGCATATGCATTAAGGATATTCGAGTTATAGGGCGGAAGGTTCAAAAAATGTTAGAAGCAGTTGCATATATACAGGGTGATTGAAATATAAGGTGCAGTGGAATTATAAGTTATTCAGGGTGAGCTTTTTTTTGATGATCAGTATGGGGATCTCGGAAAATAGCGGAGAGCAATGGTTAAATTGGGAAAGATTTGCAGTTTTACTGGCCCAATTTAATGACACTCGGATTTTTGTAAAAACTCAGGGCTTACTAGATATTTTAAAAAACCAAATTCTGTCGATTTAGTCAAATTTGTTTTTGATTTTATAAAAAAAGTGTAAATATCAAAATTGAAGGGAATTGTATCCTATAAAGGAGTTATGGATGCTTTTCTCTCTTATTTTCACTTTTAACGTAGTTAGCCATGAAATAGATTGATTTATTAATAACTATTACAAAAAACATTTAACGATTTTTTATATAGGTATATCAGATATAACGAAAAAACTAAATAAGTAGGTACCCACTTACTAAAAACTTAAGAAATTAAAGTACATACATAATAATGGTTACAATTTATGTTCGAAAAGTCCACCGTTGTTATTTAGACAAAAACTGCATCTTTTTAATTTTTTTAATTTCTTCAATTGCTTGTAATTCCGCCTCCTTTAGGTCACCAACTGTCTCATACTTTTGTTTTGTATACTTTGATTTTTTATCGCACCCTATAAATAGAAGTCTATAATTGCCAAATAGGGAGACCGGGGTGGCCATTCGCGTGGGCCATTTCTTCCTATGCAAGAGTTTGGATAGATATTATCTAAGTGTTGTCTTACTAATAACGAGTTATGAGCAGGTGCCCCATCATGTTGGAACCACTCAATTTCTAAACGAGTTCTCAAATTCAAATTATGCAACATGTCTTGAAAAATGTTTTGCAAGAAATGCAGGTGGCGCTCCCCAGTAAGTGATTTGTCATAGATAAAAGGCCCCAAAATAGTAGACCCTATGATACAACACCCACCATTGAAACCAAATTTTATCTGGGGTCGTCTTTGTTCTACATGGAAAGGGTTTTCTTTAGCCCAGATATGCTCATTGTGTCTATTGAACATACCGCAGTTAGTAAATTTAGTTTCATCTGACCATAACACTTTTAATGGAAACTGTGGATTGTCAAGGCACATGTCTCTAAACCATGTACAAAACAAAGTACGTTGATGTTCGTCACCAGCATTCAAAGTTTGAGAAACTGAAAGTTTGTACGGGTGGAACTTGTGCGCTCTCAGTACCTTAACAACAGTTCGTTGAGATGTGCCGGCTTCTGCCGCAATCTCACGAGTTGATGTAGATGGATTTTGATTTAAGATTGCCAAAACTTTTATTTGTGCTGCTTCGATAATTTGATTACGTTCCTTTGGTGGTTTAGTAAAAGATCCATATCTGCGTAAATTATCGTAAAGCTTCTCAAAATGTACATAGAGCAGGTTGACGACGATTAAAATATCTATGAAAGTATTCCTCAGCTGCACGAACTGAATTTTTATGGCATATGATATAACATTCCACCATATTCAGTTTTTCTTCGTTAGAATATTCCATTTTATCACGAAAACTTGTCAATATCGAATTACTCTCAAATGAGGAAACGTCAAGGTGAAAACAATCTTTTTCATGGCTACCTACGTTAAAAGTGAAAATAAGAGAGAAAAGCATCCATAACTCCGTTATTTTTATGAATAACTATATCGAGTATTATATCGTTGAAAAACTATAAAAATGTCCGATTTTTTGAGGTCATAGCCAACTATGGTTTCCATTCAAAAAAAGATAAGTTTTGTGTCATATCTCGAAAACGAGAGTTGTCACGCAATCATGACATGACAATCATATTCGGGATACAATTCCCTTCAATTTTGATATTTACACTTTTTTATAATATCAAAAACAAAGGAGCTAGAGGGATTTGACTAAATCGACATAATTTCGTTTGTTCAAAATATCTAGTAACCACGACTTTTTACAAAAATCCGAAAGTGTCATTAAATTGGGCCAGTAAAACTGCAAATCTCTCCTAGATTTCGAGATCCCCATACTGATCATCAAAAAAAACTCACCCTGTATAGGGTGGTTAAAAATTTTTATTTAGTGTGGAACATAAGTAGTTGCTTATTCATGAAATATTATCCGAAGTAAAATTATAGGTATACAGGATGATTTAAACACTAGAAAAATAGAAACAGTCAATAAGGTGGAAAGGATTAATACTTATACAGGGGATTGCAAGATCGTGTAGAGTTGAATTATAGTTGTACAGGGTGATTCAGAAAATGAGACAAATAATTTATATTGGGTGACCAATAAACAGAATTATATACAGGGTGGTTGCAATATAGGGTAAATTAGAGTTCCACTTATAGAAAGTGTATCAAATAATAAAACAAATAAAAAAGTTAAAAAATATGTGGGTAATATATAAAAAAATACAAATTAGAGCGAGGGAGAGTTAAGAATACGCTAAAATAATCAATAGAGGTGTACCTTAAATCAGATAAAAAAAAATATGCCAGCAAATAGTTATTGATTGCACACAGTTTTAAACGTTTTTTATTTTAGGGCTGTTGAAGTCGGTTCTTTTTAAAATATTAATTATAATTTTAAGGACTTTTGCAACTTATGCAAGGAAAGTGAAACGGAAAATGCATTTTAAATCATTTTATTTATTATTAAATTATTTTATTTATTCTTAGACAACTTGGATTACCAGGGCTAATCTAATTTTAGTTTAATCGTCGAAATAAGTCTAGCTGGATACATCTCGCTGTTCTGCTGATATAAGATAAAGTAGTACCCGAGGTTTGCGTGATCGTACAAAATAACAAATCCCTTGTAAACAAGGTATAGTTCGTCATCACCTATTTCCCTCTAAACAACTTATAGAGTCGTTTTATTTTTAAATTCATGACTTAAGGAACTTCTAAATCAAATTCAATGCCCTTAGAGATTTACTTTGTTACCATATCGTAACCATATCTGCACCGCCATTTACAATTCCCCAGCCGACTTCAACATTCTTCCGAAAGAGCACTAAATATATTGTATCGTGCGATGGTCACGATTACTACATTCATTCAAGTTTTTTCCTTCACAACATGTCGCTCGAAACATTGTTTCGGATGCATGCTTATTCCCAACCATTCAGCTACACCGCATATATAAGTCAGATATATGTGCCGCTCTAAATCTTTTTCAACGCAATAATTTATCCCTGCGAAGCCATTAATTTGCCAGACGAATTCATTCACTTGCAACAAAAAATAATACACGGAAAATACTAGAACTTTGATTTTTCCTTCCGTTTTACAGCAGGCGAAAAGGATCTCAAATTCATTTTGAAAATAAATTTCTTCCTTGTTTTACTCAAACGGTAAAATCCAGAAAGTAGTTGAAAGTAGTTATTTTGAAATATTGGCAAAAGTATAGGTCATTCTGTCTTATTGAGGTCTCTTTCCTGCCTTCTTTTCTATAACAGATAAGTATTTGAAATGGAAAGCTAATGTAGTAGGGGCACGTTCAGAGAATGCCCAAACTATTGGTTGTCTTTTCCAAAATATCTTCCTCACAGCTGTTCTTTAAGAATAATCTCTACAATATGATCAACCAGTCTTCCTGTATAAAACCTGGTAATGCTCCAAATTTTAACGGCATTTATCCTAAAGTTCAGGTGCATACAAATTTGTAGAAAAAGAGCGGCAGTCATTTGAGACTGAACGATGGAAGCGAAAGCTTCTTACGAAATATTCTTTCCTTCTCTCGTTATCTCACTGTCTCTAATTTTCTTTCTTTGTCTCACTATTAGTAATGAATATAAATTTCAGGTGAATTAAAATAATTCTCACTATTTTGTTACGACTCAAGTATTAATCCTAATTTAATTCTTAATTTAAATATATCTGCAAAGAAATATAAGTTTAGATATTGAGTAAGTGTTTGTAAATAATTTTGTTCATCTGAATAAGTATTTGAAGACAAGATTTCAAAGAAAAGTTCGTTTTGTTCTTAGCTAACATCATTACAAACACATAACCTTTATACAAAACAATAAATTATATACATATATATAATCTTAAATTAGCAACAATTTAAGATTTTTAAGTTTTATTCTATGTAATATTAAAATGAGTTTTATGTGAGTTAAAAATAGTAAATAAAATTAATTAATGGTGACAAAATATTTTAAAAAAGTATAATTGTTCTCGGCTTCAAACCCGTGCGCTTTAGATTGTGTACCACTTGTCTTTTCTTTAATTATGTTCCTTAGAGGATATAAAGGTTCCGGCTCAGTCCCTCCATTGAGTTTGTTTATTATGATATAAACAAAGGACATGATAATATGAAAATGTAGTGCCAAGTTGCCTGTTTGTGCGGTATGCTTTTAAATTTCTGACGTATTTCATGTCTCCATTTTAATATATCACAAGAGAGAATTGGAGTGTTTATTAGAACGAAAAGCAAATTTTGTGCAGGTATTTTATATTCCTTGGATGGCTATATTTGTTTTTTCCTATTTATTATTGATTTTCTATGAAAGAAGAGACTCTTAATATATTACCTGGTCCTTGTTTCTTACACAAAGAACTAAATTGGATGGGTATTTCAAGATCGAGGCATTGTGTGGTGTCGGTCGGTCGGGTCGAAACAAATGATCATTTGCATTTCATTCCCTTGCTCATGTATTTTCATATGTGTAAGTAAGGGCCTCCGTTAAGAATCTTTCGCTTCAATAATGAAATGTCTCGCCCAGTTCCTTTCAAGCATAATTAGAACAACGTATTCCCAAAATATTTAAAAAAATCCATCGCTCTGTTAAAACCAGGAAAATAACTCGATCAGACCCAAAGCTATAGACCAATAGCACATCTCGTTGATCGTATCCTGAGTAATAAAATTTGCGGTACCATTTTCGAACATAAGAACAAGCAGGATTTAGAGCTGGCTTTAGTTGATGTTAACAAGTGCTGACACTAAGGTCTCACATAAAGGCTGATTTTCAAAAGGATCTGAAGATATCCATAGTATTTCTGGATTTGACGCAAGCTTATTGTCACAGTGTGGAAGGAGGGAGTAGACTATACATTATTAAGGGTTACTCGAACAATGGCGCACTTAAAACAGAATATGCTCAGCAACGGACGCTTTTGATTTATTCTCGATGAGAGGACTAGCGATTCCAAGATAATCAACATGGGACTCTCGCAGATTTCAGTCTTAGCACCTCTTCTGTTCGACATGTATATAACCACAGAAAGGATAAGATGACACTAAGCACCAAACACAAATCTGTTGCTATCACAGAAGTAGTTTCAACAACGACCTTGTCATACTGCATATATACTTTAATATAGCTAAAACTGAAACCCCGTCAATCCACCTTAACAATAAAATGGCAAATAGTTGAATAAGTGTGGAGCTTGTAGAAACAACGCTAAAGCATAACAAATATACGAAATATCTGGGGGTTACACAATACGGCGAACATTTGGAAAATACGGCAGCAAAAATAAGAACCTGGAACGATGTAATTCAGAAACTAAGCATAACCTCTAGGAGTGCAACCGCGGACACACATTACAGCTCATCGCTCTTCCGTATACCCTGTGCCCCCGCCTGGATCAACAGCTGTCATTCTAACACGGTTGGCAGTCAACTAGAAAATACTATACGACTAATTTTCGGAACCACTATATCAAAACTTTAATACTGACTGGGATTATGTAACCTGTATCCTCGAGATCTGCGCAGACGAGACACCCCATTACTGATCCATGTATACCTTCCAAGTAAAGTTGAGCTCAATAACGGGTAATTAGAATTCAAAGGATCAATAGGCACATCAGTGGAAGAATGTTAACATAGTGTAACATGCTATACATTATAAATGTTAATTGACACTATTTAATATGTCTACTTAGCTGGTAAAGGTGTATAAATGTGTCTACAATAGAGTTGATATGCATTGATATTAAGTACCTCTTGTATATTTGCATTTGATGCCATATGCTAAATAAAAGTAGAATAGCTGAGATGGACCAATTGTTGTGTTGTACCAAAAAAGTGTGGAGAGAAAAATCTATGAGTGACTTCGTTATTTCGAAAATACTATGGATCAGAAGGAGAAAACGTTTACACATGGCTTGAGTGTAATAAAATTATCGGTAAGTTGATTACTTTAAAATGGTAGTAATATAAAAGTCATATTTCGTCTATAATAATCCCCCTTTCCTGCTTCTACTTAGGTCTCTTTCTATTTGTGGTTAAAATTTTATTATATATTTACGTAGTAGGGTATCAACCCTTGATTATAATTGTCATTACTAGTTGTTCTTTGTTCATTCCTACAGGTGTGTGTATTGTTCTTTGATTAGTTATTATTGAAAATATTTTGCTACACAGGCGTTGATGCTCATTGTCACACAATACACCTTCAGCTAGTGACAGATTTTGGTTCACCTTGTTCTCGCTACTACCTCGAAGGTGTTGAATACAATAAGGCTAAATTTGCGAGAGAACAGCATGGCTACCATAGAAAAAACTCGTTTTCCATTAAAAAAAGGTATTGCTCCAATTTTCTCGCCTCTGAAGTGTATACTAACTGAAATCAATAAACTATAGGCTAGTGATCAAAGGGTTAAGATAACGATGTTATACTGGAAGGAAACGTAACAATATGCCACGACTTTCTCGCTTCTGCCAAGATGAAGATGTTCTCAAACAAAATTGGCATCAGGTTTGCGAATGGTACATATTGTGGAAACTTGAACGATCCCTGTCCTTAATTTTACAGAGCCATTTGGAAACTTATGCCTATTTTTGGGTCGACTACTCCCGATATCAACTTATTCCTCCCCTTGGCAGAAGCGAGAAAATTCTAGCCATATTGTTACGGTTCCTTACAGGATCACATTTTTATTTCAACCCTTTGATAACAAGAGTCACTTATGCTTATCATTATTTGATGTTTGGTTGCATCATAAAATTCGTTTCGCAGGCAGGAAAATCGGAGTAAAACATCTTTTTTTGGGAAAATGGAAAATGAGTATGCCCAAAATTAGCCTCAAATTAAATTTCGTCTAATTGTATTCAACTATAACGACCTCCTTAGAACCAGAACCAGAGAAAATAGTGAACCAAATCTGTAACCAGCTGACGGTCTACAAATAATACCAAATGAACAAGAAGGTTCTGCGGCTACTTGAAAGATTTTTTAAAATTTCATGCATAATATTTATAAACAACCTCACTGTTAAAGAATACATTGTGTGGTTGTATGAAACCACGATGTAAGTGAAACTTTGTTCTTACATGTTCATAACATAAAACATTAAAAATATATATAAAACCGACTTCTACCTAGTTATAAACTAAAAAGCTAAAAATAATTATAACAAAATACAACTCTAGCAAATAAATAACACATTCAATGTTGTTAGGTACCTACCCAGAAAGTAAAAATGTAAACATTAAAAGGTGCTCATTCTGTACAAATTAATTACCTACCAATCTAGTATATTTTTGAAGTCGGTGCCAGGCAACAATCAAGTTTGATGAAGTAGTAGATAAGTACGCAATGAAGGATTTTAGATTTGCTTGGCACCGGCTTCAAAATATGCCAGATTGTTAGGTAATTAATTTGTACAGAATGAGCACCTTTTAATGTTTACATTTTTTACTTCCTGGGTAGATACCTAACAACGTTGAATATGTTGTTTATTTGCTAGAGTTGTATTTTGTAATAATTATTTTTAGCGTTTTAGTTATAGGTAGAAGTCGGTTATATATATATTTTTAAATATTTTATTTTCAACTTTTTAGTATTTTTGAACTCAGGTAGTTTTCATTCTTTATTTTTTATTTTCTATGTATAACCTTAATAGACAGAACCAGGTAACATCGAAAGCCTCAACATTACACAATGATACTTTCTTATTTAAACTGACAGGTAAATCTTTACGAACAAAATGTACTAGTACTCGTTGACTTAATAAGCCCAAAATATATTTATGCCTTATGGACTACGCCATGTAACCTTTTTTCAAGTTTTTTGACAACCCTGTATAACTATAGATAATTCCCCTCGAACCTATGTACCAACCATCCTGTACATACGACTGCCCACGGAAAAGCATAAATTTGTTAGCTGCCTTCTATAGGACGAAGTAAAATCCATCCCATATTTACGGAGTCAAATCCGTCCTATATTTCAACCATAGTATATAACTCCTTGTGGGCTAGCCCATAAATTAGTTCTTTTTTTACATTTTATATTATCGTCCTTTGTAACATTAATTCCTCTCTACACTTTATGCCACTTCTTATGGGCTATAAAAGAAATAATTTTTTAATCACACTGTATAAATATAATTCAACTGCAGCATATATTTCAACCATCCTGTATATGATTTGCTTATGTCCACATCATATAACAGTTTTTTAATCACCCTATATAATTTTAATTTCACATTTTTTCCAATATTTTTATACCACCAAACGTCCAGTCCACCCTATATTCCAACCATCCTGTATATACGGCTGTCTACGGACCACTATCATTCTAGTCTGTCCTATATTTCAATCTTCATATAAATGCAACTCCTCCTATCACTTTACATTGTGATTTTGTTTGCTATAACTAAACACCCTGTCTATAAACGTACCAAATAGCAGTTTAAAGTTTCACATGTGTTGTCACTGAATTTTCTATTAGGCCGGAAGAATGTGACCAAAAGCACCGTCTTCGCAAAATGGAAAAATTTGCATTTAAATAGGTATTTGCCTGGTATACAAACAAAACGACCTTGGTACTCATTGACTTACGGAGCCGAAAATACTATGCTTTACTACCTACATGCTTGAGATGTACATTCAAATTCGCAATTAAAACTTCCACTGCCTAAAATTACCGCACTATTACGTTGGAATTGAAATATTTATGAGGAAATGTCCGTTATGTCATTTCGATGAAATTTTTGATAAGAATTTTTGAATTTTCGGCGATTTTCTGCAAAACTGCAAGTTGCACGTCGCAGAAAATAAATGAGATCACCTAAGGATCTTTCTTAATAGATTAAACTTTAAAAAACTATACACATCCATAAGGAGTTATCGAAAAATCGACTAAAATATTAGGGATATTGGTAGAATAGAATTCTTTTCCAAAATTTGAAGTTTCACCAATCCGGATATAACTGCACTACAGGAGAAGAAATCAGGTAACTTACATACAAAAAAAAGCGAAAAAATACGCGACGAATTGATAACCTCCTCCTTTTTGGAAGTCGGTTAAAAACTGATTTACATTTATTTACCAAAAACAAAGACTTGTTATAATAAACGCGAATAATATTCGAACAAGGAATATTCGTTGCCAATGCAGCCTATAAACCAATTCTGTAACTATCCAACATATGCCATATGGTATATTTTATTCGAATATAACCGAAAAGAACTCGATTAACATTTGTAACTCGAAAATTTTTCCAATATTTAATATTCGATGTCAATATGGGTTATACACCCATTCTGTGGTCATACAATAAATGCCTTATGACGTATATATTCGAATATAACTGAAACAAATTACCTTCTTCTCTAAAATAAAGATGTTATAGGGTTCGGATCTAAAAATGAAGAAATACGCATCTACTTTTAATAAGATACATTTATTCTTCTTAAATATAACACAGTATTATTTAAAAATAATTCATTTGTTGACAACTTGTATACCCCCTCATACCTATTAAACCAACATAAGGTTAATTTTATAACTTGTAAAATGTCAAAATCCGATATACAAACGCCTCACACTGCCGGAATGCCTCGAGTGCACCCGAGGGTCTGTAATGCGACATGCTTGAAGACAGACGGAAAAATTTGAGGCTATAGAAAGAAAATTCACTTGTTATTTGGACTAATATGGGTCTTAGAGTGTTTTATGATTTTAAAGTCGTGTTTTTACCCAGCTGTTGGATGTTTTTTTATTACAAAGAACTAACATTCAGATTAAAAATACATACATATGGAAATTGATTTAATTTGCAGATAATTTTGTAGAGCTTTCTTCTATTCAACGATCCAAATTTTTGCCTACTATTTTTAAAACTAAATATGAGACGCGTTTTGTATCTTAGCTCCCAACGGCTTACCCAAAAATAATAATCTTATAGGAATACTTTGATTTTCAAATTACCTCTTCTTTTACCCGCGAACTAAAGCACGAGTTTCAGATTCACCGCATGCCATAAATTAAGTCATCAATTTATCATATTCATGAGTTATAGTGAAAGCCTGAAATTCGGCAACCTTATACTTGCGACTGTCAGTGAAGAACACCTTCGCGTATAACAAAATACGATCGGTCATTAATATGAAAATCAACACGATAAAAATCAAGATAATACCGATAAAGTTCATTCAACTCGTCTGATCCTTCTTTCCAATAAAGCCGATTTCGTTGCGGGCCATTAATTTGTAATTTTCGCATTTATCGCCAGACCAAAGGGTCTAGTCATAACAATACTGTTTTCAACGATTTGGGTAATGTGAAGAAGCCATTAGAGCTGATTAACATAATTTTCTTCCGAGAAAAATTAAGAAGTTGTTTTGGATTTAGTATTAACTTCAATTATTATAATTTTCTTTTTCTGTTATAATGTCCTGAGTATAGAGAGATTTGGATTTTTTGTGCTTTTGTTTTGAATTATATGTTAATATCGAAATAGGAGAGAATACGGCTATGAAGCTGTACATTACAATTTCGTCCTTGAGGTTTTGGGCTCGTGGAGGAACTTTTACATGTATTCACATTTAAACCAAAAAGGAGTTTTGAAAACAATATGAACAAAATATTTCCAAATATTTATCAGTAAATGGCCTAACAGGTCCATAAAAACGAATCACTAGTGACATCCTAAATTGGAAATATTGCACTAGGTAAGTCATTACTGTTCTTTAGAAGACAAGTTACAGGCTTTCATGACCAGGTATATATTCATAAAATAGTTTGTTTGGACTGTGGTCTGTTAGACAGTTTCATAGGCGATGAAATAAAGGTCTAAGTGTCAGTTACTTAAATAGTGCTGCTTGCAGTCACTGTAGTAATACGTAAATTAGGACCATGACACCAATTGGCATTATTCATGATCCCTAGGTTGATAGGTTATTGATAGATACGTGAGTACTAAGTCAATTATGTGGCTATAACCTCGGTACCCTGAAAAGAACCTACTAATTCTCTGTAAGGGCATTAGCTGCCAGTGCGGATTTGTCCGTCCTTCCTCACCAACAATTGTGTTTGTGTTCGTTCAAGCGAATGTTAATGCTGCATTTTGTACATACATTGCACCACAATTGCGTGCAATTTGGTATACATTTGGTGTATTAAACATGTCAACTCTGTCGTTGGAATATCTTAAGAGCTTTTTGATTTTTTGTTGAAAATGTTTACAACACCAAAATGATGGACCTTACTACTCCAAGCTCAAAAAAGATCCAACGCAAAATATAGAAAAAGCTGCGCGAAACATTAGAACAAAACACAAACAAGAAGTCACTCCATTCGAACGAAAACACTTAACACCTCACTACAGAGTGAGACTAATTACAAAACAAGGATTGTACAAGAGACAATTGAAATTGAAAAGCCGACAACTGAAACGAAAAGATGACGACCTGCACCTTTCCAATACTTGGAAAACAGTAATCAAGTATTGCAAAACCGATCCCGCAACACACACCGCGGATCTATCGACTGACCACATGACCCATACGACAGTGTCGCTACAACATCCGACAAAGGCATATAAATGCTGAAAGCGGACACAGCAACTCTCAAAGGACTTCCGCGTGGTGATTAGAGGTTTAAATACCTTGACCACCATCGAAGAAATAGAAGAGGACCTGAAGATTTATCTCACATACACTACCCTCACGACATAAACAGACGATCAGATCAACGGACCAGAACTCGGTGATCCTGCTTGTAAGTGATCCAGACGAGCATAGATACGAAGAAGAGCAACGCTTCCAGAAGGTGAATTGGGACCTATTCCGAAGGAACCTGGACCGCACACTGAGACCAATCGCTGTGATCGAAAGTAGGGAAGAGATTCAACTTCTAGAGGATGGTATCTGGAAGCCAGCACTCGTAGCATCCGAAAACACTGAAACAAGAAGTACGCCAACCTTCCAGATGACATCAGGGAGCTAATCCTAGAGAAAAACATAGCGAGAAGACGAGCACAAACAAGGCAACCAGACGACAAGCGTAAAGCCAACGCATTGAATCGGGCAGTTACTGAAGCTTTAAAAACGCATTACAATGATCGAACCTGGGGCAACTGGACCCGCAGAAACCAGGCTTCTGGAATCTGCCTTGAGAGAGAGTGTAGACTAAACCAACACGACGATGACGACGACGACCACGAACTTAGAGGGCTGTAGATCCTAAACTATTGGCTTGGGAGTTTTGTGCCCATGAGCACTTTTGATCTACTCTTTTAGAGCTATCATTTACTTGAATTTGATAAAAATTAGCGGAAAGCCATTTCCCATAAGTATTCTGAACAACATAAACTTTAGAGGGCTGTAGATCCTAAACTATTGGCTCTGGAGCTTTGTGCCCATGAGCACTTTTGATCTATTCTTTAAGAGCTATCACATATTTTAATTTGAAAAAATTTTGCCGAAAGCCATTTCCCATAAGTATTCTGAACAGCGTAAACTTTAGAGGGCTGTAGATCCTAAACTATTGGCTCTGGAGCTTTGTGCCCATGAGCACTTTTGATCTATTCTTTAAGAGCTATCACATATTTTAATTTGAAAAAATTTTGCCGAAAGCCATTTCCCATAAGTATTCTGAACAGCGTAAACTTTAGAGGGCTGTAGATCCTAAACTATTGGCTCTGGAGCTTTGTGCCCATGAGCACTTTTGATCTACTCTTTAAGAGCTATCACATACGTTAATTTGAGAAAAAGTTGCCGAAAGCCATTTCCCATAAGGATTCTGAACAACGTAAACTTTAGAGGGCTGTAGATCCTAAACTATTGGCTCTGGAGCTTTGTGCCCATGAGCACTTTTGATCTACTCTTTAAGAGCTATCACATACGTTAATTTGAGAAAAAATTGCCGAAAGCCATTTCCCATAAGGATTCTGAACAACGTAAACTTTAGAGGGCTGTAGATCCTAAACTATTGGCTCTGGAGCTTTGTGCCCATAAGCACTTTCGATCTACTCTTTAAGAGCTATCCCATATTTGAAAAAAATTGGCCAAAAGCCATTTCCCATAAGGATTCTGCGGGGTCGTTTCACGTATGGGGATACATGAAATCTTTGGTGTACAGCAATCAAATTAATACCCGAAATGAGCTTTTAGCGAAAATTCAGGAAGCCGCGATTATTCTTAAAAATAACATCGCAACCTTTTTCAAGATAAGACGTCATTTCATAAAAACTGTAATAAAATGCATTGATGTTAATTTCAACATTTGATGAAGTGAATCTATTTTTTTTTGTTTTCATAATTAAATTGAATGTTTTTGAAACCGTTAATGTTTTATTTAAATGACTATCTGCCAGTCTTAAAATCATGGATTTTTTTTTAATTGAAAACACCTTCAAATATAGATAATATGTTATTATTTACTTAACCACTCCTCTTGGGTTTTACATGATGCACAATTAATCAAATTTAATTCCTATATTATCTTTAAGCACCTCAAATATTACGGTTATTTCCCCATCTGTCTTCTTCACTCCGTCAATTACGACTTGCAGTTTATCTCATTTGACAGCATTATTTGCGATTTCAGCCAATAATCATTTATAATAATGTCTCATCCTTGGATAAAAATGTTAAGATTCGTCAACCATTTCGTCGGCAATAACCACCCATCTCGCCATATAAATGATCACGCTGACTACCTCCTGGCCGGGCATATTAAGCTCTTCGCGGTTCAAGGAATTTTCACGGCAGTTGAATTTCAAGAATTTCATATATGTCTATGAAGACACGTCTAAGAGAAAATGTTAAAGTTGGAAAAAAATCTTTGAAGAAAATTTAAACGGTCTGATCTCGCTGTTAGTTGTCACAGACGAATGAGAAGAATGGTGTTGATGTTGTAAAGATTTTTTGTGTTTCGATGTAATGTTTTCCTTGAATATCTTTCACGTCAAAATCGCAGGTTATAATTTTTGCTTTAGCCATTGTAAGACATCATTTTATGCGTCAGGCTTAAAAGGCATGCCAAATGGCGAACATCAAGTTCTTCTGAACAGGTTGAAGCACTGAATAATATGAAATAAAAAACAGTAAACGGACTTTAAAAACCAAGACGTATATGTGTAAAACTGAAGTCTGTTGTTAGATTTAACTCTATTAGTTAAAAGTGATATAGATGATATAAAGAAAATCTTCACTATATACCAGTTTATAGAGTAAAATTTAACTCCTTTATCCATTGGTTTATGAAGTTAATGGTTATCTGCATACAGTTTACTGATATTAATTAAATTACTTTTTTCCACTGACTGGATCCGCCACTGTCAAGACATCGGAGGGTCCGTCATTTAAGCCAAATTTCACAAGTAGTATTAATACATTTTACACCACTACGACTAAAATCCAGGATATATGAAATGAAGTGCATTTTTTAAGCTTTCAAAATATATCGTAGCTAATACGATAGGTTCTGGCAAATATTTCTACAAATTACTTAAATTGCATTTCTGCAAGATATACTTAACGCTCAGTATCGACCTTTAGCCTTATTAATGTCAACGTTATAAGCTATCACTATGAGGCAGATTAAGGTTCGAACTGTTATTACAAACAAGGTATGAATTTTTTAAAATCACTCACTTTATATCGGTTTTTCCAGCTGTTATTTATGAAAAATGCTGAAATAAAAATTTATAAACACTCATTTTGAAGATTTTCTGATTCTCTATAATTAGTCTATTGGCGGCATTATGATCAGATACTTTTTACCCCAGAAACAAAAAACGAAAATACCCCATATTTGTTGCTGTTAAAATTATGTCAGTTATCACTTATAACTATTATTTACGTAATGGCTTATGCGGTTTGCTGTTGAATTTTATGTCACTTAAAAATCTCTATAGACTTACGTATTAGCGATACTGTACTTTCGATATTTTTCAAACAATTGAACGCAAGACAGTATATTGTTTTTAGTGGAGAACCGTCAGCAGTTGCTCTCTCGTCAATTGATTGAAATCTCAAATATTTATTCATATTTTACTGCATATAACGGAATTGAATATTTTATCGCGAAATGAATTTCTACATTTAGGAATCATAAACTAGTATTTCCTGAAACTCCTAGATGTAGAAATGCATTTCGCCTTAAAGTATATTTTATTTTAAATCTAGACACGCCACATTTCAAGCCAACAACTGGCGACAAGCAGCTGTGTATTATATTACATATATATATATATATATATATATATATATATATATATATATATATATATATATATATATATTGTATAAGTTTAATAGTCACTATTATAGTATATTAGTATTAGGGTTAAGGGATATTGACTACTTTTCGTTTTTTATGTGTATCTCTTTATTCACATTAACCTAGCTTTCGGAAATTATTGTTTCCTTCCTCAGGGTTATGAAAATTAATGAGGTGATCTATTTTGTTGTTACATATACTTGTATGAAATAAAATCTCTATTGTATAATCTGTGAAATGCTTCTTAAGAGGTTACGTGGAAATGTCATTTGGCCGCATAGAACACTAAAAAACCTTCAACACAAACACAAACTATGGAACATCATTCACTGGTCTGTTGGTTCGTCGTAGAAATTCCTCAGAGGATCTGACAACAAATAAGCATAGATGTCGCTAAGTTGTTTTGTATCCGCTTTTTTGTTAATTGGTTGCCTTTGCTTTCCGATATGAATCATTTCCAAAATGAGCCTTTTGTTGTATCTGTTACTTCTGTCTAGGATGTGGACCTCTTCTAGATTAATTGTGTGTTCATATTCTTGGGCATGGGCTGTCAACGCACATCTCTTCAACCACTGCGACGTCTGTCCCACATATGTAGATCTACATATGTGTGACAGAACTTCTTAGGTTAACTAGGACTCCATAAATATAGCCCAAACGGTTATTTACATTTTGGCGTCTAAAAAGTTACTGCCTGCCCGATGGACTAACTCACTGACTTAAAGATAAAAAATCTAATAATTCATTTCCAGATGTCCTAGAAAGTTGAAATTTAGCCCCCAGCTAGATAACAGTGTGTAAACAAAGAAAAAGCTCAAAATTTTCAATGTCAAAAATACCAGAAATGTTTGAAATGTTAAGTAATGACAAATACATAGAAAAATACCACAAAATGTCCAAAACTTCGGTTAAAAACGTCGAAAAACAAAAAAAATAAAATATAAAAAGTGTCCGATATTTAAGAAAAATGAAAATGTCAAGAATATTTAAAAATATCAATAAACTACATAAAACGTTAAAATGCCACAAATATCAAGAACATGTTAAGTAATTCAAAAAGTCTAAAAATGCCAAGAACATCAATAAAAAACTAAAATATCTAAAATTATCAAAATGTGAACAAACATTAAAAATGTTTTAAAAACTGTTGTCACATATGAAAGTTATCAAAAATTGTCATGAATGTTAAAAATTTCAAAAAAGATAAAATTTCAAAAACTTCGCAAATGGCAAAAACTAAAAAATGTCAGAAATGTGTTAAGAATACCGAAAATGTCTAAATTCACAAAAATGTCAAAAATCGCCAAGGAGGATACAAAATGTCCAACATGTCAAAAAACGACATTTACTTCTTCATAGCTACATTATTCAACGTACAATTGCCGTACATTGAATAAAGTAGTTTTATTTTAGAGTTTTGCTAAACTCGGGTACCACTGTCAGAGTGATGGTTTATAATACAAACGCAACATGATGTTAGATGTCGTTGACAAGTATCAAAAATGTCAAAAATGTTTGAAAAAAACGGCCAAAAATTATTAAAAACTCATAAATGAGAATTAACACTTACAACCTTTCGAAACGAACATAAAGGCAGTAAAAAGATTTATTTCACAGATCACTTTTGAATGACGAGTAATAATAATTTCTCTAAATAAGGATATCCCATCAAAAACAAAACAATGAAACGGGTCTCAAGTCTAGTATTAATCTGGTATTTATGTTAAAAAAACTTCGAAATTTTAGCAAATGTTAAAAATATCAATAATTCTGCAACATTTGAAGCAAACCGGAAGAGCCATTAAAAAGTTTTTTTAAAAAAAATTATTCCAGGGTGTTTTCAGCCAGAACAAAGTCTATAACCGTTTTCAGGGGCCCATCTATTTCTACACTACAATTCATCATAAGCAGTTTAGACATGAAAGCGTAACAAACAAACCCACTTTTTGATTTATAATAATAGTTCGAATTTATACAGATTTATACAAAGAAAACCCTTTATGAGACGTTATTTATGAACAGCCTACTACTTTTAAAAAGAGCGGCAGTCATTTGAGACTGAACGATGGAAGCCAAAGCTTCTTACGAAATATTATTCTTTTCTCTCGTTATCTCACTGTCTCTAATTTTCTTTCTTTGTGTCACTCTTAGTAATAGAGATAAATATCAAGTGAATTAAAATAATTGTCACTATTTTGTTACGACTCAAGTATTAATCCTAATTTAATTCTTAATTTAAATATATCTGCAAAGAAATTTAGGTTTAGATATTGAGTAAGTATTTGTAAATAGTTTGTTCATCTGAATGTGTATTAGAAGACAAGATGTCAAAGAAAACGTCGTTTTGTTCTTAGCTAACATTATTACAAACACAACATTTATTTGTTTTCTGAATGATACTTGTGGCATATTTTGAATTTCTAAGTACTTCTTGGGAAATAACACCACAGTTCAAAGAAAATTGCTGTATATTCTAAACGTTTCGGGGTCTAGATCAGACCCCGTTGTCAATGGTTAAGAAACTACGGATAAAAAAGGGGGCACAATTCTGAGATGTAAATTAAAATATTTGACAATACATATTATTTGATTTCTGACGTAACTAAGAGAATTTTATATGTAATATACAGGGTAGCACAGAAACAGATATAATATCAAAACACCATTTAAAACAAGAAATACACTAAAATCAATTATATCAAAAACCAAACCAAATAACACAACTCAAAATACAAAAAATTGCATTTATAAAATTCTGTGTGAATGTAATAAATTCTATATTTGAGAAACCTCTAGACCTCTAAATGTTCGAATAAACGAACACAAAAATTACATAAAAAAACGACAATTTGAAAAATCCAAAATTTGTGAACATGCTTGGGACCTTGGACATAAAATACAGTTTCAAAATTCAGTTATATTACACAAAGAAGTACACACCACAAAATAAAAACTAAAAGAGTCTGCTTTAATTTTGTTAAACGAAAACGATTGTATCGCTACTACCTCCGTAGAATTCAGTCGTTCCTGGTTGCCGATGATTAAGGAAGAAATTGCTAATGGTCATGTCCTTGTGAACAACCCAATATCGGGATAGTTCATAAGGTTTTTCCTAGGTTTTCCCTTATGATTTTAATGGGATCACTGAATCAACAAAGTTCTTTGGTCGCATTTTTGGCGAATGCACTATCTTATAACAAAGTCGCACCTAGGAGCGCCACATAAAATTCTTTCCCCCTTTCAAATTCTTCCAGTTTGAAGGGATCTTTATGATTATATGATCTTTAGAAATTTCTGTGCTACCCTGTATATTACAAATAAAATTCTCTTAGTTACGTCAGAAATCAAATATTATGTATTGTCAAATATTTTAATTTACTTCTCAGAATTGTGCCCCTTTTTTATCCGTAGTTTCTTAACCATTGACAACGGGGTCTGATCTAGACCCCGAAACGTTTGGAAAATACAGCAATTTTCTTTGAACTGTGGTGTTATTTCCCAAGAAGTACTTAGAAAATACAACATTTATTCAAAACAATAAATTCTTATTCTGTGTAATATTAAAATGAGTTTTATTCATTTTGTGTGAATTGAAAATAGTACATAAAATTAATTAATAATCACATAATATTAAAAAAGTATAATTGTTCTCGGTTTCGGACCTTTGGACCTGCAGCCGTGTGCTTTAGACTCTTGACCATTTGTCATCACTTCAGTTATGTTCCTTAGAGGATATAAAAATTCTGGCTGTATGTAATACATCAGTGCCTCTAGTGAGTGGTAAACGTACTTTGTTTATTACGATATCAAAATGATGTAAACAAAGGACATGTTTTGCATAATGTGTATCCTTCTATGAGTCTATATTCGTTGATAATATGAAAATGTAATGCCAAGTTGCCTTTTTGTGTGGTATTCTTTTCAATTTCTGATGTATGTCAAGTCTCCAATTTAATATATCACAAAGAGAGAATTGGAGTGTTTATTAGAACGAAAAGCAAATTTTGTGCAGGTATTCTATTTTACCTGAATGTTAGATTGGTTTATTTCCCGTTTATTATTGATTTTCTATAAAAGAAGAGACTACAAATATATTACCTGGTCCCTGTTTTTTTACACGTCGCGTCGAGTCGTGTCTAAACAAATGAAATTTAAAGTTATGCCTTTCATTCCCTGGCTCATCTTTTTTCATATGTGTAATAGTGGGTATTCGTTAAAAAGCTTTTGCTTCAAAAATGTGCTTTATCATACACCATAATAAATTCAACTCAACAAGTAGAGTCTAGGAAGTCAGGATATTAATTTTCCATTCTTGTAACATGATTTGCCTATTTTTTGAGTACCACATCCACTCTTTGTTAAAAAAATTCCCTGATACCTCATCAGTCATACTTTCAGAAGCGAGGGACTCGGTAGCCCCGCTAAATTATGTTCTTTACTCCCACATTCTGGAAGGGCATCACAAAGCGTTCGTCCCGAAATCGTCGAATCCCCAAAATGCGTGGGAATAATAAAAGCAATTAATTATAACAAAAAAGCCGGTGTCTCTGAATTTCGTATTCCACTTCCATCCGTTTTCAATCTCGATACAATCTCCTTTAGATACAAAAAGTTTCCGCACAGCGAAAAGTTTTGCATTCTGATCTCTAATAAACATTCGTCATTTATCACAAGCGAACAATTTCATTAAAATTACTCGAATAACGGACGGGATAATAAGTTTGAAAGATGAATGCTGTTGAAATGGACAACGTACACTGAATCAGCCTTTGAATATTTCCGCTGGAACAGAAACAACACACCACCACTTAACACATTCTTCACAAATGTGCGACAAAGCTCGAAGTTTACGACTACGGTATTCTTGGTAAAAGAAAATTGCTTTGTCGCTGCCATAACAAGAGAACGCGAAAAAAATTTAGTTGATAAGAATGTACTAAAAGCGACATTGTCTCTGGGAACGATTTTCAAGTAATTTCGAAAGCGTTATAACATATAAAATGTGATTTGAAGTACGTCGGTAGCAATAACCGTAATTTTTATATTCTGCGGCCGGGATGGCTGCAATCAAAGACTTAATTTCTAGATTGAATTTTTATTCCAAGGCAATGAAGCAGATGTTTTCATTATTTTTACATGACTGTTATGTTTTCGTAGACTAGGGATCTTTATGCCAAAAAATTCCTTATGACTCTTAGCAAGCTATAGGCACAAGATTCCGTATAGTTGTGACACTGACCTGGTATTTATAAATTCAGAAACTTAGAAACTAGCATAAAACCTACCTTGGTCTGCTCACAATTGCTAGCCGGCTGCTTTTCATCGGCAACAATAAGGAGTGTGAGTAAGATATCCAAACACAAAATATATTTTTATTAAGGTTGCCATTTGGTTAAAAACCTGTAAGTGAACATACCTTAGAAACCAAAAAAACAATATGAGGTTGTGATGTTATTTCACACTGGCTGTTGGCTATATTGATACTGTATATGTTACTTCTGAATGAATAGTTATGTTTTCTCAAAAAGAACAATATCTGAGTTAAAAAATTTTCACTTTTTCTCACTTTAAAAAAACTTCAACAAACCAATAGGCTCAGGTGTAATAAACACTATGCGAAATGTAAACAGACGAGAGTTTAATAAAAAATATAGAAAAATATAGTGTACAAGAAAAATGATCAAAAAATGCAATACTCTTTATTAAGATTAAATTTTGAAATTCTATTACTTCTATGATAGTAAAAAATTAATGTATTTACAAAAAATCAACAGTCAAAATGAATATACTTACACACAGAGGTTCCAGATTCGGAACCTCTGTGTGCTAATTCTCTCGAAAATCCTAGATGTCGGTCTTACATCTCGCGTCTTCAAATTTAACGAAAAGTATCAAATATATAAAGAAGTGTTCGAGAGGACTTTCAACTGTGAGAAGCGCAACTGATGAAGGTTCCCTTACCAGAAATAATATATGTTATATCTTAATATATGAAAAATCCGTGTCACTGTGTATGTTCCGAATAAACTCAAAAACGAGGCAACCGATATTCATGAAAGTTGGCATATATATGTAATTTGGTCTAACTTAGATGATAGGATAGTTATTATTTAAATTAATGGTCTTAATAATTCATAATAAACTGATCATCAACGTTGGTTGTTGTTATTAATCGTACGTTCCATAAGTCAGGAACAGATGGCGGCTTGACCAAAAATATTGTACATCGACTGGCGCTTCATTGAACATTAACTGTGATTCATTACGATTAAATATATTTATAGTATATATACTATTGAATAAATGTTATAAAAATGTTATGTTAATCTGTCTTAAATTTGTCTTTCAAATCTGTCTTAAATCACTCAGCCACAGCAACGCGTGGCCGGGTCTGCTAGTATAATATATAATGTATATTGTCTTGCGTACATAGGAATGACACCTCGAAGAGAGTATTGAATATCTCTGACAGGTGAAGTAACCTGAAAATTTTATCATGACATTCTGTCGTAGGAGTGAAGGGAGAACAGAAATTAAACGGAACGGCTCCAGATTCGGAACCTCTGTGTGCTAATTCTCGCTAAAATCCTAGATGTCGGTCTTACATCTCGCGTCTTCAAATTTAACGAAATGTATCAAATACATAAAGAAGTGTTCGAGAGGATATTCAATTGTAGGAAGCGCAATTGATGAAGGTTCCCTGACCAGAAACAATATATGTTATATATAATATATAATGTATATTGTCTTGCGTACAAAGAAATGAAACCTCGAAAAAAAATTTGTTCAAAAATGATACCGGTATATACTGTAAACAGAATAAACCTACCTTTTACAAAGATATTCAGAAATTTTCTAGTACCATATATACATCGAAAACTGGACTGTATTTATTGAATTTAAAATACTGCAAACTCAAAACCAATTACTTCACAAATCCTCTGCCATGAAAGACACTGTACTCTGTCCAGTAATAGCTCACAATAAATGAATCCCTTGAGGTTAACTTAATATAGCCATTTGAGGAACACTAAACTTTCCAAAAATTCATGTGGTAACAGACAAAACAAGTAATCTTCTCCTTAAAGTTCAAAATCCAAACATATAACTTTCGGCCACATTCTGCTGCACCGAAATACTTCAAAATAATTGGGGCCAACTCCAAACTAACACGCCCTGTTCCATAGTAGGGGAACGATTCCAACATAAAGGCAATCGTAAAAGCAAAATTCCAACGGGAAAGAAAAAATTTTAAGGCAGAAGAAAGATCCTAACGTATGAGAAGAATCCTAACGTGGAATAAAGATCCTAACATATAATATATTGTCATGATTTTATCCAACCAAAATGTCTGCGCTTGCCTTTCCATGAACGAGGGGTTGGCTCTTAATCTCAAAATTCCTTGAATATCAACATACCTTCTAACTTGATTTCAACCTATATATTTCAGTCATAAAATATTGTACGACCGTTTAGCAGAACAATACCGTCTATAAATTTGCATGCATCGCGTGACAACGTTCACCCACTGGCATCAAGACCAGACGATGCCGTTTTAAGGCTAAATACCCTAAAGACAGTTAAACTACCAAAAATTAACCTGTCCTAACCTACGATAAATCTTAGAAATGGAATCTGTATAATTCATGATTGTACCAATAGACTTTTGAAGTAGGGCGTTCATGCCTTCTTCATCAGGCTCATTGGAACTCGATACGATTGCCAAAACCATATGATGAAATTTCATAGGATAATTAATACAAGATCACACGGTCCTGTGCCTGAACAAGGGCTAGCTTTAATTCTGAATTCTGATCCTATAAACAATCTTCAGGACGCGAATTCAACAGTCACATGGTCAGTTTTTTGCCAATTTTTAACTCTATCGATCTTCTCTTCACTGTAATTATATACAAATTCTTTTACGCTTTCTATAGATAATTCATCCTATTTGAATAATTATTTGCACAGTCCGTTTTTCTCTGCAACATGTAATTGAAGCTTAAAAAAAGAGCTGTAACTTGTAGATAAATCTATCCTAAGCCACCACCCAATGGTGTACAAATCTAACTAGTCTCTTCGAAGTAACAGTTGGAATGTAAATTTCCGCTTAATAGGGTCATTTAATTCCAACTTGACTCGCCGTAATAATATGGTCCGGGTGTTTTACACACATTGTGAGACACCTAGTGTAAAATATTTCTCATTAGCTTCACCAGTTAGATTGGAGAGCAGAAAAATATTTTAACTAGGTGCGCCTCAAGTCAGTTTTAATTAAAAACCACATAAAGTATGTTAAGATAAAAACGCAAATTACGTTTGGTGACTGTCGCAATGATAGTTATTTCATGAATTGATGTTGAGGGATAAAATTAATGTCAGATATAAAGTTCTTATGATACTAAACTGCGTTACAGAATCTTTTACAAAACGCAGTAATATGTACCTCATAAAATACTAATACTAGAATTAGCGGATATCTGGATTTCTCAATGCTAACTGCATATACAGGGTGTAAATGAAGAAGTGCGAAGGATTTCAAGATGTGCTTCCTCGAGTCATTTTACGACGAAAAGTTCCTATGAACATATGTCCGCAAACACGTCGTTACCGATGTACAAGTTTTTTCTTTCTGACTACTAAAGTTTTCGAGATATTTAGTTGAATTTTAGAGCATTAATGCCTCTATGAATTCTTCATAATAAGATCACAGAAGCGGCCATGAAAATCTACAGCGTGGTACTTTTTATGGGGCCAGGACTTTTTCTGGCCTTACAGCTTTTTTGAGTACGTCCCTGACAATTGACAAAAATTGTTATGAATTTTCGATCTTTTTTATTTTTTGCGTTTTTTATCTGCCACTGTTTTTGTATAAAATTTGATCGATTTCACATGTATCGTAAAATAATTAAAAAAAAACAAATTTACCTAACTTTGAAAACGGAGAAATCAAATTAAGTGCTGAAATTGGCCACCTGAAACCATTACACCGGAGTCTAGACGTCAACACATAGATCTTCGCATTTGTTTGAAAATCCTAGGAGAATCGTGAATAAGTCTATAAGATACAAGTCTTAAGTCTTCTATCTCTTGAACAAGAGTTCCACTATAAATCAAATGAACAAGCTGGCCACAATAGAGGTCCAGCTCGACCTATCCAGAGATCTGGATATGTTTCGTTCAAATATTGACGTGCTTTCATACTAAAATGGACAGGGGCACTATTATGCATACACCACATTCCCGGTCTGACACCTAAATGTGTAAAATGTAGAACTGACAGCTTTTCACTTACAAACCTAGTGCATGTGTCTCCATTTAATATATGTGGAAGGAAATGTGGGTCAATTAGGAGATCTCCAATAGTTCTAATCCACTCCACATGTTTAAAGAAAATCGTTCCTGGTGGTGAGCTTCAACGATAGCATGAGAATTTTCTTCTGCCCATATGTGGTTGAATGTGGTTAATAATTGCTTCCCTTGAAAAACTTGCTTCGTCCGTGATAAACTTATGCTTAAGAAATTCTGGGTGTTGTCTGATCATATCTAGTATCCAAAACGAAAATGCGAGACGGTTAGGAAAATCACGAGGTAACAGTGCCTGGATTTGTTGTACATGATATGGATATAACAGCTGCTCCTTTAAGATGGCATATACCGTCATATGATCAACATGTAGCTGTAAAGCAATTTTCCTAGTGCGGGTATCGGCTTGCTCGTCAATTAAATTAAGTACAGCTTCTTCTAATTCTAGTGTTCTAATATCCCGGTGGCGACCACAATAATGTTTTGTAGGTTTGAAGCTAGCTGTTTCTCTTAGTCGTTGATGAAGCCGTCCAAACAAAGTGTGATGAGGATACATTGTAGCATATCTTCTCGACGCTTCAAAGGAACTGCAATTAGAGAGACCGTAGACGAAATGCATGCTAGCCATTTCTGCGTTTGAATAAACCGCCATTTCGGTGAAAATTCGCGAGAAGTCACGCACAACTATTACTGTGTGACGGTAAAAATCAACGACAGTAAATTAACAACAAGTAAGTTAGAGTTGTCAATAGGAGGAATTAATATAAATAAAGATTTCTCTAACTGATCTAATTAGAAAACAGGATCCGAAAAACAATAAACACATACGAAAAACAAGAGAGTAAAACTGGTCTGCTGGACCATTATATTTTCGAACTAAAACGACAAATAATTATTCCTGGAGCTAAGACATTTGAGCTCTGCTTAAACCAGACTCAAAGAAAGGGTACCAGCAATAACAAAAAGCAACATCTGGAACATAATTTTTAATCTTCAGGCTATTTATAAACACCGGAAAGGTAAACTGTATTTAAAAGTGTAGGTATACCAAACAGTAACAAAAGTAAAGAGAAACGTTACCTGTTTTACGAGACACTATAACAGCAATTGATAACAAACCAAATTCTGGTACACTTCTTAATCAGAAATGGCATCATGTTTCATTTTTGGTTCAAACCTATAAGTTTGTAAGTAATATGATCAGTACTAATTTTGTTTGGAGAATATATTTTCTAATTAACTGTGGGCGTCCATTAATTAAGTAAGCTTTCAGGGGGTTTCGGCAAAATTTCATCAAATCTCATTTAAAAAAAAGAGGACTCAATATATATCTCACCTCAACTTTTAATATTTGAGCAGATATTATTTTAAACCGAATCAAAATGAAGGAGGATAAAAATTCTGTTATCAGTTTAATTGTTAACGCTAATTGTATTGCATAAGCCAAAATACAATAAGATACCAGATAAAATAGTTAAATAAAACTTATAGGGAAGATCTCACGTAAAAGAGAAGGGGCTCTCCTCACATCTTACGAAGTCTCACCAAGAGGGAGCGAGGGGTCCAAACAACAACAACAACAAAAAAACATTTCAAGTAGTTAATGGCAGCCTCCTACCTGCCAAAGACCGAATTAAAAATTTTGAGCGTCGAAAATTTAAAGACATAATTTATATTTAAAAAAGAACCGACTTCAGCTAACTTAAAATAAAAACAGTTTAGAAACCGTGTACAATCAATCACTATTTTCAGACATATCTTTTTTATCTGATTTAATTAAGGTACAATTCAATTGAAAATTTTAGCGTATTCTTATTCTACTTTTTTATTCTTTGTCTATATTTTCCAAATATAACTTTTCTATTTGATTTATTATTTGGACCACTTTCTACAAATGTAACTAATTCACGCTATATTGCATCCACACTCTATATGCTTCTATGTACTGGTCACTCCTATATAACTTATTGGTCTATCATTTCCTGAATCACCCTGTACAGCTATAATTCAACTCAACACAATATTACAACGGTCCTGATATCTTTAAAACCACTCCGTATAAGTCCAAATCCTCTCCACTCTATTGAATCTTTCTATTTTTCTATTGTTTACATTATTCCTGTATACCAATGATTTTATTTCGGCCCTATATAACAAAATTCATCTTTTTGAACCACATTTTATGACTATAAATTTATTCTACCATTTATTTCAATCACCCGGTATATGCAACTGCTTCTAAATTTTTTTTAACCCATGTCTATATTATACCACGTCCTATGTCCTATAATTCAAATACCCTAACTTCTGATGCGTATATAACAAATTTTTGATACACCCTCAATAACTATAATTTTACCACACCCTTACTTCAAACACCTTGTCTAAGCAACTACTTATGTTTCAAACTATATAACTCTGTATAACTACTGTAATTATACTCCACCTTATATTTCAACTATCCTGCATACTCAACTGCTTGTGACAATTTTTAAAGCCTTTTGTATAACTGTAATTATTCTCCGTTCTTTAACGCAAATATCCACTCTGTATACCTATAGTTTTACCCCACTCTTATTTCAACCACCTTGTATACGCAACTACATATGTGCCACCCAAAACAATGTTTTTAGAACCACTCTGTATAATTAATTCAGTTCCAACTTATATTTCAACCATCTTATATATACAAATGCTTATTTACCACCTAATATTGCATTAACGCACGCACACACCTTCAACCGTGTTCCACACAGAAGAAATCGCCGAAATAACAAATTTTCGTTTTAATAAGCTAATGTAATATTTTTTGCAATTTCACGAGATTGTAAACTTACCTTCGCTTATAAAATCAACTGACTTCAAACGGATCAAAATGAAAATAATTACAAACACCCTATATGACATACTTTCATGGCATATCTTGACACTTAAACTAGATATTTATTATGAAAATTTGACATATACCATGATGTTTACAGTTACTGTCCATAAATTTTTCCGATTTTCAATAAAATGGTATGTTTTACGTTCTAGAAAAATGTACAGAATCAAGCTGGAACATAGCTTTGTATAATGCAATCTATAATATTCAAATTGCGTGAGCAGTTTTAGAGAAAACAGTGAACATTCGTTGAAAATCGCTGAAATCTAGTCCTTTATATATTTTTTTTCTGATTTTCTAGAAAACCGTAAATCTCATTTTATAGACAAATATATGGGACCTTTCTGTAATGTTTCTTAATATAATGTAGTTTAAATCATCAAAATTACTCAAGGCGTTTTTGAATAATCGCTGGACATACATAAAAAAATGTTGTATACGAATTGATAACCTCCTCCTTTTTGGAAGTTGGTTAAAAAGAGCACAAATCTGGTTAAATAAAAATAATACGTTAATGCGATTAATCCATTGCGCCTAATATAAATTGGTATGTAAGATTTAGCTGCAACATATTTTACGATATTTATCTGCTAACTAACCAAGCAACAAAATTGACAAAATCGTAATCAAATTTACATTAAAATACGATAAGCATCGTTTCTCCCCGTTGACTTACCAGATACCAGACGGTTAAATTGTCTTGTGAGCGTCTACGAGGTCTACGATGCCGAATCTTCGCTGTACATTGTGAAACGTACGTTACGATTTTATGGGTCAGTAACAAGTTACCTACAGTGCAAACTGCTGTCATTCCAGGGTGTCTTTAAAAACGGTTCATGTATTAAACGTTGCGTAAAAGCCTAATTTGCGTAACTCGGGGTCGTCATTTCATTTAATCGATTTACATAGAAATGTTTTTGAGGATATAATGAATGGATTTTAAATGGGCTATCAGTGAAAATTCTGGCTTAATACGACTGAAGAACATTTTCCTTACAAAGTGTGAAAAATCAGCCTTAGCTCTTTTATTCGATCAATTGGTGTAAAATGTGAATGTAGTTTTATAATATCGGAATAGAAAATCCACGACCTGGCAAAACCAACTTTGGATTTTTAACGTTGCGTAACTGTAGTTGGATTAAATCCTTGAGGCAGTTTGAAACTTTATTACATTCAAATTTAGTATTTAATAAAAAAATAAAGACCTCTTAATCAGTAAAAACTTTTGCCTGGCTATTCCAAACTTTTGTTTCATCAATATTAGAACTATAGGTCATAGGTCTATCTGTGTCCAGGGGCGGATCCAGACACGTGCTTCCAGGGGGGCGATTTCATGTTTCAGGGGGGGCGATCCTATACTAAATTTACCTGAATATAATCTTAAACCCACATTTCTTGGGCTATTATATTATAAATACTCCTTCTGAAGTTAAAAACCATAGAAGTTACCTTTTTATAGGCTCATAGAGTTAACCTCATTTGAATATTAAATTTACTAACTTTGGGGCTCTCGTAGGGCGCGATCGTCCCTATCGCGAAGCTATAGAAATAGAGAAACAACCCCTCTGTCTCAACCGACGCAGATAGCACCCGCATTCCTACAGCATGGAACTTTATGTCCATAATAGCCAGACTAAACAAATCAGACACACCCATTAACACCCAACCAATTACCACACAGCTCCCTCATCACGTGACTTCCTCTTTCAATCGACTGATAACTATAAATAATCGAAATAGGGCAGATTCACACTCACTTCAGTGACCTAGTAAGTGGGTATAGTGAGAACCAAGGTTCGATCTAAACTCTGAAACTCTTTTAAATTTGTCTTTTAGTGAGACTTTGGGAGTAGGGAAATTGAGACCACAAGTTCTAGATCTAGAATCTGATTTTCGTTATTGTGTCTCTTTATAATGACTCTAAAGCAGTATAGGTATCGTAAATATATATATATATATATATATATATATATATATATATATATATATGTATTTATGAGAAGCTATTTTAATTAAACTGACAAGATTTACAACAGACACAATTTTATTTTAAGGGAAAAATTCAAGAGTTGTAGGCCACGAATCTTTAGCCACATATTCGAACTTCAGTTCACAAATCACGATATAGTATAATACCAAACTAAAAAAAAGAACAACGTATTGTTGGTCTCAGAGGCCCTAAATTAATCACTGAAACCGTGTTTAACATTTAAAAAAGAGCCCAAGACTATAGCTTTTTTCAAATATGTCTGTTGTTATTTGTCCTTCGATATTAGACATGGCCTTTATTGAATTTCGTATTTTGGAATCAAACTTGCCGGAAATAATTTTATGTGTTTGTCTCTGACTTACGAATTCATTAACCCGCAATAAAAGTGTGAAAGCTATAAAGTTTTGAACTGCATCACTTTGATGTGTGTTTTGAAAGTAAATTTTACAAGCAATAAAAGGGCAGTTAAAAAATAACGGTGTTTAGAGAAAATTGAAATGATAGCATTTTCTCAGAAATTGCAGGCATTAACATTAAATGTGTTAACCCAGTCAAAACGCATTGAATAGAATCTATTATTAGAGTAATAGACAAAATGGTGGAAATCGAAAGCGAAACTTCTATTGGTTTAAAAACATTAAAATTAAAACTACCTCGTGATTTAGACGACCAATCAGCACGAACTGATTAAATTGTCAGTCGAAAATAGTGCGGTATTTGGCAAAAGTGTTTTATTTAAAAACTGCTGATTTTTTATACTTATGTATAGACAAAATTCATTTAGCATACAGTCGCAAACAGAATAGATGGATATCAGAACCAAGTAAAAGTATAATGCCTAGTAAAAAAGTAATTTTAGTGGCATATTCCGAATTTTGAATAAAAGGTAAGCTGGTGGAAGTATATAATATTTGGTGCATGCGATGGAACCAATTGACTAATTGTGTGTTATCGAACATCATAGTATTTTTTTCGCTATATACACCGTTTCTGTCAATTTACGGAGATGAAATGTATACCAGATTTTGAGCCAAGCTATAGGCTTTGCAAAAAAAAAGTTTCAACAAAATCAGGTGAGTAGTGCTTACGTGATGCCGGCACAAGCAAGCAGTAACTACACTTTTATAATGGTACTGGCCGTTACCCGCGGTTTCACCCGCGTATGGAATGTACAAGTCTTTGCAAAAAGAAATGACTTATGAAACATATGGGTTATGCTATATAACAATTCTTCCAATTTTTTTTTAAACACCCTACTTAACTATAAATCCTCCATCCTGAATATATTTCACCCAAAGTGCAAGTGCTTATGAGCCACCCTATATAAGAATTTTATAATGTAATGTATAACTAACTCTACTTCACCCTATAGTGCAACCATCCTGTATATGCTGCTGTTCATTCGTCACCCAATATAACTTTTTTAACACCTGTTTATAACTCTACTCCACCATATATTTCAACTATGCAACTACTTATGGTCTAAGGTCTAAGCTATTTAACAATTATTTCTGATATTTTTTAGGCCACCTTGTAAAGTAAAATTTCTCTCCAAACTATATTATAATACTCTTTATATGCAACTTTTTCTAACATTGTTAATCACACTCTGCTTTGCCCCACGTTTCAGGTATTCCATATAATACATTTCGATCCACCCTAATGGAAATGCACGTGGAACCCTTGGTGTGTCACAAATGTAAAAACACAGTTTGGAACCCTAATACCAAACATATATTTAAAGACTCACTCAAACTGCAACTGCTTTTTGGGCACCCTATATAACAATTTTAATCATTTTTTTAACCTCCTTGTATAACTATAATTCTACTTCCATGTACATTAAAAATTTCCTGTATATATTGCTGCCAATCAGTAAATTATTATAACTTATTTTTGAACCATCCTGTATAACCATTATTCTACTCTACAAAATACTTCAACCACCCTGTATGCTCATCTGCTTAGGGACCAGCAAATATAACATCTTTTAAGCACTTAACTATAACTCTGCTCCACTCAATATCTTATCTACGCAACTGCTTATGGACTACTATATAACCATTTTTTAACCACCCTGGAAAGTATAATTTGTCTCCACCATATATTTCAACGACCCGTATATTCAACTTTTTCTAACTTGTTTTAATCACACTATAACTATAATTTTACTTCAATCAACGTTTCAGATACTGCATATATGCAACAGCTCATGTTCTATCCTACAAAAAAAATTCCAACTTGTTTAACTATAATTCTACTCCACCCTTTATTTCAACCGCCTTGCATATGCAAGTAATTATCGGCCTCCAATTATAACATTTTCTATACCTCCCTCTATAACTAAAAATCCATCAATGCCCAATATATTTCCCCAAAAATGCAACTGTTTGTGGGGCACACTATATAACAATTTTGTAGAAATTTTTTTGAATCACCTTGTATGTACTACAACTACCCGGTATACGCTGCTGCTTATTGGTCAACCAATATAACACTTTTTAAAGAGTTAACAATAACACTTCTCCACCCTATATTTCAACTATCGTATATGTGGAACTGATTATGAGTCACACTATATCACAATTTTTCCTCATATTTCTTTAACCAAAATTATAAAGGATAATTTCTCTCCACACTTCCCTTGATTTGCAACTTTTTCTAACTTTGTTTGAATCACATTGTGTAACTATAACTTTACTGTATTTTAGGTACTCCATATATGCAACTGCTATATACCAAAATTTTTCTACCATTTATTACCCACCTTGTAGAATTATAATTCTACTCCACTCTATATTTCAACCACCTTGTATATGCAACTACTTATTTGCCACCCAATATAACATTTTTGTACCACCCTGTATCCTTAATATTCTACTCCATCGTATATTTCAACCATCCGGTAAATGGAACAGCTTGTAGATCATAACGTTTCTTTATAATAGTTTTTAAACTCACCTGTATTGCTGTAATTATACTCCGCTACATATTTCAACCATCCTATATATGCAATTACTTGTGGATATAAAATATTTTTTTAACCATTATATAAACTATAATTCCACTCGATCTCATATTTCAACCACGCTGTATAAACATTTTCTGCTAACATTTTTTCAACCCAATTCATAACAATAATAATTCAAGAACATAATTCAAAGATCCTAACTGCTTACATAACATTTTTTTTGTAAATTTTATCCACCCTATATAAATATTCTACCCTTACTTCAACCATATTGTATATGCAACTACTTGTTAGTCAAACAATTTACCATTTTGATATTCACTCTATGTAAATATAATTCTACTCTCCCCGTTTATGAACCACCTTGTATATGCAACTATTTATTGCTCACTCAATATAACTTTTTTGAACCACCCCATATAACTTATTCCACTCCCCCTTATTTCAACCACATTCTATTTATACAGCTGCTTATGGTACACTTATAACTTTTTTAGATTTTTTAAATCTATGTCATTCTACTCCGCACTAAGTTTCCAATATATATATAGAACACCCTGTAAAACTACGGTTGATATATCAGTTTACCCCTTATTTCAACTACATTGTATATATGCAGTTGCTTATGGCACACTTAATATGACTTTTTTAGATTTTTTAAATCCATATCATTCGTTCCAACATGGTAGAAGTTTTTTCCCTATATCTACCGTTTCTGACAATGTAGGGAGATAAAATGTATACCAGATTTTAAGTCAAACTATAGGCTTTGTAACAAAAAAAGAATCAGCAAAATCAGTTCAGCAGTTCTTACGTGATGCTCGAACAAACAAACAAACAAAAAAACAAACAAACAGAAAAACTTACAATTTTATAATAGTATAGATAAATAACGCCATAATCACATTTTTCATGTAACGTATTAAATGGTCCTGTTATACCAGTGCTGTCCCAACAGCGACAAGCAAGTTTTAACACTCGCATGCAAAAAAAATCCAAATAAATTCAGATATTCCGGACCAAAGGGAAGAGATACCTATTTCCAGAGACGATATATCTTTCCCGTTTTTATGTTATTATTTTGCAACCACCACCCGACCATATACCGTTTATTGCTATTGTTAGGATCACAATGGGTTTTTTTAATACCAATGAAATGTTTTATTAGCCTCGAAATCTACACACAGATGTTTTTCATTTGACGAAGAGTACGCGCTAATCGTCCATTGTTCCCGACTCAATTTTCGTAAAGTTTTTGTTTGTTCGGAAAATGAATAAATCTTATCAAACAGCATAGCTCGTTAGACGAGGGGAGTAGATAGATCAAGAGAGCCACAGACCACTTTTCTTATGGGACTAAAAATCACTTTTTGAAATCGAGCTGGTACGCGGTGGAATCGCCTCGGGCGCGTTATTTATTGCATGTGTATGTATGAATAATGTGTGTATTGTTTGGAAATGTATGTGTAATTAAAAATACACGTGTAATTGTTGAGATAATTATTATTATTTAGTTCAAGACTGGTACTAGCGCATTCACCATAATATACGCGACACCTGCACACTTGGTCGTCGGTAAACGCGGGTCATCAGCATTGGTTCCCCGTCAAGGTCGACCGGCTGGATTCACGATTTTTGCAAGTAATGGCTTGTAAAAGGTTGACGTCACGGTATGTGATGATATTACCAGAGAGAGGAATATCTGGTTTTCATACAGTGAATTAACCTACAAGAGCCTCTTATTAGTCTTGATTTTGCGAGTATATACTTGTAAAATATTCACAAGTCATGGCTCTCATAATCGGTGTGCTGGTGAAGGTCAACTAGTCGAATTCCGGCAAGCCATTTGATTTTTGTAATTTCAGGTGGATTGTTAGAGGGAATAAATAAAAGAGAGTATTACAAAGAATATGTTTTATTAAAATTATAAAAATATCATACAATTTTTTTAAATCTATTCGAGCAACTACATTAAGAGAAATTGTAATTTCATAATTATTGCTTTTATTTTTTTCAATAAATAAGTGGTTTTCCCCATCCTCTGCCCATATGGTGACCCGTAAATTGTTATCGTAATCTTCGGAAACCAGTACGTTGTTGTCGTCTCTGTATTCACTGATAAAATTTAGAAATCGTTCGAACCCTCGTGATGTAAAAGTGACAGAAGATATTTTGTCTTTTGGAAAGTGATTCGGTTGATGGCACTCATCTTGAAGAACAGCTTCATGATTATTTGAACGCAGGACTATTTTTTCATCAGTAAATACTATTTCCAGAAAATTTGAGAATTTGTAGTGGGCTACTAAGTAGTTGGACGTAATTCTGGTGGTAGTTTTTCTGTTAGTAAAATTACAGCGATGGTTTTTTGACATAAGGTCACTGTAAGACATCTTACTCACTTCAAGAGATACTGAGGGGATACGTGTTTGCGTTGAAATGTATGTTTTTCACCACCACTACCACGAATGCGGTTGACTCTCCCACTAGAGATAAATTAAAAATTAAAAAAAAAAAATTTGCCCAGAAATGTTAGCCGAGAAATGGGATCGAACCCGGGACCTGTAATGGGGAATATACTTACCTTTGTTATTAACTCGGCGCTCTTTCTACTCAGCCATTTCTGGGTGAATACAAAACAGGGTGTAAAGGTATAAGTGTTGCATTATAAAATTGTTAACTGAAGAATAAAGACGTACACATCATTTTCAATAATGATATTAGTGAGAGCTACTATTACTACTGGTTTTGTGATATTGACTTTTATATCACAAAACATTCTATACACAAATATACCGCAGGGCGTGGAAAATGTAGCAGTATGCTTTTCTCTGAACTGCTCAAATAGATCTGATTATTCCCTAATGAGGCGGACATTGCTAAATGATGGACTACTACCAGCATATTTTGCACAATTTCCAAAAAATGGAACCATATTACGCTACAAACTTAAAATTTTCTTTTACAATGGCACTGTGGAGGATTTTGATGGATTAACAGCAAATTATGATTGTCAGCAGGAAGCCGAAGCAACAGCAACGACTAGTAGACAACAGCTACCAAATTCCCTTCAGAGGGAACTCAATAACTTATTAATATTATTATGTTTTGCTGTTATATCTTTGATATTATTGTTAGTTAAAGTTATGTTAAAATGCATAAGATCTATACACTTGATAATAAAATAATTTTTGGAAATAAAAATACATGTTATATTTCATTCATTTATTAAGGTAAAATCTTATTGAGTAACCAATCATAAATATCATTACAATTTTTTATAGCACATTTGTATTCCGCGTATTCTTCATTAGAATCTTCATAGTGATAGCCGCAGACTATAGGATATTTACTTGTCTCACGGTCCTTCTTACTTACATCTCTCAACTTTACGGCGTTGATGGTATGCTCCAAATTTACTACCTTCACATGATTGAGCCCAAGCTCATTCTTACACTTTCTAACTAGTAAGTCATATTTTTGGTGACCTCTGACGTAGACATGAGTACATCTGGAGAGAAGAAAATTCAAAATCCTATTCAACTGGCTTACATCCCAGATTCCACCGTTGTAGCTAAGACCATGAAGAAAATTCTCACAATATCTCACGGTTCGTCGATCTTCCTTGCACAGCGTTTCAAAGGGCTGAAAAGGCTTAAACAGGTAATGTATAACACCCGTTGCATGTGTCTTGATAGCCAATTCTTTGGGAACAAATTCCCCGTTAAGAATGAAGCCTTGAATGTCAACGTTTGCGATTTCCATGGTGAACTGAAGTTGTAATGTGCAGATGTGGTCTTTTATGATAGGTTACGAACAATTTCGCTGAGTGGGAGAAACTCCATCAAACAATCGTGGATGATTATACAGAAGGCACGTGTTTTGTCGGGAAACCCGGTTTGAGATTCAATATCCAGCCGTACATCTACGGTGGAGGATTTCATGCTGTCTTCACGTCGGGAACAATCGATTACGAAGAGAGTGTGATTCTTGAAGGTGAGATAGTCTAGGAGCGGGTGTCTTTTGTCGGCAAAACTGGGATAAAAGTCCGTGTAGCGTTTGTAGGCTTCTCCGTATTCGTTCCTGGGGAAATCCAATAGCCATCTCTCGTTCGGCCAAAATTCTCCATTAAGAGTTAGACGAATATTAGATATGTGGATATGATCAAATTCCGTGGGATCAGCCGCTATGTTGCTGTGCTTATTGGTCTGGAAGGCAACGATGACGTATCGAGGACTCTCTACAGCAGCACAAGTTTTCACAGCCCAAATTTCTCGTGTGGCGCCTGTCTTCAGAGCAGGCAACTCATGAAGCTCCCATTTACGAAAGGGAATAATAATGCCGGTATCCTGCTTAACGGCTTGCAGCAGTTCAAGTTTCATATCATCGTTGGGGAATATATGCTGGACTTTGAGTTCAATGCTGTCAATCGTCACGCTTGCTTTTGTAGATTTATCAGTAATAATAAGACAATCATCATCATTTCTTGCTCGCACTAAACGTATTGTTTGCTTTCCACAGGTTACTCGCTGGTAGTCGTTGAAGAGGGAAAACAAATGCTTGAGCGGGATGTACATTCGGAAAGATCTATCTGCTGCATTCACAATTGGTTTACCGGGAAAATTCCAGCCAGCAATAGCTAATTCTCTTGAACTGGTAGGATCATAGCACAGATAACCTCGTATGGCACTGACGCGACCGGGATCGCGAACCGATTCCATTTCTTTACCACACTGTTCGTAAACCATATTATCGAAGAAAAATGCTCCTGCATTAGGGGATAGGGAAACTTCACCTGCACCTGCCGTTACATTAATTTGACCCTTAACGGCGATATACGAGTCCGCCATGGATAACCAGGAATCGGCTTGGTTCACAGTAATCTCCACTATGTCGTTGTTCCCAAATGACTTTACATAGGGATAGTAGGTTCTGACTTCCATTCTGCGAATGCTGTCATCGAAACTGGGCTTTCGGAAGATATCGAATGCTTGAGTTGACATGATAGCCTAGCGATTGTAGAAATAGTTTATTGGAGAACGTAAGTGATCTCTTCAAAGGTTTCGTTGATACTGACTTTGGCTGTGGTATGTTTGTACTTTTATGAGGATGCTCAAATATGAGTAAGCGTCCCATTATTGCTGCAATAGCTGTTTCAGTTCCAGTCTCACAATGATTTCCTCCCCTCGGAAATTGACGAGTTCAGATTCCTGATTGAGAATTCTCAAAGTTATGTTGTGTATTTCTCTTCGGTTGATAGGTAGGTAGATAAGATGTTGAGGTGTTTCGTCAATAGCGAAACCAGGATCAACTCCAATGGCAAATTCGTATATCGTATGTGACGGTCTGTCGTTGTAGAATGCTCCCGATGTGATGTTACTATCGAGATGGATTGTTCGCACTTTTATGATATTCACTGGTAAATCAGAGCTGTGCACTTGAAGAGGTGTGAGCAGTCTCTTGGAAAAACCCAGTATGGCACCGATGCTGTTTTCCTTTTGAAAGTCTATTGCGTATTTACTGCTATATATTTCACACTTGAGTGTATTATTGTTGGGTTTCAATGAGAAAATCTCATCCACATCCTTCGAATGCTGCACACCCAATACTTTTCTAATGTGCGCTTCAATATCACCAATTTCGTAGCTGCCTTCAGGTAATTCGATGGTGGTTGGTTTCTTTTTCGAGTCGATTAAATGCACTTTGCTACCCTTCTCAATGTTCGGGATGCTGTTGTAGGAGTGGAAACTCAGCAAGGCTAGACCGTAATTGTAGTCAGGATGTAGTTGAATAGGTGGTTGAAAATCAATGGACAGTATTGAACTGCGTCCTTTCAGCGTTAATATCAAAGACATGACTGAAGATTTCCCTCAATGTTAGATGTTATTATAGAGAAATTGCAGACACAAATGACCGCAATTAGATTGATTATAATTTTGGTAGGAGTCGTTGTTGTAGAGTATTGATACATTATTTCCTAAATACTCAGCCAATTCACGAGGCGGTTTCAAATTACCAAAACTATCGAAATATTGCGCAACGTTTCCATTTTTAATGTAAGCTACCCAGTGTGTGCCTTTGTTGCGACTAGAATCCAAGTTGATGATTGCCGACTCGGTTCTTGATGGTTGTTTGTTTTTAGGTAAGGCATCACGCATAAATACACCTTTAAAATTTGGTATTTTCAATTTTTTGGCGTATTCAACAAGTTCACTGGTGTAAAGTGCTCGACTGGGTAGCTTTATCGGGAGTTTTTTTGTTGCTTTTTCAAATAGAGACCGAAGCCTCCTTTGCGGGACTTTTTCAGGTAGAGCCCGGACCCTTTCTTTCCAATCTCCTCCATAGCTTGATTGTGTCGTCTGTCCTCTTCGAGTTTCTTTTTAGCATTTTTTGCGTCTATTAGTGTTTTACCCAAAGTTGCAGCTCCACCAGTAAGGGTTCCAAGAGCTGAGAGTCCTGCAAATAGCGGGAGTAATGGGAGAATTCCACCGACTTTCGACTCGAAAGGTATCACACGAGGAACTCGAATTTTCTTACGACCGCCAGCTTTCTTAATTGCCATCCTAGCCGCTCTCAAAGCCATCAACGATGACTGTCGTAGACTTTGTCCTGCAGGAGAGGTAGCGATAGCTTTATTCGTAGGTAGCATGACATGCTTTCGAAATGGTAAAAGGGTTTTGCGTGTTGAAGATTTTCGCTTACGCGAAGATTTTTTCACACCTCTACTCCTCTTCCGCTTTTGAGATTTCATACCAAGACCGAGTTTCTGTTTGGTTTTCATAGTCGTTGTTATGAGCCAAGCAGCTGCTTTTTCACCGAGTGAAGCGTCCTTAGATTTGGATCTCTCCCAAGCCCTATTCTCCAACTCAAAATCTGCCTTATGACGGTCTGCTAGAGAAGTGCTTTTACTGTAAGCAATATCGTGATCCCGACAAGCTGCGTCAGTTTTGTTTATACCTCGCTGTCCTAGAGCTAAGCGTTTTTCAAGTTTCGTACCCGGTCCACAAAATTGATAGCCAGGAAGGTGAATTTCAAAGGGTAACTTGTTGATTAGAGTGTTCACTACACTTCCACTACCTTCAGCGGTTAACATAATACTGACTGACTGACGTTCAGAAAGTAAATTTTATATTTAAACGTCCACCCAAAACACATGTACATCAGTTTACTTTGAGATGCACATAAAGCAGCAAGATATTCAATTGCCTATAGAAAATCTAGATTTTGTGGCGGAAGGGGGTGACAATGGTAGTGTGTCATCGAAAAATGGGAAACTATGGCCAAATTCCGTCCGGGCGGCGTTCTGCGGCCCCAGCGGCTGCGGGAAAACCAATGCGCTGCTTTCGCTTTTGTTCAACGAAAACGGATTGCGATTTAAAAATGTCTACGTGTACTCGAAATCTTTGTACCAACCAAAATACCAACTACTACAAGAGATTCTCAAGAGCGTTAAAGGTGTGTCATATTTCCCTTTCAGCGAAAACGAAAATGTAATTGATCCATCAGACGCCTGTGAGTATTCTGTGTTTATTTTTGATGATGTGGCTGGTGATAAACAGAAAAAGATTCAGAATTTCTTTTCAATGGGACGACACCGACACATCGATTCAATTTATTTGATGCAGACGTATAGTAAAATGCCCAAGCAACTAATACGAGACAATTGTAATGTGATTGTGCTATTCAAACAAGATGAAATCAATTTAAAGCATGCCTATGATGAACACGTATCTCCAGATATGTCATTCGAACAGTTTAAAGACTTGTGTTCAAAGTGTTGGCAGGATCGCTACGGGTTCGTGGTTATTGTTACAGACTTCAATTTAAATGAAGGGCGATATCGTAAAGGTTTCGATAAATATATAAGGCTACAAAGCGAAAAATAATCAGTCAGTCAACAAAAATGTCTTCAGTGAGCAGCAACAGCATTGCAGAAGCTTTTCGCAAGAAAAAAATCAAACAACTAGCACGGTCCATTCGCAAGAAGTACCTCAGTCTGAAACTGGGTAAATCGGAAAACGATGAGACCCTCAATAAACTCTTTGAACCGGTGGTCGGACCTTTGAAACAAATAGTTTCGACTACATCAAAAGTTCTAACCAAAATACCACCAGCGTCAACAAAATCACCTCCGGTGTTGCCATCTATCAAACGGGAAACAATTGTGAAAAAAGAAAAACTAGAGCCGTTAACACCAAAATCCAGTCTATTCCTCGAAGAAGAACCAGTCGCAGAGACTAGTTTTTATACCGATGCTGAAGCCGAGGAAACGGAACAAGAGGAAGATGATCCGACTAATTACTCTGACAAAAGTTTTGAGTCCTATATGGACCAGTATCCAGCAATGGTGCAAAAGTATGTAACCGAATATTTCCACAAGAGTGATAAAATTGACAACATTTATGGACCCTCATACAATTCGAAAACCTCCAAATGGTATCTCGGTAACAAAGAAATCAACTTTGATATGAGGACAGGACGTCTTACTGTTGGAGATGCTGCGTTTCGAGGATCACCTGGTCTTTACCAGCTGATATTCTACAAGGACCCCGCATACACTCCAGATGACAAAATCGTGTACCAAAAAGTTTTGGAGCGGACATTAGTACACCGGAATGTAAAAGGACATTTGAAACCCTCAGGAATATCCAAATACAAGGATGTCATTAAACCTACGTTTATAAAACCAATTAAACCAAGCAGCAGCAGCGAAGGAAGAGGTATGAAGTTGAGATATAATACAAAGCCTATGGAATACGTCTACTGGGACGATCCCAATGAATTGGTAGATCGTTTAAGGTTACTTGTTGCATCGAAAGAGGCCGGCAACACATCCCACGACAACGAAATTGTAGCGATAATAAATGAGCTCAAAGAAGCTAATATTATACGTGACAAATAACCAAAGCAGTCATTAGTAAAATGTCTCTCGATAAATTTGGTCGAAGTGCTGTTCAACAACAGCAACCGAGTGATTATGAGCGTGCAAAAATACCATTTTCCTTCACAGCCGATGGAAATATCGATGTAGAGAAAGTGATAATTTCAAATGTTGGAGATCCCAAAGCGGATATGGATGCCGCCAATAAACTCTATGTCGATGACAGAGTACGCGACAAGTTGTCTCAAATTAAAAAGGACTTTCAAGTGGCATTCAATGATTTCAGCGATAAGGTTTACAGCAGTATGCGAAAACTTGAGAAAAATCAACATACTACTGATAGCAGCTTAAGGGTTAATCAACAGACCTTTCTGGAATTTCAGTCGAATACCAACGTCCAGCTTAACCAGCTTACGAAATTGCCACAGCAAATTGAAGAGAATCTAAAACAGACTATAAGTGATGAAATTTCGGAATTAAAAAACGATATTGATGAAGTGAAGGCCATCAAAGAGAAAATGCTGAAAGTTGTACCCGAACTATATGTGGATATGCAAAAATTACACGATGAAATGAGTGATAAAGTTAATAAGATGAACTTAGAGATGAAAAAATTATCAGATGGCATCAAGAGCGAACTACGATCTCACAAAAACGAAGTCTCTTCGCAAATCAACAATCAACTAAAGATGATTAATCCAAAAATTGTAGCCATTCAACAGCAACAGCAGCAGCAGCAACAGCAATCTGCTCTAAAGACTAAATAAAAAGTCATCATCCATGTTAAATTATAGTAGTCATCATGAATTATTCCAAGGAAAAAGTTCAAGTTGTAAAGGAGCTGCATCGACCTGTGAGAAAAAATTTCCACGACGTCACACCGTCATTAAGGGTTTCGATGATTTATGGCAGTCTGATTTAGGACAATTAGATCTCTATGCGGGAACTAATAGAAATTTTAAGTATATCTTAGTGGTAATTGATTGTTTTTCCAAGTACGTGTGGACGAGGCCGCTGAAATCAAAATCAGGAGAGGAGGTGACAAAGGCTTTCGAGAGTATTCTCACTGCTAATGGTGGGCGTCGTCCGAAAAACTTGCAAACAGACCACGGAAAAGAATACTACAATAGTCACTTTACGAAACTAATGCAAAAATATTCGATTAACCACTATAGTACATTTAGTGGGATGAAAGCAGCTATATGTGAGCGCGTGATAAGGACGCTAAAGGAGAAATTATTCAAGTATTTCAGTTTAAATGGCAGTTACAAGTGGATTGACATTTTACCTGATATCGTTCAGTCTTATAACAATCAAAAACATCAGACGACGAAAATGCGCCCTAGCGACGTAACTGCTGTTAATGCTAAAGACATTACAGTATTCAATAGATTGAAAATCACCGGACCTAGGAAACTCAAGGTCGGTGATGTGGTGCGAATAAGTAAAGTGAAACACGTCTTTGAAAAAGGACACACCAGGAATTGGACTACAGAGCTATTCAAGGTACGTCAATATCAGTTAACGAATCCCATTACCTACCTGTTGGAAGATATGAGTGGTAGACCAATTCAAGGGGGATTTTATGAGGAAGAATTGAAAAAACCGTCAACCCTGACGTTTATCTCGTGGAAAAAGTGTTGCAGAAAAAAGGCAATAAAGTCAAAGTTCGATGGTTGGGTTTTGATAAAAGTCACGACAGCTGGATTGATTCCAGCAACAGGCTATAACTTGTAAAACAGGAGTAGGAGGCAAGACAACGACGGAGACGTTATAAAAACCTTCTGAGTTTCCCATTACCTTCAGTAAGAGCAGTTCAATTTAGTGAGCAGCAGTATGAGTGATACTAGTTTTGAAGAAATTGACTACAACGCCGACCTAGATAGAATCTTAAACATGTACGAAGAAGCAGTTAAAACAGAAGCGTTTTACCTGTTACACACCAAATTTCCTCTCATCAATTCTGAGTTGGAAATCCAATGTGCATTAAGTCCAGCTCGAACGTTTGCACCAGTAATTATTCTACAAAAAAATAATGTGAAAATTGTCTTGAACAGCTTCGAATGGGCAGATGTTTTGTGCGTTCTGAAGTTGATGAATCAGAATTATTTAGAAAACCCAAATATTGCTAGTCACGAGGTTGCAGCACCAATTTCCTGTGGAGAATTTCTACATATAACCCAAACAAGATCTGAGGATGACGAGAAACTAATCTTGTTGATGCAAAATATTATTGCGTTATATTTCTCTCATAGTGATGTAGTGGAACTTTTTAGAATTGAACATATAATTTCTAGTCGAGTAGAAGCATATTTAGAAATGAACTTTTGTAAATATTATTTCAAAGTTTTGAATGAAGTTTGTTCATGGAAACATTTAATTTGTTCGCAACCAGTTGAACGACTACTATCATCTTTTTGTTTTGATAATACATCTCAACTGGGTATTGCTTTAAGAGAGTATCTTTATTATTACAGAGAAAAAATTGTAGCCGACATTGTAGCGAGAAAACCTCAATAAAATGTATAAAATCATCTCGTTTTTAATTTTCCCTCAGTTGATATATTACAATCATGGAGTGTAGAGATTGGTATGAAGTATACGAACACAGATTACGTACCTTTGAAAACTGGCCATCAGAATTCCCAGCTTCCAGACTAGCAAGGGCTGGCTTTATTTATTTTGGTCAAAATGATGTAGTAAAATGTGCATTTTGTGGGACTGAAGGATTCAACTGGCAAATGACAGACGATCCTGTAGCTGACCATTTAGATTGGAATCCAAATTGTTCCTTCTTCGATACAGATAGCGTATACTTAATAAATAGAAAAAAACCTGTTGTTCATAAAGATAAAATAAGTGTTTCCAGCAGATTTTCTACGTTTGGCAATTGGCCTATAGCTCTAAAGCAGAGACCTAATGATTTAGCAAAACTTGGATTCTTTTATAGTGGTTCAGGAGATAGAATCATATGTTATTGTTGTGGCATACAGATTTCAAACTTGCTGCCAAACGATGATGTTGCTGAACGACATTTGATGATATCCAACAACTGTCTAATGATTCAAAAAACAATAGAAGATTCAAAAGCCACTAACTTATCTTGCAAAATTTGTTTAACTAATGAAATATCTGTTGTACTTCTTCCATGTAGACATTTAGCCTGCTGCTCAAGTTGTTTTATAGATATTGATAAATGTTGTATCTGTAGATCTGAAATTAGCGGGTATTTAAAGGTTTTTATTTCGTGAAATAAAGAGGCGTTTTTAGAACAATACAGTGTTTTATTTATTTATTTTTATATTATATTAGTAGGTACATTACAAATATTAGTATGTTTATTTAATATTTTTACATTATTACCAATATTACCAAGTCCTAACTATTACAAATATTATTTCTAATCTATACTAACTGTAAGTCCTCAAGATGGCTACAACGAATACTATTAGAATTTTATCATCTTATTAAAGTGTAAATCTTCAAAACATTCAACCCGATTTTTTAACTCGAATAAGGGGTCCCAGCAATGAGAGCACCATGAACTCCTGTCCTCGTAAATAGTATGTAACTCGCAAGGCTTATACCGCACGTGACATTTCGATATTTTATAGGAAACTTTTGTTTTCCCTTTTAAATCAAACACTGTTTTCAGTTGTCGAAAACATAATCTACATACTACGAGACCATATTCAATAATTTCGTAGTATGTATACCATGCACAATAGTCATCATGCTCGACGTAGGGTGCTAGATAGTGACAATTTAAAAGGACAAGTCGAAGTTCTGAAGTCATGTCTATGTAATACTCAAATCCCTCAAGAATGGATTCTCGATTTAGATTAGAATTTGAGTATTCAGACATGAATTGTTCATACTTATACTTTGGATAACTCCTAATAACTTCCTCGGTTAAGCACCAAGGAAGTGGAGACCGGGAAATGAATATACTTAGACTCTGAATGTTCTGACAGATACTTTTAATACATTCCTGTTGTAGTGTTGTAGCCATTTTTCTGCTGTCTATAAGAGAAAGAAATGAATTCATATTAGTATTGCCTAATCTTATAATGACCCCATGGTAAAGTATCATAACTATTAGGTATTAGAAAGCGTTTATCATCAAATGGATTTAAAGCAATTTTTGTTTGCTCAACGCTGTAAACTTCATGAAGCTTGGATTGAATACAACGTTGAGTTTTATTTAGTATACAATTTTGAGTAGAGTCTTTCGTAAAATTTTGTAAGCACTCCAGATAATCATCAAATGTGATTTGACGTTTAACTACATTCCGTTTAATACCCTTAGCTTTTTTGATACATTTGTTCCCTTGCATCTTGTACGTATACTGTTTTGATCTTAACCCTACAAAGAACAAAAGAATTTTGCCGTTTGCCTCATCTTTCATTAGTCCTGGTATTTTTTTATTCAGTAAAGGAATATTCCAGCGATTATCTGAAGGATAATCGCTAGTATCAAAACGGTGAATGTCAGTTTTGATAACCTCTTCATAGAGATCAGCACATTGAATCTCATAGATGAGACTGTCGGTGTCTGTGTACAGTAATTTGCATTTATCTACAGGAAATTTATTTAACATATAATCATAATGAAATTCATAGATACAGAGTTTTGAAATGTCTAGAATACACATTCCAATGTATAAAGGTTTATCAAACAGTATACTGTGCTTTTTCAATTCAACCGCTATTAGATCCTCTTCAAATATAGTCCGACTATGAAAATTCGGGCTTGAAATTAAATTCCGTGCTCCTGACTTACCGCCCCACTTTCTAACTAATTTCACCTGTCGATGTTTTCGAACATTCTGCATTGTTTTTCCAAACACGGCATTTACCATGAGTTTATAGAGGTTCTTTTCAAACTCATTTTTGGCTCGACTTCTCATTTGTGTGTTCAGGTCGATGTAGGGTTTGAGCCAAGCAGACTGGTGAAATTCCAAAACTCTGTGAACTTTTTTCAATATCAATCCATGCTTCAGAGCTTGTTTTAAATTTCTGTAATGAATGATGTATTTTTCCTTGTTGTCTAAAGTGGTTAAAAGTTTTTCCATTTTCGAATTGTTTGGTACTTTGTGTTCAGGGCAGAAGGGTAAGTCTTTATGTAGATCGTGGAGGCTCTCGGGATATTCCAAATCCACTTCCAAGATATATCCCATAGGCGAATCATCAGGTATGCTGGTAATGTTAATATTTGTGTCAACCCATTTAAACCCTCCGTAGGGGAGCGGCTGACTCATTCCCCACCCGTACATGTTATTCACGTCACAATAAAACAGGAATTTGGAGGGTGTACTGGGATCGTAACCTTCTACATACTTGTTGTTAGCCTCTCCATAGCGGTTGCAGCACATCGATATACCTCCTCGTATTCCGCGTTCCATAAATAGTAGCATATCTACATCTTGCACTGTTTCGAGTTTACATTGGGTATATTTAAGCATACAGTCCCATGTGTAACCGGGGATGGTATAATAATGCGCGGGGTCTAAGCCATATGTCTTGTGGCAGGTGTTGCGAAAAGTCTCAAAAACACATGCTAATAACAAGATATCGGTTTTCATGTATAAATCACTATAGTCTCCTAAAGTTTTCATACCAAACTGATTCCAGATTAATTTAGCGTGTTTATAATCGTTTTCATCTATATGTTCATCTAAGAGTCTGTTGTAAAATTTTTTAATTTTAGGTAATTCCGTTTCTTGTAATCGATCTATTTTATCTAGGTAGTCATAAAAAAACACACCCTTTCGTTGCAACAACTTTAGCTTTTCGTTTGTTAAATCCTTGAATTCGCTGTGTAAAATTTGGAAATTATCCTCATTGAGGGTCGAAACCAAAGCGTCCAATGAACACCCCATAAACCTAAAGGAGTCGATGTATCTAAATTTTATTTTAGTTTCATTATCGTGTACAGTGAAGCTTATATATTTTTCCTTATTCACAGGCAACAATGTTATATGATTTCTTTTGGCTAAATCTTTAATAATAAAATGGCTGTCATAGCCGCTCAAATTATGGAAGACAATGGGAATTACAAATGATTTACGATATAAAATATTGCATTTATTATGTGAAAAGCCTCTAAAGTCCCCAGAAAGATGATCATGGTCTCTAACTATTTTATCTGAGGGAGTAAAGGGTTTTCGACAAATATGGCAAACCCCAGTAGCATCCTTTAAGTTTACCTCGGTATTCATTGGCTCAATATTAACAAATTTAGATTCAACAAACTTGCCGACCTTCTCCATTTCCTCTGCAAACCAAGACATACAATCTAGACCCCTATTACTTTTATAAAATGAATAATCATTATTATAATTGCATTTAAAATAATACCCGGCACTGTATGCCCTATGTTTTTGATATTTTACGCTATTGCTTTTATTATGTCTGTCATCGAATGGTTCCAAAAGAGACTCGAAATCAGCGTATACGACGAAAGGAACTTTTTCTTGAAACATGAAATTTTTAAACTCGACATGTGAAAATTGCGGAAACTCGATTCTGCAGTCATTTAACTTTACGCAGTCGACGGTATGCTTTTTCAGCTTTTCCTCTGAATTGAAATAATTTAAACATCTATCACATACATGTTTTTTCCCATTATGTTTAGAAACTTGTTTATTTAAAAGCCGGGAAAGATCTTTTATCCAGCAGTAATGATACTGAATATCATGATCATCGTCATCATTTTCACTGCCTGGACCTTCCTCATAAACATTTTCTAAATGGCTTTTCTTTGGAAAATATTTGTCTTGAATTATTAATAAATTTACATGTTCCTCACGCTTCTCTTTGCATAAACGAACTGGAACGACGGTAAAATTGGAATGTGTATCCATTTCTAAACCAAAGACGTTAACGGAAATTTTTTGGTTATTTTTCTCAAACACGGAAATTTGATTTAGAGTTATTGGAAAGGATAAACCTTTCAAATTGAGAACGTTTCTATAATGAGGGTAGGAACTGGTTCGGTCAGAATGATTTAATGCGGGATATAATGCCGACACTACTGCCCACAGAAAACAAGCTTCATCAAATCTGTTTTTAACATTGACGCAAGATTTGGTTAATTTAATTTTTTTAGGCAGGTCAATGAAAGATGTGGCACCCATCCCAGCCCCCACGGCATACTTATTTATGTTCACTTCTAAAGAAATTATTTGCTGTAAACACCATCCAGACCCCTCGGTAGCAAACTCAGAAAGCTCATTTAAAATACGATCTTTAACGAAAACTTCAAACCAATATCCTAAATCTGTTCCTAAATCTATTACTTCGTTTTTCGTGGAAAAGTACTTTTTATCCAAAATCTCGGTATCTCCGGACATTTTGGAGAACTCTCCACAGAAAGCGACATTTACCTTAATCATAGCTATTTTCTTTAAAATATTTTTATTCTAACTTCAAAAAGTTTACTGCAATCTTTAAAAAACTCTATAATATCTTTATGATTTTTATTTATTATGACGCCAGTCCTAAGTCTACTTTTAAATGCTGAAATAATATCTTCCCACTTGACCCTCTTTGATAAATTATTCTTATTTACAAGCCCCATACCAACTGTGTTTAAATTCTGTAGAAACAACTTAAATTTCTTAAGGTGACCTATATTGGTTTGTAGTTTCCGCAACGTTCCCATACTTAAATCTGCTTTCCGAATAGCTCTATTGCAAAGAAAAATGTGAATCTTAACATGTTTCAGCCAGAACTCAATTTCCCTTTGCGATAGCGGTTTTGTCTTTTTCGATAAAACTCTTTCCAAGTCCCTAATTTTTATGATAATGTCACTGCTAAGAGACGCAATTTGTTCTGAATTCATTTTTTTTTCTCTACAAATAACGACAACAGAAAGTTAAAGACTTACAGTTAGTTGATATGCTGATATTCGGCCTCTAGGAGCTGGTTGGCGTTGCGTTCTCCTCCTCAATGGTAAAAAGGGTCCTCGGTTGAAAACCAGCTATTTGTTGCAACCCTTTAAAAGATAGGTAGTACCGTCCTCCTTCGAATTTTGTGATGTGCGCTTTGAAGGTATCTGTTACCCTCTTGGGAAGGAATGCTACCTTGTCTTCCAGCTCTACCAATATGCTTTCCCCGTACTTCGAGTTTATGAGCTTTGCACGCAGAATTCGGTGTTTTGAATTCACCTCCAAATCTCGCACCCTAATTTTCGGCTTCTGGGTCGCTTCTGCAGAGGAAAGTTTATTGATTTCATTAAGGAAACTCATCTGCGAAATTATAAATAAGTATAAGTGATCGCTCTGAATGTAGACAAAAAATTACTTACTTTGTACTCTTTTATCGCTGCTTCTAAAACTTGACTGGTAGCAGGTTGGCTGGTATTAGGGTATTTCAATAGAAATAACTGGTAGCAAGTTGACTGGTAGCAAGTTGACTGGTAGCAGGTTGACTGATAGCAGGTTGTTTTTTTGAACGGCGAATATTTCAACAGAAATGACTGGCAGCAATTTTTTTTGGAGATCACCAAGATACTGTTTTTAACTGTAACAACATTGAAATATTTTAGTAACCCATCAGATATATTCAAGTAAGTGAATTAGATAAAACACCTACAATGTAAAATGAAATTTTACACTTTCTATAACAGAAGACACGATATAACAAACATATCTAAAGCTAATGAGACTTCAACACGAAAAAATATACTTAAATATTTTCCACTGGCCTGTTACTGAAAACCATAAACTTTACGAGAAACAAAAGTATTATTCAATAACCTATACTGTATATAAAATCGAAATAGACGCTTTCCAGGGAAACAAAAAAAACAACAAAGAAACTAAATAATGGGTAAAAGAAATCCCTAGCAAAATAAAATTTTACAGAAGGCATGGTATAAGAAACATAGCTTTAGTTAATAAGACTTCAAAATGAAAACATATTTAAATAAAAATATATTTAAATATTTCCACAGACATCTTACTGTAACGATAAACGTTACGAGCAAGAAGATAATTTTTTCAACACATAAAATCGAAATAGTATTAGTCCGCTAACCAAACAAACAACAAAAGAAAAATATTTAAAATAATATTAACCAAAAAGTACTTACCTTATAATTCACTGCAACACTATACAACTAGTATTCACAAGAAAGGCACATTTGCAATTGACTACTTTTCGCAACTGCCTCTGCTTTTATACAATTTCGCTCGCCACATCGAGTATACACAAGCCTGCAGACAATCCTGTTACCTTACGAAAGATGTTTTTCCTATTGCATCACCCAGACAAGGTAATTAATTCCTACGTGAATTTGCTTTAGCGAACGCTTGGCGAATATGAAAACTTGTTTCGTGTGGGTAGATCCGTGAACATTCCTCCGATATACTTTTATGGTTTGGTTATACCGAGAGATTTTAACATAAAGTTAAGTTGTGTGTTATATCTTAAAGAATTTTACAGGGTGAAAATAAGTAAGTAATATAAATGATTTTTGGATTTTAAGAAATTCTGTCATAATGTTAATATTTCCCTTATTTTCGGAGAGGAATTATATTCAAACATGTATATATATATATATATATATATATATATATATATATATATATATATATATATATATATATATATATATATTAAAAAACACATCAAGATCAGCGCTTTCACGATATGCTTGTTTTCTGTTGTTCTTCGTTTCACCGTACTACCCTGTTAAATTTTCATTCCTTGCTCTCGCCTGTGGTTTGAGTTTTTTTTGCAGGTTCATACTCGCATTTCTTCGTTTGATTGGAATTGCTAGTGGTAAAAAAAATCAACAACCAGTTATCTTCCTCTCTCTCTCATACGTACTCGATAAATACTAAAACTGGTCTCATGCAAGTGCTGTGAAATTAGTTTCCACAGATTCATCTTGGAATAAGTTAAAAATAATACTCACAGAGTAATTTGTTATTAATTTATATTTTCTCTAGCTAAAATTCTAGTCAACAATTCCTTCAGTTGTTCGAACAATGTCAAATCGGGACATTTAATATTAAACAAATCTAATGTTAACTTATTAGTTTCTACAAGAATATTTGAAAATTCATTATACTCAAAATACCTATCCTTTTCAAAAAAATAGATTCTTCCGTTGGTATACCGAAATGCACCTCTAATATTTTCTGGTATACCGCTAAAGTCTCTGCTTATATAACCATAATTTTTCCCTTCAAGAGAACATTCATTGATTTCGGCGTACATATTATTTGAAAGGAAAAAAATAGTTTGTCCTGTATAAACTTGTTACAGTGGCAATAATTTCATTAGCTGGTATTGAGAGCTTGAAATCATTAATGTTTAGACTTTTCATTAGTTTAAAATTCTCATCAGATATGTAGAATAATCTTTTCTTATCTCCAATCATAACTATTTCACCAGAAGGTCGTTGATATATTGAAGTTATTTCATCGACATCCGATGGTAGAAAATGTAGGACCTTGCGTAAATCTACGTTTTTTGATGTTATGTTCCTGCTCTCCATATCCATGATCCACAGCCTGTTTTTAGAAATAATATACAGATTGCTTCGTAATACTAAAAACTGTAAGCTCGAAACATCTACTTGACATAAGTCTATTGCTTTCTCTTGTGTACCTTTTACAGTGGTATTAGTGGTAGTTGTGGAAATAATATTTTTTTGTGTACTCGAAGGAATCTCATGAGTATATTTCTGTGTTGTCTTTGGGGTGCTTTTTACCGTCACAGTTTCGAGGATTTTTTTCGTCGTCTTTGGAATGCTTTTTACGGTCGTACTTTCAGAATTTTTTTTCGCTCCATATAAAAATTGAATTGCTCGGATATCATCTTCATCGAGTTGTAAACGGCCATAATATGGATACATTATTGAGCTCCAAAAAGGGGAATGCTCCATTCCGACGCTGTGACCTATTTCATGAATCAAAACAGAAAGCAAACTCGTCTGGTTTGCTGGAATATCTTCTATTTTATCCAGCCCTAAATACCACATCTCACTTCGGTCTAAATGAATCTCACGACATGTGTCATTATTTGGGAGATATGCATGTCCCAATGCACCAGAAGGTCCATCAAATAGATAATAACAATTCCCCGCATCTTGACACCTTCTGTTGTTTGAGTGCCGGAACTGTCCGTCGGCATAGGAAATTACTATGTCCGGCATGGTAGCTGAATAGGTGAATTGTAAATTTGACACATTTTGCCATACTTCAAAGGCTTTTTCTGCCACTAATTTCCTTTCAGAATCAGCAAATACAAAGTACCACTTTAATTTAGTTTTTTTCCATTTTTGGGAAGCTGTACGAAAACTCAAAGGGAAATCAGGTAAACCGCAACGTGGTTTATTCATTAAATTTAAAGTTTCTTCATTAGCAGTACCGTCGACTTTCAAATTATATAGTTCTTGAAAATTAATTAATCCCTCTTTCACGTCTGATATAGATGTTCCATTAGGTTCCGTTAAAAACCCATAACGCTTTAAATAGTCCTCAACATTCACTTCACTCAGTACCAGTGAAAAGTAGCATGCTATAAAAAATACCGCTAACATTGTTTTTGCTTCTGCTCTCTTTGAATACTAAAATAAAACTGAACTATTAATCATCTAAACTATAATTTAACCCCTTCGAAAAGAAAAAAATCTCTTATTTTCTTTTTGTTTCAGTTTTATAATTTTAATAAAACATTTTCTTTGTAATTACTCTCTTTTATTTGTTCCCTCTAACAATCCACCTGAAATTGCAAAAATCAAATGGCTTGCCGGAATTCGACTAGTTGACCTTCACCAGCACACCGATGATGAGAGCCACGACTTGTGAATATTTTACAAGTATATACTCTTAAAATCAAGACTAATAAGAGGCTCTTGTAGGTTAATTCACTGTATGAAAACCAGATATTCCTCTCTCTGGTAATATCATCACATACCGTGACGTCAACCTTTTACAAGCCATTACTTGCAAAAATCGTGAATCCAGCCGGCCGACCTTGACGGGGAACCAATGCTGATGACCCGCGTTTACCGACGACCAAGTGTGCAGGTGTCGCGTATATTATGGTGAATGCGCTAGTACCAGTCTTGAACTAAATAATAATAATTATCTCAACAATTACACGTGTAATTTTAATTACACATACATTTCCAAACAATACACACATTATTCATACATACACATGCAATAAATAACGCGCCCGAGGCGATTCCACCGCGTACCAGCTCGATTTCAAAAAGTGATTTTTAGTCCCATAAGAAAAGTGGTCTGTGGCTCTCTTGATCTATCTACTGAGGGGAAAATATATCACTGAAAGAGACAAATGATCTCTAAACAGCAATTACCGTTTGTATTTAGTTTTGGTATCTCTGAAAGCTTTATTAGATTATAAAGTATAAATAGCAATGGATTCGAAAGTTATTTTGGTGAGACAGTTTTATAGCAGAGATGGCAATGGAAGCAGAAAAGTTTTTGAATTTGATAATTACTAGGAGACACCAGTAAATGCCTGAAAATTTCGAATAGAGTAGCATGTTCTCTTGAGTTGTCAACAACTGCAACTGATATTTTCTAACAATATATTACAAAATACCCAAGTATTTATTTTTATAATTTCCTGGAAATAACTCCATTATTGCCGTAAAATCTGTATATTTCAAATCCAGAATCCGCACATTTCTGTATCAAATGTCGATTGTGTTTTTATTATTCAAATATCTATGAAAGGTATTGTGTTATTCTGCATAAGAAATTGTATTTATTAAATATATAAATGTTCGGATAAATATGCCTGGAACTTTGTTAATAACATACAACTGCAAGTTCAACCATTTTACACAAAGAAGAACGCCACACAGAACGAAAGCTAAAAGAGTCTTCTTTAATTTTATTAAATGAAAGCGATTGTATCGCTAGTACTACTGTAGAATACAGTCATTTCTGTTTACCGATAATCAAGGATGAAATTGATAATGGTTATGTCCTTTTGAACAACCCTATATGTATATATATGTTCATAAGGTTTTTTCTAGATTTTACCTTATGACTTTAAAGGGATCTCTGGACCATCCGAATTCGGCCCTTGAAGCGCAAAATATAAATTCTAAAGACAACACTTTCAAGTTCTTCTAAATTGTAAGCAGCTTGACATATGTGATCGTTGAAAATTGTTGTGCTACCTTTTATATCTAAAGCACAACATTTGTCCGTAGTTATGACATCCAAATTGTCAAGACGATGAAGTTTTGAACATCAAAATTACATTTTAATAATTGAAATTAATGCGATTGATAATGAAGTCAAATTGAGACTGGATTTTATTGGATTATACAGCCATTTTTCTCACATGCGGTATTATTTTCCAAAAAAGAGACTAGAAGATGCCACAAGTGAGCTTCAGAAATCAACTGTCTATAAAGTTTCGGTAATTATAATTATTTCTTGCTCTCAAAGGGATTACAAAGACAGTTTGAAAATGTGTTGGCTTGAACAGTGACTATATAATTGATCAAATATGACTATCATGACTTGTGTCCCTGAAAAATTTTCAGTAAAATATGAACTTTGTTTTAAAACATGATAAAGCTAGTGACAAGAAAATTCAACATAAAACTACAACCATATTTTTACTAACTTCAAAAAAAGGTAGTTCATTAGAAGCATATGTTTTTTAGTTTGTAATTTGGACAGTTTAAACTCCACTATAGTAAGGAAAATCTCAAGGTGGTCCAACATAATGTATATATGAGGTGAAACATACCGTTTTTGAGACAACTAGAAAAAATCTGAACCGATTTGGGTACTTTGAACTGTATTCTATTAAGGAAATTCCGGAAGTGGTCTCATATATTTTTCTATATCTTTTCAATACAATAATTCATAACTATCCATTAGTGTTACACAATCTGTCTGCATTATCTTACAAATTTATATGTCTAGAACTGTTTTCAAATCATATTTCTAAGGGGAATTTACAGAATAACATAATTAGAGTTTTCACGCCAATCATTAAAACGTTGCTCCATTTTTTCTTTACATCTGACTACACATGTATATGACATATATATGACGCACTGTGTCTTGTGCATATTATTTTATTACAAGCCTGGCCTATTGGTAAGAATTAATATATAATTTCTTTTTTATACATTTTCAGACTAATTTGCATAAAACTAGTATTGTATGCACCTCAATTATATCCTTTCCTGGCTGCTTGAGAGTTAATATCTCCAAAGGTAATGTCATACTAAATATGTTTTAAATTATGATTAAATTAAAGATATAATAGCTCTAAGACATGTACAATAATAATCACTTTATAGTAAATGTGACAATTTATTTTTCACTTACAACTTTTGGAACTAAAACCTTCCATAAAAATCTAATGTTTGTTATAGTGTTCGGAAAAACTTTCCTAACCACAAAGAAAATGCATCCTTAACCAAGTGTCAGCAACTCTTTCTCTTTGTTTTATCATTGCGTGTTTATTCCGCTCCAGATATACTAGCAGTCAGCGGAAAATACTACATTCAGTGTAAACTCTTTGATACATGAACCCCAGAAAGGATTTTGTAGTTTTCATAGCTAAATCTCGAGCTTGTTGACGACGTTGTTATTCTAACAGCTGTACTTATGTTCTAAAATAAGGTGATCTTAGATAATTGAAAATGGAACATAAGGATTATCTTATACCTTAATTGAAATTCGAGTCAAAGAAGATATCGATAATATTTTGAGATTTAATTAGTATACTCCCGACTTTCCTGAATAATTCTTGCTGTCAAATACAATCTTAAGATTTTGTTTTGTCAAAAATGTAGGTATTTTCAGACATGGTTTGCCAAAACAAGTAAGACTTATATAGGAATCATTAGCAATTTTGGCATTCTTATAAACTTTTCTTAATGCCTTCTTTTCCATTCAAATTAGTACCGTAAGCTCCTAATATTTAGTGAAGTTGTTACTGCCGTGGAGCGTACTGTTGAGGAAGACTCGTATTTCCCATTGAGCAAGCAATTGGAACTGTATCCATCGACTTTATGGAAGATTTTTGGGGCAAGATCTTGGTTTCCGAGCTTACAAGATTCAAGTCGTGCAACTGTTAAAGCCGCGTAAATATTATGCGCGTGTACATTCGGTTAATGAGCTGAAAAGAAGATTGCTCTTGATCCTCATTTTCATCACAAAATTCTGTTCAGCGGGAGGCTCATTTTTGTTTGAATAGATACATCAACAAGCAAAATTGCCTGAATTGGAGTGAAGAACATCCACAAGCCATTATTGAGACCCCATTACATCCACAAAAAAATACTGTTTGGTATGCTTTATGGGCTGTTGGAAACATGTCTTCAAAGATAATGCCGGTGAGAACGTTAAAGTCAATGGAGGTTGCTACAGATCCATGATTTCTTCCCCAGTAGAATGGAGCTAATGTGCAAGAACTTTGCTTCCAACATGACTGTTCAAAATATTACATTAGCCACTCGCAAAACTGATCGAAAATTGGATTTCAAGTTTGGGTTTCATTCGAGCTAGTCGCGGCGCTAATGCCCGAGATGATATTTAAGCAGTAATGGCATAAAATTATGTTTCAATAATCGCAATTTTATGGCCATTATCCTGATTTTAATGTGTTTTATTTCATTTTAAAGTTCTGTACCTCTAAAAACACACTCTTTACTTCTGGAAGGAGCCTGAAATGTACAAATATCGTGACAAGACTATAAAGAGAAGACAATAGAGACAGTAAAAGGCTCTTGGTCGAGGAGACGAATTTGTGCATTGCAGGCTACATCCGGAAGATCTTAACTGGTATGATATAATTTATAATATTTAGAAAAGTTGTATTTTCCGTCCAGTTTGTTGACTGTGAGGTCAAGGAAGCTATTTTGTTGTTTTGTTGAAATTATATTGTACATTTTTTAATAATGTTTGTCTCTGCAAAACATGTTAAAATATCTACTAAATGTCTATAGCAACAAATAAACTTTTTAGCAAATATTTTTTGGTGGATTATTTTAGCAATATTATCCACGATGGTTTTTGCGACTAACTCATAGGGTTTCCCATAATTAGTCAGTTCGGGACTTATGAAAACAAAGTTATTAGATTAAAAGTTTTCTCAAAGCAGATTTCTGTAGATGGCAGAGTTTCTGTTTTTATTTTCGAGTGATTTTTTTTAATAGGTTAAAAATGATAGTGATACTATGTGAGAGTATTTCACTCAGAATTAATTTTGAACATCAGATGAAATTCAAAATAAACTTCGGGTTGAATCTATCATGAAAAATGAATCTTTGACAATGTCTATTGAAATTTTTCAATTTATTTATTGCACACATATTTGTAGAATATTTTGGTAAATTTTATATGGGCCTACAGATAATTAGATATTTTTTAAATTTTATAAACAATATTCATCTGAGTCAGAGATTTAAACAGCAGAGTGTTATCAAAATTTATAATAATGGAAATGTCGGTTTAAATTAGTATGATTTAATTGAACCTGTAATTATTAAAACTGTAATTTTTAACCATTAGTTAATTACAGAAAGCATAAAGATCAAGAAGTCATAAACTGTAGACTGAGATGTAACTTATTGAAAACGTTATGGAAGAATATTTGGCAAGTAAATTTAAAGTGGCTGAACTCGTTCATTTAAAATTGAAACTGCATGTTTCGTATCGCGAATTAAATACTGAGGTGTTTTACAACAGCCCCAAAAAATATGTAATTGGGCTTGCGTGTTATTACTTAAAAATATGCAAATAATGATAAACATTTTTGGGAAAGTGGTTTCAACTGACAGCTACTTGTCGTTAAGTTATATTTAGTCCTTACATTTCCAAATTATTTTGCTGGCGGTATGAATGACGCTTGTAAAAATTTGAATATTCCCTGAGTTTTTTTTCAAATCAATAAAAAGTGCGTGACGCAGATATTTTATTTCCTTCTTAATAGCAAATTTAAATTGGAAGATCGCTTTAGATTACTCTATAGCTTAGTTGGTTTAATAGTAAGTTTCGAAATACGAGGTGTGTTCAAAATACCCTGAATGTTTAAATTTCACAGGTTTAGGGAGTCCGACTGTCAATTTCTTTTATGTTGGTATAAATGCCCCTGAAGTATAATATAATTTTCAGCTTTATTTATTGTCTACTTTGTCTGTAGCAACCGCTAAGATTAGACGTGTTTTTATTTAGCTCGGCGATTTTCGAGTGTAAAAAAAATAAATCAAAGAGTTTTTATTAAGGTTTGCGTAAAAAATGTAACAAAGTATAACAAAGTGTGCGAAATGTTAACAAAGGCCTATGGTGAGTATGCTATGAAAAAAAACAAGTGTTGACGAGTGGCATAAGCGTTTCCAAGATAGCCGTAAACACGTTGAGATGACGAACGCCCCGGAAGCCCCAGCACATCAATAACCGATGAAAACGTGAAAAAAATGAAAGAAATGACTGTGAACGATCTCCGAATCACAATCAGAGAAGTCGCTGATGAAGTGACATATCTATTGGTTCATGCAATGACATTTTTGCGAAAGTTTTGAATTGTTGAATTTTGAACAAAAACAACGGCGTATGGGAGTTGCTCAGGAGTCACCAAATGAAGTCAACGTCGACTCAGATTTGCTCGAAAGAGCAATAACAGGTGACGAAACATGGCTTTACGGATACGACGTCGAAATAAAGGCTCAATTCTCCCAATGGAGGCATTCTGGCTCTCCAAGACCGAAAAAGCGATCAAAAGTCAAGGTTATGCTTACTGTATTCTGTGATTTTAATGGCATAGTGCATCAAGAATTCTTGTCACAAGGTCAAACGATCAAGTTCAACGCCGTTTGCGTGAAGCAGTGCGAACAAAACGTCTGGATTTGTGGCAAAACAGTTCATAGCTTTTGCATCTCGATAATGCACCTGCTGATACATCTTTGCTTGTTGCGTGAATTTTTGGCAAAAAATCACAATGTTATGATGCCCCAACCTCCATATTCGCCAGACATGGCCACTTGTTACTTTTTCCTGTTTCTAAAAATTTAAAAAAAAACTTAAAGGGCAATCGTTTCACAAGCATAGATGACATTAAAAGTGCATCGCTGAAATAGCTCAAAGCTGTCCCAAAGATCGAGTTCCAGAAGTGTCTTCAGGATTGGAAAAAGCGTTGGCATAAGTGCATAATATCTAGTGGGGACTACTTTGAGGAAGACAAAACCGATATAGGTGAATCAATAAATATATTTTTCAAAAAAAAACAAAATTCCGGGTATTTTTTAAACACACCTCGCTTGCTTAATAAAAATACATAATAACCTGTCCCGCTCAATATACGAGTACATATCATATTGATTTCTTCGAGGACTCTACATCACGTACATATTTTTTAACAGCCCAACTTGTTTATTTCGAATGATAATTTTTTGTCGCCATGACGAATTTCGAGAAGATTTCGCTATAGTGTCGTAAAAATATTATTATAACTTCATTAGAAACGAAGTCAGAACAAGACCTAGTTTGGATTGTTAAATTTACCGTTTTTGTTTGCAATTATGGTATAATTACCCCCAAATACAATTAATTAAATGATGGTTCCCAATGAAGCAGTATATAGCTTGTAAAGGAAGTTGAACATTTTTTGGGTTTGCCTTTTATATTTGGGCTTTGAGAAGACTACTCTCCAAGTTACACGTTGCTATTTATTTGAAAAAGATAAAACACCCAAATAATGGTTGAATATAATATTTAGTTATTTCATTTAAACTTAAACATCAAGATAAAATAAAGTCTGTGAAAGAGTGATTTATGTGTGTTTTAAATAGGTTAAGTATTTTTGCTGCTATTTTGTTTCCATGATAGCTTTAGGGAAATATAGGGCCGTGTGCATTTTTTTAACACAAGGGGTTCGCGCTTTAGGAAAGTGTAGCAACCTTTGTAGTAGAAGGTACGCACTCATCGAGTAATATATTTCATTTCGCCCAATTAATCCCTAAAATGCACAAAATAGAGAAAATATAGCGTTCTTAATACTAGAAAAAAATCAAAGGGTGCAACCAAATAATTTACATAATATTATTCAGTTTTATGTGCCATGTCAGTTATATCAACAACTTGCAAAATCGTTTTCCGATAACATGATCTCCAATACATTCCTTAAATGTTTGGTCCTTGAGGCAATCGTGTCATGAACTGTATTGTGAGAAGATTTTCAATTTTCTCTCAAACAAAACGTAGAAAACTTGCTGATTAACTATTATTTTACAAAATAATGAGTAAAACACTAGATAGAACAGATATAATACCAAAGATAAATTTACATTTACAATTGAGAACCTAAGAACATCCTTTTCGCAATATACATTAGCAAAATTGAACTCATTTTCGAACATCATTTACACCCTCATCACATTTACATAACTATTACCTGCCCATATTGGTATATTTTTCAATTGCTTTATTAATTTCATGGTTACCTGTATATAGTTTACTGTTATTAAATAAATTATTTTTTCCACTGTCAAGACATCGTAAAAGAATGTTTAATCACTTTTTTGGGAAATAACACCACATTCACGAAATTAGTGTATATTTCCAAACGTTTCGGGGTCTAGGTCAGAACCCGTTGTCAATGGCAAAGAAACTATGAAAAAAAGGAAAAATTCAAAAATTTAAAACTAAAATGTTGACAATTGTATTTGACTTATTAGGGAACTAAGAGAATTTAGTTTGATAATATACAGGGTAGCACAGAAACTTCTAAAGATCATGTAATAATGCAGTTCCAGTCAAATTAGAAGAATTAGAAAGGGATGGTCTTCAGAATTTTATGTGGCGGTCCTAGGTGCGACTTTGTTATAAGCTAGTGCATTCGCCAAAAATGCGATCAAAGAATTTTGTTGATTCAGTGATCGTATTAAAATCATAAGGGAAAACCTAGGAAAAACCTTATGAAGGAACTATCCCCATATTGGGTTTATCACAAGGACATGACCATTAGCAATTTCTTCCTTAATTATCGGCAACCAAGAACGATTGAATTCTACAGAGGTAGTAGCGATACAATCGTCTTCATTTAATAAAATTAAAGCCGACTCTTTTAGTTTTAGTTTCGTGTTGTGTTCTTCTTTATGTAATATAACTGACTTTTAAAATTGTATTTTATGATTGATTTTGGATTTTTCCAACTGTCTTTTTTTTAATGTAATTTTTGTGTTCATTTATTTGAACATTTAGAGGGCTAGAGGTTTCTCCAATATAAAATTTATTATATTCACAAGAATTAGTCGTTTAAGCCAAAATCTGTAACAGAAATGTAAAAAGTGAAGTGCATTTTATAAACTTTCAAAATATATTAAGCATATGGGCATGGAACTATCGTGGCTAATAAGATACGTTCTGCAAAATATTTCTACAAATTAATTAAATTGCAATTATGCAAGATCTACTTAACGTAATATCGATCTTCAGCATTATTAATCTCAACATTATAAGCTATCATTAGGAGGTAGATTAAGGTTGCAGTTGTTGTTACAACCAAGTTATGATTTTGTTTTTTAAATAACTCACTTTATATGGGTTTGTCCAGCTGTTCTTTATAAAAAATGTTGCGATCAAAATGTATAAACACTCATTTTGAAGATTTTCTGACTCTCTACAATGTTCTATTGATAGCATAATGAACAGATCATTACTTTTTACACTATAAACAAAAAACAAAAATCCCTCATATTTTTTGGGGGGGTTTTAAGGCTCAAATAATTTACTTGCACGAGTTTGCTGTTAAAAATATGTCAGTTATGACATAAACTATTATTTACGTGGTGGCGTCTGCGGTTTACCGTTGAATTTATGTCACTCAAAATTCTCTATTCCCTGATGTAATACTAATTCAGGTACAAATATGCCTGTTTGTTAGAAGTGTAAAGTATCGTTACTTTTAAGTACTCGTAAGAATTCGTTACTTTTCAGTTAAGTACTCGTTACTAAATATTTGCTAGTGTAGTACTCGTTCTGTATATACTTCGGGTACAGAGGTTTGATTATACTGTGCTTCGGATAAAACGGTGTAAATATTGTCAGTTGTTCGCCAAACAGTCTTATAGACAAATATACGACTGTGACTTTATAGTACAACTGTAAACCAATATTTTATTGTTATTATTTCCATAATATAACACATAAATAATTATGAATTTGTGTATTAATATACATATATTCATCAAGTATTTGTTACCTACAGAAACATTCGAGTTCTCGAATAATTATACCCCTGGTGAATTTTGTATTTGTTACTTCGGATCCGGGCAAGTTTAACGAGTATTCGAGTAACGAATAATTACTTTTCTTACACCTCTACTGTTTGAAGGATGACACCTAAGTCTAAACATATTGTGATGATTTTAACTTCTTTGAGAAATCATTGCCTAGAGTTAAAACTCATTTTAAACATTAATCATTATTAATAACTATACAACTAACTCTATCGTGCTAAGTTCACTGTATTTACATTTTAAACTGTATATCGACGACACGACAATGCTTTTGGACTTGTAATCCGTTGCTGTCCCTGTATTTTGTAAATAAACTATAAATTAAACGTCTATATCATGAACACATTCAGTGCTTTACAGTATTTTTAAAATAGCAATAATACTGTTAGTTCTGTAATAGAAAAATATAAGTCAACGAACTTCATAATGACTGGCTATCAAAGGAGTTTCCTGCACAAATCTCGTACTAAAATCGATTAAGTCAAGATTTCCAACATCTTCAAGATCGTTGTGAGACCTAACAATGTCGATATCGGATTACAAAGGAATCAGTAACTACATTTTGTTGTATCGGCAATATCTTAACGGCCGTCATCGATGATTATTACTCCACTGAAGTCGTCTGAATCACATCGTTTCGCCACTACCAGGAATAAATTTCTAATACGATAAGGTAAAAGAAGTACAAATGATATCCAATAAAAAAAACTACACCTTTCTGCTTTGAAATAGTCTTCAAACTTTCTTGAAAGATCTCGAAGTTCTTTAGAAAGAACCAATCCGTTTATTTATAAGGTTATAAATTTTAAAAGGGTGATTACGTATAAAAATCTCAAATCAGATATACTGTTTGTTTGTGATCTAAAATTAATCAGTTCTTTTAAAATCCTTTCATGCTGTTTTTCTTCAAGAATTTTTTATACAGGGTGTAGTTTGAGTGCATATATTTTAGGTGCAGATAGTACACAACAAATAACACAAAAAACTCTTATAACACTATGCTCTATAGTCCTTAATAAGCAAGAAACTTCTAATTACATGTTAAGTAAATTATTGTCAATGTGTTAGCGTTGCGCTAAAAATCAGATTCACTTGTAGCGTGAATAATAAAGGAATGATTTATTTAGGTAAATAAAATTTTATGAAATATTATTTTCAAGAATGTACCCTTTTAATATCTGCATTGAAAAGAATATTTATATTTTGCCACTTAATTTACACATCAAGTTGAAGAAGGGAGGATACAAAGTTGCTTACATTATGATACAAAAATAATTCGATACAAAATATATTAAACAAAACATTTCTTATATGTAGTTCTTTTACGTTAAATTCCCATAAACTTACAGGATGTCACTATGATAGAGCTCTGGAAAACAAAGGAATTCTTTATAGTAAATATTGAAAATTTAACATTCTTGCTACTACATCTGCTTCCCCCACAAATTAGTAGCATGTCAGGTCTTTACCTAATTCTATAATTGTCACAAACTAATACACTCGCTCACAATTCACAACAGATATTATTTATGTCTCCAATGAATTTTTTGAAATGAAAATCAAATCACGAACGAACAGAGAGAGAGAGAGAGACAGTTACGCTACGTACTGTCGGGAAAGAAGTAGTCGTGCTTAAGAAAGATAAAAAATATAAAAAGCTTGCAAGAAACTGGATATTTGGCGAATTAATAATGATTTGAGAGCTGAAGAAAGATTATAAAAAAAATTTAGAAATACGAATACCGAAAGACGATGAAAAAGAAACAAATAATATATATATATATATATATATATATATATATATATATATATATATATATATATATGTACAGCTATTTAGTGACATTTGGGGAGTGGGCAGATTCAGACCTCGAGTTAGATCTCGAGTCTAATAGTATTCTAGTAAGGCTCGGGAAGTAGGCCAATTGATGCCCAGAATTCGAACTAGACCATATTTTACTTATAGTTTTTCTGTTTTGTCCCTTGATTATGGCTTCAAAGCAGGAGCCTAAACGTCGAGTATTTCGCAAATTTAGACGCGATTCTCACCTGCAACCTCGCCCAATTTATATAGGCAAGTATGGGCAGTTTTAATTTTTATACGTGGAAGTATTGTTAAAATGTAATGGTAAAAATATCAGTCGGTCTATAAGGTAAAAATTTCCATATTAGTATAAAAATATAGCAGAAAATCAAGACACTTGAAATAATTGAAACTGCAAACCGAGCAGACTGATGCAACTCAAAATTATTATAAACAACAACTCAAAGTTATTATAAACAACAATAAATTATAACTTCTAAAAATGACAAGAAATAATAAGGTTTTTAAATAATGTCAGTGTTATTTGAAACACGTGATAAAGTTGCAAATAATAATAATAAATTTTATTCAAATTCAAATAAATATTTAGATACAATTTTAAGACACAGTTAAATTTCCTACCTAATTACAGCTTATTTTTAGAAATAGAACACAACAAGTAAAAGAAGCCCAAAAAAGTTTATTTAAAAACTTGTCTATGAGCTTCATAATATTTAAATATGCATATTTTCGCCAGCATTATTTAATTCAAATAAATTTCCTCTTATTTATATTTTATGTCTACCTTGTGGCTGTGGAAGGCATGCAATTCTCTCGAAAGAGCATTACTGAAGCTCCTGACTTATTGACGAGTGTGACGGCCTTTTAAATTATACATACACAGTGTAAATACGTGCTTCAATAAAATTTTAAAATTATAGTTCCCACAAGTCTATTATGGGAGGTAGCTTTTTATTCCTTTTTTTGAATCGTGTATCTATATTTTACAAGACTTGCACTCACGAATTAACTCAATGAGCATTCACTAGACAGCTTGAGTAAAGGGTATTATTATTTTTTTGGAAACATATAAGACGTTCAACAGTGATCTTATATATAGTTCGTCCAAGATAAAAATGACTTACCATTGACATCTTGGAAACTGTTATCAAGTTGGTTAAAATAGGATAGAGTTAATCCAACTGGCTTTTACACAACAAAATATCACAAAATATCTTAAACCGATTTCAATATTTTTGTAAATATGTTTTATTTGTGATTTTAGCTTTCATTGATTGCTGACATTATTAAAGGAAAGAAAACTACTTTCGTTGTGTCGCTTTTAGAGATTCTCAGTGCGACGTTTTGTTTTGGAAAAAACATCATCAAGTTTAAATATATTTTAAACCTTTTATCTACCATTTAAAATTTTTGAAGTAAAATCTCCATATGTTTTGTGAACGATAATTGTAGTTTTTATGGTTTCTGATTTGGGAATAACATCACATAAACTTGAAAGTCTGTATATTTCAAAAAGTACAAACGTTTCAAGGTCTAAATTAGATCTTGGTTTCAATGATTTACACCTTGAAATGTTTGAACTTTTTGAAATATACAGACTTTCAAGTTTACGTGGTGTTATTCCCAAAGAGAAAACAAAATCTCCATATGTTCTCAACATATTTGTTAACAAAATTCAAAATTAATTCGAATTTAAAGTAAAGTTTAAGCACATTTCTTAATTACAACATAGCCTAATTGTGGGAGAACGAATTTATATAACATCCGGTGAACTCCTTTCAAAATCAGTTGACGTAATTTTTCCTATGATTAGAAATTCGCATTGGTGTACATAATGATGCATAAAAATCCAAAGGTGTCAGATCCGGTCATCGTGTAAATCAGGAATAATTGTTAATTATTTCCCGTATTAGGAGAGGGGGCCCCCGTCTGCTCGAAACCAAAAGTTATTAAGTTCTTCTTGTGGCAACTTATCAAACTTTCTTTCAAATTATACTGCAGTAAATTTCGATACAGTTCCGAAGTTAGTGATCTGTGGTAAAAAATTCTCACTCATGTATTGAAACCAAAGCGACTTTCTGTATAAAAAAGTGAGTTTTAAAATTCAAAAAACCCAATAATCTTTTACTTATGTAAAAGTAAATGCATTTCTAGAATCCAATCTTTCATTATTGTAAAAATTTTATATTTTAAAACTTTATTTGTTTAAAAGAAAAAAAAAACGATAACAATTTCAAAAGAAGGCTGTCCAAATTATCCAACTTTAGTTTCTCAAAATCCACTTGAAAATATGAGCACTCGTGTTGACGTAAAAACTTTTAAATTGTTTGAACTGACAAATTATAAAAAACGGGTTACCTCTTTTTTCAATCGCTTCCATGATATGAGCCCATTATTTTTTTCTTTGGGCATATTTAAAGACTCCTCCAGTCATTGAATGATTTGAGACTTTGTATCCAGAAGAATGTGTGGCTCACAATGTTTTTCCTATCTGCGCAATTAATTTGAGGTACGATTGTATCACTGTCTTGCAGTAGACCATTTCGAACATCTGCCATAATATAATTTATATTTAAAAAACAACCGACTTCAACTGGCTTAATATAAAAACCGTTTAGAAACAGTGAGCAATCAATAACTATATATTCTTTTTTTATCTGATTTAAGGTACAATTCTATTGATTATCTTAGCGCATTCTTATCTCTTCCTCTCTATAGAATTTGTATTTTTCCTATATTATCCACATATTGTTCAACTTTTTTATTTGTTTTATTATTTTGACCAGTTTCTACAAGTGAAACTCCAATTCAGCCTATATTGCAACCACACGGTATACGTTTCTGTGTATTGGCCACCCAATATAAATTATTTGTCATCGTCATTTTCTGAATCACCCTGTACAACTATAATTCAACTCTAGACGATGTTGCAACCGCCCTGTAGAAGTAATAATCCTCTCCACGCTATTTTTCTATTGTTTAAATCACTCTGAATACCTATAATTTTACTTTGCCCCCTATGTCAAGTATAAACAACTACTTATGTTCCACACTATAGAACTTTTTTTTATTAGCCACCCTGTATAACTATAATTCCACTTTACCTTATATTTCAGGCATCCTGAATGCAACGGTTTCTAACATTTTTTGAACCCTCCGCTCTATAAGTCGAACATCATTACTGCATATGTATGATTTATTTTTATGATTTTCAAAATAATAAGTATTTTGGGAAATATTGCAGATGACTTGTGTTCGTTGGGGCACCCTGTAAAGGTATGTTGAATTGTTGAAGCTCAAGTAATATATAGTGGAAAGGTGTGCAAGTCGTTGGTTACAAGCGAATATATACGATTCATTTTTCTAGTCGTTCTCAGGAAATTTTTGGAGCCGCCTCTGTTTCTGGTTATCTCAAATAAAGTTAAAAAAACATATGTTCAATAACTATCGGATCAAATATACCTTTCTCCAAGATAGCAGCACAAACAACTTATATTTTCTTATATAAACCAATTATATCTAACTATTTATCAAACGTTCTCTCCTTATCAACTCACGATAGAATCAGGTGGTAAGTATTCAAAGCATTCACTTGTTTTATCACCACTCATAAGGCTAAACAGTTTTTCCTGTGGCACTTTAAGTCACATACCCGTTTTGCAAAATGAAATATTATGGCGTAATTTACACTAATCCACATAATTTCGCTTATTATGAGGATTTCAATTCAATGTTGATTACAGGACGAATTCCGTGAAAATTATATTAATTAAAATTCTTCCGCTTCTTCTCACCACGACGGAATGCTTTCTGGCGTTTTTAAAATATCCGGATGGGAAATAATTGGTGACGTTACAGGGCTAAGCATCTGCTATCGAACCGAATAGAACAATGACCAGTCCGTCAAATATGAGTCATTGAAAAATAAGGTTCGATTGTGTTTTATTGGTGTGTCAGCTAGAAAATTTGTTTTAGCCTATTAAGTACAATACTTGAGATCTATTGTATTGATACATTTGTTATTGATGACTCAATAAATAAATCTTTCTCTGGGTATAGTATTGTTCAAACATCTGGTGTGTAAAATCTAATCTAGTAATATATGAGGATATATATTTTTCGCAACACTAGGTTACAACTAAAGATTGTTTGACTGCTCGTATTTGAATTTTTTTAAAGCGAAAGCTTCTTAACGAAGGCAACCCACATATGAAAGTAGATGAACGTGGTAGGGAAATGCAATAATTGCAATTGTTGCGACCGGAACGACACCTGGTTGCTCTTCACATACCCATACAGCTCAGTTCTCTTTGGAAGAAACAGGGACCAGGTTCTATATTAAGAGTTTGTTCGGTTACACAAAATCAATAAATCTGTAAATGCGCAAACACAAAACGGTTCGGTACCATGTTCTCCTCTGTCTCTCAACCTATTTCCTTTATTTTTGTTTTGTTTAGTAGCTATCGTCGACCTTCAGTGCAGAATGCTTAAAGTTATTTATAAAATTGGTTCCTTCATTAATAAATTAATAAAACAAAATAAGGATAATTTACGTGCGCACTGTCAATGCCAAACAGTGCTGCCAGATAGCTTGTAGAGAAATTCGTAAGATGGATTGGCTCGAATGAGAAATACACCAATTTATAGAGCAAAATTAAACTCATTTTCGGACATAAAACTCAACAGCAATTCGCTTATACGATCACGTTAGTAACAGTTTATTGATAATAATTGTTAATATTTTAACAGCAAACTCCTAGAAGTAACTTAAATAATAAAAACACGGATTTCTTTTGTTTTTTGCTTACATAATGATAAGTAATGAAGGAATCGTAATGCTGTCCACAGGAAACTTGTAGAGAATCAGAAATCCTTCTTAATGAGCGTTTATACATCCTGATTGGATCATTTTTTACCGAGTAAACTCAGAACAACTGGTCAAAAGTGGATTTTTTTTCAATTATTTGTAACTTCCTGGGAACTAATACTGGAACAGTAATCATCGTCAAAACAATAGTGTATGATGATTAGTTTATAAGGACTTACGATGGATACTATTGAATAAGTAGTTTTTGAAGAATTGGAATTTAAATAATTTATAGACATATTGGACATCTCACAATTTGAAAACTCATAAATTCTACTTCAATTTGTCTATCTTGCATTTTTGCTATAATGCCGAGAAATTGGGTTAAAATAATAATTAATATTGCATTAAATTATTGTTTAATTAAATCTAGTTTTCTATTGGTTTATTAAGTTAAAGTTTAGCTGTATACAGTTTACTATCATTAATAAAAATACTATTTTCCTCTGACGGGATCCGCCACTGCCAAGACAGCGGAGGAGGAGTAAGAGTCGGTCATTTAAGCAAAAATTCACAAACAATATTAATTTATTTTACAGCACCATAACAAAAATCAAAGATATGCGAAGTGAAGTGCATTTTATGAGCTTCCAAAATATATTTTGCATATCGCTATCGAACTTCGTGGTTAATACGATACGTTCTGCAAAATATTTTTACAAATTATTTAAATTACACTTCTGTAAGTGCTCTATTAGTTTGTTTTCACTTCACAGTGTGATAAAATAATTTGGTCAAGTGCGCATACTAAGGATTCCGTACCACCTTTGAGATTTGATACAATGTAGATGCATCAAAGTATATATTTTTCTAATATTCCCGTTTTAGACCAAGATGAAATGAGTGCATTTTCTTATATTTACCTTAGCATCTCTCAAACTGAGAGTTTTGAATTTATAAAAAATATACACCTTTATATTTCATACATAGCTTTTTCAATTTATCTGCTTCATAATTGGCTTGATTTTTATAAAAATATTTATTTAATTTTCTAGTTTGCCCCGAAATTAAGATTAGGATTTGCGCTATATTTTACCAGTAAACTTTTAGTAAAGCCCTGTATAATGCTTTGTCTTTTTTTTTAAGCTCAGTAATTTGGAGGATAAAGGGGAGAATGGGTTAAATTTAAAAAAGATTATTAATTTTTTTAAATTATTTAATAAATACAATTGAAATATAGTTGTATTTTTATGATGATTTATTTCATTCGATATATTACGATATGGGTTAGTAAGTCGAATTTTATATATTTGTTAAATAAAAAATTACATAATGCGTTTGAAAAAAAATATTTTTAATTTTTTTCTGTAATTTAGACCCAAATCAGGGTTTTCTCCTTATTCTTCCTGTAAAATTTAAAAATATATATAGGTCCTATTTTTTCAAAATTTTAGGTCTTGTAGTTTATGAGATAAAGAGGGAATACCTCCATGTTTTATATTTTTGTTTATTTTGTATATTAAATGAGGCATTTCAAAAAATTTAAATTATTATTTTAAATTTAATTGTATAATTCCCCCCCCCCTCAAAAAAATTAATATTAAAGATTTCTACTTATTTATCCTATAAAGTTCCGAATGTTCTTCAAAATTTCAGTTCGTATGATTTTGGAAATAAGTAGGGGAATGGGTATTTTCATTACAATATTTTAAAGAATTTATTTATAAAATACGAAAAGAATATATTTGTATTCTTCATAATTATCCCTTCATTTGATATATTGTACGTTGCGTTTAAAAAGTTCTCTTTTTTTCTTAAATTCTATAATATGTCCCCCAAACTTAATATTAGGAATTTCTTCTTATTTATTTTAAGTCAGGTCATACACCCCTAATTATTTTTCAAAATTTTATGTCTCATAAAGTGTCTGAAATAAATGAGAATTTGTAAGAAATATATTTTTTCTAATATCTTTGAAGTAATGTAATTTTAAATATTTGTATTACTCATATCGAGCCTTTTGATTTGATATAATACATGACGCGTTAGAAACAATTTTAATGTTTTTCATTTAATTCTGTTTTGCCCCCCAAAATTAATAGTACAGGTTTCTTCTTATTTTTCCGGTAAACTTCCGGCAATTTTCTATATTGCCAATTTTTCAAAATTTTCTCAGTAGTTTCGTTGTTAAGGGGGGAATGGTAAAAATTTTTTAGTTTCCCCCCCCCCCCCAAAGTGTAGTAATCAACGCCAATTTGGATCAACTAAGACAAGTGATAGCTTTGCTTCTATCAACTCGATAAGACATATTTAAATGTAGTTTAGATTTAAGAAACCATAACAATACAAAATTATAAATTATTCAAACAACATGAACCAATCAACTTATTCAAGTACCTAGAACGAAACAACAACTGAAACTTGAAATAAATTTCTCAGCTAAAAAAGTAATTTATTTCGAAAATAATTTAAAATGTATTTGTTGCTATTCCTTTAATGATAAATTATTATTTCTAAGTATGCATCGCTTAAAGGCCGACATTTCGTTCCCATGGCTATATTTCAAAGACTAAAAGAACTTGTAGATACCATTACATTATGCTTATCTACTTTGAAACGTCACTTTTGTCACAATTAACAAATATTTCAGTATAGTTTTCTCATCTGTTCCAACTAAACCTGATATTTATGTGAAGATATAATGTAAATGAGTCTTTATTAAATCTAATTGCTTTTCTATAAAAGATAAGCGCGAGATAGATTCGTAACGGAATTCCTAATAAACATATCTATATTAGGTATCTATCAGTAGTAAATGGTAGCAAATGTGATCTTTACGAGTGCCAAGCGAAACGCTGGTAATTTTATTTATGATCACTTTCAGTGCATGACTTCGTGAATTTATCTTTATGTGCAAATAAAATGTTGATACGAAGGAATTATAAATATTACGGGATTTATAGACGTATGCCACAACTAAAGCCGAGCTACAACATTATTTACGACAAAATAAATTATTTATTATTAACATATACGAGAAATGTCCTTATATGAAAAGTTTTATGCTAGTCATTTGCTTTGTAATTCTCCAAGGAATCTTAATAAAATAGTAAAAGGGAAAAATATTTAATATAACTACTTATGAAGAAGATGTAGAATGGCAGCCATTTAAATACTTATAAACTCAGTTGAGCTAATAAAATAAACCTTTGATATCATGGCTTTAGCAAAAAATGAATATGAATAAAAATTAACTTAATTAAATTATCACTTTTGTTTCAGTTTCGGGATCACTATGTCATTATCAAGCATTTACAAATTCAAGAGTATAACTGCCAAAAACCTAAAGTTGAAAAAATCTACAAAAACACTTTAAAATATTATTAATACAGTTGATATCATCAACAAAAATTGGAAGGATTCGTCAGAGATGGTGAAGATTCCCTTAACCATGTTACAAGATTGTTGGATATAAGAGTAGTTATTTTAGATTCGAGGGAGTTTTATATAAACAACTAGACTAGATGATAGTGCTTAGTGAGCATTCGAGTATTTCGATTATGGAATGAAAGTATTTGAACGAAAAATAATCGATTATTTAACTCGAAACAGTATACTCTTCTTTGAAATTAATAACAGTTCCTTCACAAATCAATTTTATATTAAATAAATATTTAAGAGAAAATTAATCATATGTTTTAGAAAGTTTTTTGAATAAGATACAAACTAGTGAGAATGTGATTAATAACATTTATAACAATAAGGAAGAAAAAGTTTTTGAGCTTTTCTTTCATCAAAGGTGAACCAGTGCTTAAAAAAAATAATATTGAACTGGTTTTTTATAATATAAAGCAAATAAAATCATGTTACCCTACTTTGAAGGATCAAACACTAAGTCTTGGGTGGTGCATAAAATACCATACCAGGGTGGGAAATATTGTGCTGGACAGACTAAACAACATCTACATAAAAGAATATCACAACATAAATATGTTTGTAGAAGAGTGGAGCTGCTAAATCAAGAACAATTTTGAGTACAAGGTCCTGCAAACAGTACAGCATCACCATTTCTATATAGGCCATCCATTTTTATTTGAAAAAGTAGTTATTTTAAACAAGGAACATCATTGGAAAAAACGTAACATTAGTGAGATATGTTTTATTTAAAGCAATAACACGGTCAATAAGAGAACATATCCTCGAATTATGTATATAATTCAATATTAAGAATGAACTAACAATTGTAGAATTAGAACAAGACGTAGAAAAAATAAATGGAATATCAATGACGTGTGAAGTGAAGAGGAAAATTAAATATCTAATCACACTTAAATCAGGAAACCTCCTGTATCATTAAAGAACACCAACTGGAAGAACTAGCGGTGTAGGATTCCTGATCCATAAGAGATGGACTGATAATGTCATTGGAATTTTGGGTTCATTAAATCTAGTCGCTCGCCTAATATTGTCACTATTGAAAAGATACTCAGTCCAAATTATACAAGTTTACGCCCCAACTATAAACCATTCGAATGACGAAATCAATACAACGAACCAATCACTTCAAATACATTACCGAAGATGTCAGTGCCAAAGTAGGGAAAGGCAAGATCAAGAGATATCAATGGGAAAATGAAAGAGGAGAGAGACTAGTACAATTCGCAAACTATCTGAATATGTACATATCAAACTCCTTCTTGAAGAAACACCTCAATCGAAAGTGGACCTAAGATGCTCCAAATGAATAAGTCAAGAATGAAATTGACTTAGTCCTGGCAACAGAATCTGCACCGTCAAAGTTATAAACACGCTAAACAAATTCAGTTCAGGAAGTGATCATAGGCTTGCCCTTAATATGAACCAGGAAGGTCCCCACGACTGTCAGTTCAGCACTACTAATGGAATTACTCTCAAATGAGGAAACGTCAAAGTGAAAACAATCTTTTTCATGGCTACCTACGTTAAAAGTGAAAATAAGAGAGAAAAGCATCCATAACTCCGTTATTTTTATGAATAACTATATCAAGTATTATATCGTTGAAAAGATCTAAAAATGCTCGACTTTTTAAGGTCATAACCAACTATGGTTTCCACTCAAAAAAAGATAAGTTTGTGTCATATCTCGAAAAGGAGAGCTGTCACGCAAACGAGGACATGACAATCATATTCGGGATCAATTCCCTTCAATTTTGATATTTACACTTTTTTTATATATAATCAAAAACAAAGGAGCTAGAGGGATTTGACTAAATCGACAGAATTTCGTTTTTTCAAAATATTTAGTAAGCCATGACTTTTTACAAAAATCCGAAAGTGACATTAAATTGGGCTAGTAAAACTGCAAATCTTTCCCAATTTAACCATTGCTCTATCTCCGTTGGTTTCCGAGATCCCCATACTGATCATAAAAAAAAATTCACCCTGTATATGGGGAAGCTAAATCAAAAATATATATACGAGGGCAACCCTGAATGTCCGGAGAAGTAGAACACGGTGATACCATATCTCCAAAACTATTCACAGCGACATTGAATTCAACAAGAGAATAGTGACCAACAAATGACATCAGAACTTGAGGAGATCAACTGCGTCATACTACGCCGAGAACTGAATTTGTAGAATTTAAACAGAAAAAATGAATTTTGCAATATTACAGTCAGATTTTTTTAAATACGCTCTAATAACTCGTTCATTATTGTATTAGATAATATCCAAGAAACTACTCTAAAAATTTCCAGCCAGTCATCCTTCATATCCACTTTCCGATGTATGTGTACAAGATTCCTGCATTTAGAACTGTTTTCCGAACTTTCCATTTACCGCTTGCTGTACTTTTTTTTATAATAAAATATCTTAAAAGTTTGTCAGCAGATTACAAAAGTTCGTGAAGGATTTCTTTCGATTTTATTACTTTTTATAGTTTTATGTGTTTTGAAGTTTCAATCTCTATGGCTCTAAGAAATATAATAGCGTTATTTGATGGATGAATTATTTTAAAATTATAATGGATTTTTCGTCGAATCAGCTAAAAGTTTTAGTAGTATTGTAGACCGTAATTTTTTCTGGTTTTGTAATAAACTTCATTTTATTTTTTTACAAGAAGTAACAACGATACCTGTCAATTGTATAATGCAATATTTTCACATTTTTAATGGCATATTTTGTTGAAAACTTTAAATGTTGTCAATTCCCAATAACTCTCTTGTCTTAGTGTGTAGAATTACATGAGGTATATGTTGAGAAATAAAGTATTTTCCTTCTTTAAAATAACTTAACTGAAGATATTCGGAAAACATTTATTTTTTTGGAATAGATTAACATTTTTTACGAAGCAGTTTCTTAAGGATTCATTAGGTTGGCCAGTAGTTCCTAAATTATAAAGCAAACAAAATGGGAACTTATTTATTCTTGGTTTTTATCGATTCACAACTTGAGTTTCAAAAGAATGTTGAATATAAGCATTTATATTAAAATTTAAACAAATTGTGAGTGTTTTATCGTTTCTTTACTTACTGTGTAAGGCCAAACTAGAGCGTCGTTCACTCACGAGGTGTCGACTATCACAGTATTAGTACTCTCGAGCCAAGGGTACGGAGTGGCGTTCAGTCATCGGCGTCGTACCGGTGCGTTCGCGTCTTTGAGCGATGCTTGCATTGATCCGGGGGCGTCGTTTGCGCTAACGGATATGACGTCCGTTGTATGGACATCAACTTACCTCCAGCCTGATTCGGTTCGACGACACTGCCAGGCAGGGAGTTTGACTGAGGAGGTACAGCTGTCAAAGAATAACGCAGGTGACTTAAGACCAGCTCAGCGAGGACAGAAACCTCGCGTAGAGCAAAAAGGTAAAAGCTGGCTTGATCCCGATGTTCAGGACGCCGTAGGGATTGCGAAAACACGGCCTATCGATCCTTTTGGCTTGAAGAGTTTTCATCAAGAGATGTCAGAAAAGTTACCCCAGGGATAGCTGGCTTGTGGTGGCCAAGCGTTCATAGCGACGTCGCTTTTTGATCCTTCGATATCGGCTCTTCCTATCATTGAGAAGCAGAATTCGCCAAGTGTCGGGTTGCTAATAGGGAACGTGAGCTGGGTTTAGACCGTCGTGACACATGTTAGTTTTACCCTACCTAAAAAAGTAAGGATTCTAAGGTAAACGGAAAAGAGTTTGAGCTATTTTTTGAGACTAAATTAGAACTTTTCTACTACAACTGCTTTATAAATTATAAACAATTAAATGCATAGTGCTAAAGTAAAAAAATTCATTGGAAGTGTTAAATTAACTGTGTGGAGTTTAATTGAGACTAGGCAATGAGGGGTTATAATTAAAATGTTAGATAGTCGATTTAATGCTGTTGGTTGATTATAAGAAAACTACTATCCTGGATATAATTACCATCAATACCAATTATAATAATGTTGCTAAATAAGATTCAAATTCAGATGGGAAAGATTTTCTATATTATATTGCAGACTACGCAAAGGAAGAAATGAAAACTCTAGGCTGGTCATATTAATAAATTAACTCTCTCAAACAGATAGAAAGCTTATAGTTTTTTGCACAATACAGAATTTTACTGAATACAGAATTTTACTGAATAGTCAGGAAGTAACTATATAGTTCCTTATTCTTCAATCTCCGGGAGATTTCAAATTTACCGTTTGAACACTCGCGTTAAAATATACCTAAAAATATTCAAACAATAATACTAAACTAAATTGAATGAAATCAAACAGAAAGATTATACAGAAAATAATTTACACAATTTACTTAATATTATTTAAATAATGATAGCCTAACCTAATATTATGTCAAATAATGAAAAGCAATTGCAAAACGGACGCAACTGCAACCTCAAGAAACAGTTCCGTGCAACCGATTTTAAATTAATTGTAAACCAATCTCATACTTCTATTTATCTGCTGGTCCCCACTGGTATGCATTACCAAGGTTGCGAGTGAAACTGTTATGCAGTCGTAGTTGCCAAACAATTTCCAAATTGAATTGTACAAAATCTCTACATGGCCCTAAATACTCTTGACTTTAAACAGTTTAACATTTTCATCTCATCAGTACAAACCTGCAGTTATATCAATCTTTTAAAAATGCCGGCTGGCTTTGATCAGAAACATTCTAATCCCTTCAAATGCCTGCTAAATGTCAGGAAACAAATACCATTCTTACCAGATGGTAAATAGTTTTATACATACTGCGGCTGTCATCAGTTAAAAATTAAAGGGTTCATCTGTTTCTACACAACATTAAGATGAAACAGTTGATGAAGCATTTACCTTTTATCTTTGTAACATTGAAAATGGAATTACAAAGACTTTATTATATTGGCCGATGTTTTATGAAGATACAGGATGATATTTAAAAACAATATTCATATTATAATTACAGTGTACATACCAGCTAAAATAATACAATATGTAAAAGTTTATTACATTACAAAAGTTGATCCGTATATTTAAGTGTCTTTAAGAGATTGGCTTAGTCAGACTGGCACTGGCAAACGTATTATTATTATTTATATTAGGCATCGAACAATTATAAAATTAAATGAATTCTTGTCATTATTGGCTATTAAGCCTTTATAAATATGAAACACTCAATTAAAAAAAACACATATATATTTTCTTACAAGCTGCAAATGTATTTATGTGCTTCTCAGTTTATAATTATTATAAATAACTCCACAGCAGTTTAGAGCTTTAAAAATCTGATATTTATTAATAAAGGTAAAATATACCACTGAGTTAAATTACTAATATATAATAATAAAACAAAACCTGAAGCATATAAACAAGACCACGCTGCAAGAATTCATAACGTAACAAAATTGAGGATAATCGTTTTTAAAAATTGATATATATCAAAAAGGAGTATCTAAGAAAAGTCGATTTTATTCAAAACCAATTTTGTCGAAGTCTGCAGAAAGTGAAGGAAGCCATGTTTGATGGATCTGGAGGCTTAGTGGAACTACAGAAAAAGAGAGAAAAATAAAACATGCCATTGTTAGTAGGTTTTGGAGGCCAACCCCAACTGAAGTTCATAGTCTCTGGTATTTGTTAATACACGATGAAACCATATATGCATTTTCATGAACTTTTAGAGGCCGTTGTCTTCACTTACGTTCCTTGAACTTACTACACCCTGTTTCACTTAACTTGAACAGGCAATGTGTTCTCCAGATATATGCCAACTGAATTTACGTAGAAAAAAATTGCCAATCGATACAATATGGTTGAAACACTAGAAAAAATCAGGGATAAAATTAGGAAATGGTTGAATAGTGTAGAAAATATTGACAATAACTTAAATCCACACAGAAAGGACATTGCATTTTTCTATTGAAGGTATACATATTTGTTATAATACACAAAATATATTTTTATTTTTCATTGATTTCCAATATATAAAAGTGTATAAAATATAAACTTTGTTTGTGTGACAAAATAGTTAATTCGTTAAAATTTAATATCTAAACCAAAATTCGGCGGGGTTTCTGATAGTGTATGGTTTTATTATTGTAGCATTTGATGCTCCTTTGCCAAAAAAAAAAAATAATAAAGCGTTTGTGTGTTATTCGCGGTGGTGAGCCTTGCTACACGAACCAGAAATAGAATTATAAACACAAGGTTTTGTACCCTAACACCAAAACTTTTTTTTCACTCAACGCACGTTTCAACAGCGAAGCTGTCATCATCAAGGAGTAAACAAACCAGTTTTGGTTTACTCCTTCTTCGGCCATTAAATTTACTTAAATTCCAGATCTAATTGTTTATCTTGAATATTATGGTCTGCGTATAAGTCAACGATTTTGTAATGTTAGTCAAATTATATGAAAATATATAAAAAAATAAAAAGAATCTAAACTAAAAATATTTTATTAAAGTTAATAAAATATCTTCAGCAATAAATTGTTCAAATACTGTAATTTTGATATTAGTTGACAAACCATATTTACAAAGCAATGACAGTTGGAAACTTGCGAAAACTTTTGACTGGGTTCTATTTTTATAGCATGACGATGTGGAATAACGGTTGCCAATTTGTGTCAGTTCTTCGATCAATTTAGTTTAATCTTTCACATTGGAGTAAATCCTTGTTTTGATTTTCTCTCGAAGCAATCTGGCGGCACTGTTACTACCTATTATTTGTTTGGCATTGGTAGTATGGACGTAAATAATGCATTTTTTATTATACTTTATTTACTCAATGAACCTATATTATTAATTAATTTTAGTATTCTGCACTGAAAGTCGTCAATAGTTACTAAAAAAAAAACAAAAATAGACGAAATCATTTAAGGGGCAGAGGAGAAAATGGTACCGAATCGATTTGTCTTTGTCTATTTATATATACAGGTCTCTGAATAGTAATCAATGGGATACTTTTATCAGCAAAAATGAGATGTTTTGCTTTTTTAATACCTTGTGGAAAATTGTTTCTTGAAACTCCAGGCGAAGCATTTAAAGCAGTTCGTTGTAATCTCTTCAGTATATTCTGAATCAAAGGGTACAGTTTTCTTGTGCGTTTTGTTGGTAAATCAAGTTGCGCAACTAAGGTCCCTAAACAAAAAAATATTGCGTCAAAATTATGAAAAACAGTTGTGTTTATAACAGACCCGTCGGCAACCCACAACAAAGTTCGTATGAACTTCCCTCGTTTCTTCTGTTAATTTTCCGTACCGAAGTCGAGCAAAAAATAAATTGCCTATGTAAACTCGGGCGAAACAATGCGGAATGGAAATAATGAACGAGAACGGCAAAAAATAATGTGTGGCCATGTGTGCAGTTGAAAACATCCACGACAGGACTTCAAGACCATACAAAGCAAAACGCACACGACAAATATCGTTGAATTTTAACGAATTCCAGAGCACGAACTAGCAAGTCTACACGTACGGATTGATATAAATATGGATTCGGTTCTGAAAAAGGGTACATCCGTATAGTAATGAGACAATCCCACATTTTTTATTTGGACGTACGACACTCTGCAACAACCACCAAAAAACTGCGTTGCTTTTTCTCCAGTTCGTTATTTAACAAGCGATTAAGAATACCTCGGCGCTTTTGGCAAGATTTGGTCAATGAGTACGATTAATTGGTCTCTACGATTTATGTGTTCAATTATTGTAATTAAATATCTTTTTAATAAACAAATAAAAAAATACATTTTTTAAAATAACTTACGTTTCTACACTACTGAACTAACAAATAAATAAAAAAAGTTTTTTTTCATTTATTTATTAGTTTAATAGCTTAGAAATATAAGCATGTTTTCAAAAAATCAAAGCAGTAACTTAAATGCAAGAAATATTATTTTTTTGTAACAGAAAATAAATGATTGTTATACAGGGTGTAAATGAATAAATGCGAAAGATTGCAAGATGTGCTTCCTCGAGTCATTTTATGACGTGAAATTCCTATGAACATATGTCCACAAACGCTTCGTTGCCGATGTACAAGGTGTTGAAATCTTCAGATACTTTCAAGTTTTTTCTTCTGACTACTAAAGATTTCTAGATATTTGGTACAATTTTTTGAGCATCAATTCCATTAAAAAAATACAAGTTTACCTAATTTTGAAAACGAAGAGATCGAGTTAAGTGTTCAAAATGGCCACCTTCAGCCATTGCACGGGAGTCTAGACGTCGACACATAGATCTTCGTATTCGACTGAAAATCCCAGGAGAATCTTGAACAACTCTACAAGAAACAATAATGCGGTTTCTTAACTCTTCTATGTCTTGAGGAGTTTCAGTAGGTATAATCCGACGTTTTTAAATGGTCCCAAGTTGAAAAGTCTATCCAGCGACCTGGATATGTTTCGTTCAAATATTGATGTGCTCTCATACTACAATCGTCAGATGCGCCATGGAGCATAAACCACATTCTGGATCTGACACCTAAAGAACTGGCAGCTCTTCGCTTAGAAACTGATTATATCTATCTCCATTTAATGTAGGTTGAAGGAAATATGTGGCAATTTGGTGATCCCCCATAGTTTCAATCCACACGTTTAAAGAAAATCGTTCCTGGTGGTGAGCTTCAACATTATGACATGTGACATATGATAACCGAAGTATTTTTGCCTCCTGAAGACGAATCTGCCGTCAGATTTGGTCTATCACCCTTCAGCAAATAGCTGAAAACCTTCAAAAACTTGAAGACTTCGGAAGACTGGTCAAACCTGCACGTGCGACATATGATTTTTGACGTAATTTTGAGTACTGAGCAATGTTTTGTGGCTAAAATTGTTTCATCCCCTGTTGGTCTTCAGGATATCGCTGGAAACTTTCAGAAAATTGAAGATATTGGAGGACTGGTCGAACCTCCAAATTTTCATTGCCTAAGAAATTAAATAATGACTTCGGATTTCAGTTTATATATAAACGATTGAACATTGGATACGTCAAGATATATTAATATAACATTATATTATATTATAGTTATAAAGCTCAACGCGATACTTAAAAATGCGTGTTAAAGACTAGACTAAGAAATAAGACTAGATAAAATAACTGAATAAGAAACATAAATATAAGAGTAGATGAAAAGACAAGATAGAAATATAGCAAAACCTTCAAAAAAATCGATAAAAGTTAAAAATTTGTAAAAGTAAAAGTAAAAATACAGAGCTACGATCGCATGATGACGATGACTGCGGGCCCGCTTTCCCACCTTGACCAACCACAGACACTGGGTATCGTCCTTTACGTACGCAACCCTGCATCGTAGAGCTAAAATTTCCTTTAGTTACCATGACGGCGTGAAATCCTTCACCCGAGGACTCTGCCGGTAAAGTGGTGAAGACCATTGCCAAGAGGATTAATATCTTTTACTTATGATATTTGAATTACTCCTGAAGATTCTTTATTTCTCTGGAGGTTTTTACTGATTTTGCGAATACTGAAACTTTTTCTGAAGACCAACAGGGGATAAAATAATTTTAGCAACAAAACATTGCTCAGCACTCAAAATTACGTGAAAAACCATACGTCACACGTGCTTGTTTGACCAGTCTTCCAAAGTCTTCAATTTTCTGAAGGTTTTTAGCGATTTTCTGAAGATTGACGAGAGATGGAACGGTTTTGATAGTAAAAACATGTTCAGCATGTGAAAATCCATCGGAACCTATACATCACATGTGCAGATTCGACTAGCCCATAAGTCTTAATTTTTCTGAAGCTTATCAGCTATTTGCTGAAGACTGAAAGGTGACAGACCAAATCTGATGGCAGATTCGTGTTCAGAAGGCAAAAATACTTCAGATATCATATGTCACATGTAAAGTACAGAAAACTTTTTTTGTTGTAGACCTGTGAATGGTTTCCCTTGAAAAACTTGCTTTGTCCGTGAATAAAATATACTCAAGAAATTCTGGGTGTTGATAATCATATCTAGCATCCTAAACTAAAGTACGAGACGTTTAGGAAAATCACGAGGTAAGAGTGCTTGAACTCGTTGTACATGATATGGATATAACAGCTGTTCCTTTAAGTTGACAAATACAGTCATATGTGCTGTTATCGGGTTGTTCGTTAATTAAATTAAGTACAACTTCTTCTAATTCTAGTATTCTAATATTCCGATGGCAATCAGAATCATGTTTTCTAGGTTTGAAGCTACTTGTTTCATTTAGTTGTTGATCCAAACAAAGTGTGAACAGGGTCTACAAGTTGTTGATACATTGCAGCATATCTTCTCGACGCTTTTAAGAAATTACCATTAGAAAGAGCGTAGACGAAACACATTAATATGCCATTTCTGCGTTTAAATAAACCACCATATTGGTGAAAATTAGCGAGAAGTCACCCACAACTGTCACTGTATGTCAGTAAAAATCAACGAAAGTAAATTAACAACAATTAAGTTAGAGTTGTTATTAAGAGGAATTAATATGACAGCCTCCTACTAGAAAAATAAATAACAGAAGAATTGTTTGTTTCTACAGTAGGTACACATGAAATTGATAATTTTTTACACAAAAACAGTGGCAAATACGAAAAAAACGCAAGCAATAAAAAATATTGCAAATAAGAGATTCATTCGTGTCAATTGCCACTGGCGTACTGAAAAAAACTTCTAAGGGACAGAAAGAATATGTGACCCCATAAAAAGTATCACCCTGTAGATTTTCATGATCGTTTCTGTGATCTTATTCTGAAGACTTCAAAGAGACTTTGTATTCTGAAGAAGCCAGTAACGTGGTGAGACAATATTGTCAATAGTAAATAAATATAAGTGAAAATTACTTAACTGTGTTTATTTTAATATATATATAATAAAAATTAAAATGAATTTTCTCCAAGCAAACACAGAAACAATCATCAATTGCTGTATTGTACTGATATATGTATCTTCGAAAGTTGTAATTGCCTGTTTGTGATTATATGGTGAAGCTTTTTTAACACCCTCTGGTAAGACAATAAACTAGAACTTTCCTTTTCACTTATTACAAAGTTTTTCTTTACAGCCAAGAATTAAAATGTGGATACAAATATGTTTCTAATAAGTTCATTACTTTACAAGCACAATTGGTAGAGTTTACAAGAGATATTATTAATAACACAAATAAAACATACCTCGTAGGTAGTTATTTGTTCGGTATTAAAATGCAATTGTTATGTTAATTGAAAAAAATCGAGACGACAGATGCAATTTAACGATTTCACACTTTGAGACATATATCTGAAAGTAGTCACATGAAGAGAACAGGTTATCAGTGCACACACTCTGGGGAAAAGACCACACAAGACTCGTGCCAGCCTAGGAGATTTATTGTATAAAGAATTAAATAATGATAATTAGCTGCTTAGAATGCACTTTGGGTAGGTTTCCCCTTACTAGAAGAATAATCTTTAAATAGACATTATTTTTCGAAGTGTGCGTTCTTCACCAATGACCATGTAACCATTTTTTAACTACCTATTTCTGAGAAGGCCTATGTAAGAAAATAAATTATTTTATTAAATACATTTTATGGCTTGACACTTAGTAGTTATTTATACCCTATTACTACTGTATTACACTAGATTAAGTAAAATTTAAATGGAAATGTAGTTTGTCAGAAAAAATAAGTATTTTTAAAATTCTATCACTCATCACTTTTATTTGTTAAAGAAATGTAATATATTTTTAGGGCTCAGTACCTACATGTTACGAAAACCTTTATGCGATCACTCTTGTGTTTGTCTCAGTCTAGTTTCTCCGGAACCAATGGAGAAAAAAACGTATAACGTATGAATATACAGAGTTTGGTGATCCTATCCTGATTATGAAGAGTACTTTAGAACAAACATTTTAGGGACATCTCCATTATCCACTTTTATACTCACTGACAAAGTAATTGCAACCCCCAGAAGGAGATGTTTAAATTTAATGTTATTTTGGTAAAACATAGATGCGATAGTAAGGAGTGTATGATTAAAGTATGAATAAAACATACCAAGGAGTTGAAATTTTTTTATTATTAACTTTGTTACTGCGGTTACTTATACACTCCCCAAAATGTCTTGGCATTGATTCAATAAGGTGGTATATATCTTCTTGAGGAATACTGTCCGAAGCTACCTGTATTTCATGTCTTAGAACCTCCAAAGTCCGTGGGTCCAGAGTAAATTTCCGAGCCTTCTGCCCATCATATCCCAAACATGTTTTATGAGCGAAAGATCGAGGAATCTAGGCTGCCATGGCAACAGTTTCACACGTGTCACTTCAAAAAGTTTAAATTAACTCGACCAACATGAAGCCGTGCATTATTTTGTCGTAATATGGGATCCGTTAGCCGATTAAAGTAAGGGAATACATATGGGTCCATTATTCCTGAAGATAACGTTACACTGTCATGTTGCCTCGATCAAAGAATAAATGTGACCTACTTCCATATACAATAACACCCCATACCATAAGGCTGGTTCGGTGTACATGCCGGTCAATATTGGTTGAGGTCTTTCTCCTCGACGTGGTCTATCTCTTCTTCGGCAATCATGTCCACCCAAGCAGAATCGAGATTCATCAGATCAGACGACCTGATTCCATTTCACATTCCAATGTTGTCGTTTATGCGCCCCTTAGTCGGTGCCGTCAATACTCAGCGGTCAGAGGTAGCACAAGATGAGGTCAATTATGCTGCAGCCCAAAAAACCTTATACAGCGGTACCTAACCAACAACATCTCATAACCTCATAACATTAGTTGGATTTTTATTTCTTCGGTTTTCTCGAAATGAAAAACCTGCCCCCGGTAAACCAATAATTCGACCTCTTTCAAATTCTCATAGCTGGCGATACATTCGGCGTACACGTACTCTAAGCATCTTAACATAACTAAACATCGATTTTGGTATCCATTAAACAGGTTTGGTAGATTACAAAAAATGAAAAAATTGACTATAATATTAATTGACAAAAAAGGTTAACATGAAAAAACATTCACCAAATGTTATTTTTGCATCGTTTAAATCAAAATTATTTATAAAAACAGTTGCTTCAAGATTATCAAGATAATTCCTGGCCTTAATGACACATTTATCAAGTGTGCATCAGATATTTACACGTATCATAGTATATCACTCAATGCAGGTAACTTATTCTGATTCTTTCAATTTTGCACCTTTTTAACAGAGTTTAGTTTTTGCATGATTATCAGTTGATATCAATTTCTTTACTCTCTTCGAGGTGTCATTCTTTTGTACTAAAAACTATATATAGTCTTCTAAACGTTGTTTGTGGCATATTCTTGATTACTTTTATGTTTTTTTGGGCAATAACACCACAATCGAAATAATATACGTAAAAAACATAAAAGTAAGCAATATATATATATATATATATATATATATATATATATATATATATATGTTTCTGGTCAGGGAACCTTCATCAGTTGCGCTTCCCACGATAGAATGTCCTCTCGAACCTTTATTTATGCATTTGATACATAACAGTAAACTTATAGACGCGAGATGTAAGACCGACATTTGGGATTTTCGAGAGAAATAGCACACAGATGTTCCGAATCTAGAGCCGTTCCGTGTAATTGCTGTTCTCCCTTAACTCCTAGGACAGAATGTCACCATAAAATTTTCAGGTAACTTCTCGAAAATCCCAGATGTCGGTGGTTGCTGATTTTCGGTCATAAATTCTTATCATATGTACATTGTACAAGAGGTATAATCTATGTAAAAAAACATATTTGGATTCTTACTTTGGTAATTGAAAAAGTATCCTAAATTACACTAAAGAAAAGTCAGAGCCACCCTTTAACAATACAGGCATAACCATCATTAATAATTTACCATTTTCAGTTAGTTCTGTGTGAAATTCTGACAAACTTTGATCAGCCAAAGTATATCCCATCTTCCAAGTAAATGAAGAAGACCATACTAATTTAAGACTTACATATTCAACCTCCTGTATCTTAGACTTCAAGCAAACGAACCCATCAGGTGCAATTACTACAAAAAACTTTATTATCTAAACTTAATGAACCTCAATTCTAAACCACACATTCAATTATCACTTTGTGGCACTTCATTTTCTCTAAAACATTCTGGTATGCGTTTTTATACAGTATATTATGAGTTTTTAGGTTAAGTATGGGTTACCTTTACGTTTTACGTGTCTCTAGTATTAATAAATTGAATAATGGGTAATTAATTACCTTACAAATTCAAAATAAGTTTGTAATTTAATTTAATTTAGTATCCAGATGATGTAATGTACAGTGTGAACTTAGACAGCACACATTTTTAATGGCAAGTAACTTTGCTCCTTTTTGTTGATGTAGGGTTCTGGATGTATATCAAGTCTCCAATTTAAAATATCACAAACAGAGAATAGGAATGTTTATTGTCTATTAATTGTATGTTATATTTGTTGATTTACTATAATTTACTGATATTTCTTAAGAAATATCAGTAAAGAGACTCTTAATATATAGACTGACAGCTGTTCCTTACATAGAAAACAAAGTTGATGGGTACTTCAAAATCAAGTAAATCTCTGTTTTTATATGTGTTAAGTGCTGGTCTCTATCAAGTAGTAGTAAAACCAGACTTCGAATATATTATATGAAGTTGGTTTATCTTTAAAAAAATATTATTTAAGTGTGAAAGAGTTTATTCATAATTAAAAAACTGATTTTGGAATGCTAGCCGGAAGTTCAAGCTATTTCATCGTTAACAAATCATGTATTCATTTAACTGTCACGATTCTAATGCACCTACGATTAAATCTTATTTTAAATGGATTTTTTTACCATTCTGACGTCAATACAAGACTAGTTATATAATGACACGTACTGAAGCTGCCGAAATATTAAACCTTTCCAAATTACAACCGAACATTAAAAACACGCTTAAACGATAATCCTATTTTTAATTCGCTTTTTGTCGTCCATTTAGGGAAATCCGACTTGACAGTAGGAATGCCGATGGACCACGTTTTTCGGTGATTGTTATTACACCGTACACGTTCAATCGATATCTGATATTTTATTAAATTATTTCCAAAAACCTCATTAAGCAATTTATTACGATTGTCAGATCGCTATCGTAAACGGTATCATGTTTTAACAAGATCAGACGCCTCCACATTTCGTTGTAACGTCCGCACAAATTAGTTTGTTCGTTACAGGAGATGCTCGAACAGATAAACAGAGATAAAGTATACGAATGATTGCTCACCAGAATTTTTAGGTGCTGGAGGTTACCGAATGTTGCTTCAAACGAAACCGGATATAAAATTGACGCCTGTTTACGAGGAGGTGTTGATAATGTTGGGTGTGTGACAGAAGAAACTAAAATATAATAGTGATATTAGGGTAGTATTCTATCTAGGCTTCTCTTCTTATTATTATTTCGTTATTTCCTATCTGTTTTTTGTAGTTTTTTTTTTAATTTTTACCATACCTGGACTCTTCGGTACCTGTTTAATGTCATGGAACCATCTTTCTGCAAATTCTCCTATGCTTCGTCGTTGTTTCTGAGGTCGCCACCTAGTCATGTTGTCACTTCATATTCACTTCTGAACACCAATTCCCTTTGTCACTTCCTGAACCTAAGTTACATTTCTTATCTACTGGTTGATTATGAGGTCACCTTTTACCCATATGTTGCAATGTGGGAAGATGTATTCGTTGTTGAATATCGTTTTTCAGTTGACCAATGAGGGTTATTGCCTTCACGGATGCTACTTGATTAGTTATGAGATTGTACAATCTTTTCTGCTTCTTGCAAATACTGTTATAATATCCATCAATTTTGAGCTGATTGGTTTTTCACCTTCTGTCATGATTCCCCGTTGTTCCCATTACATGATTTTGTATTCATATCTCTCCGATTTTATCGCCTAAAAACAGCAAACATAATATAGACTAATTCTGAAGATGTTTGTTTAGTTTACTATAGGACTTCGCGTCCCAAGGCAATTTTGTCATTCAAAGGACTCGGAAATAGCACGCATTGTAGTGATGAAAGAGGCTGGTTTTGGTTTACATGAAATTTCGAGAATAACCCATGTCAAATCAATTTAGAGTTTGTTGAAAGTCAACCAATGACGAGTTTCATCGACGTCATGGTTGGCCTGCATATCCTAGACTATTATAAGACAGCTGACAGCTTCCTTCCAATTTTTCTATTGCTGTAATGATTCCCACATACAGTTTATAAATCTGTGACAACAAGCTGGTTGGTCTACACGTTTCACACTTCTAGAGTTACATTTCTTGCACATCAATAATATAATTGAGTTCGTCAAGGCTGCTAAATTTGTAGCATTCTGTAAACATCTACTCAAGAGTTCCCTTAATTCTTGTTTTAACAGGAAGTTGCTCCCTTTTATCATTTCTGGTAATATCTTATGCACATTTCTGTTTGTACAGTTATCCATTTGTTTCAAAAATGACTTTCTTCTGAGAGTTCTGAAGCTTTGGTTCCCTTTTTCTAAATTTCTCACACTCACTGGTGCGTTCCCGCAATTTGTTTAGTGTATTGTTTTCAATTTGATTGAATTACTTCATTGATTTTTAAACTTCTGCACCTTTTCTAAAACATTCCGTCGCGCTAATGCTAATTGTAAGTGTTTTTTGCGTGTAAAATATATACAGTATTGACATTCGTGTTTCGGTTCCCTAGCTGTTAGGACGCTTGGGAGGTTCGTGTATTGTGCTCCGAACTATTCGGACGCTTTTTTTGATTCCGTCTGAAGAGACGGCGCTTATTGTTGTTTTTTGCGTTACGATTTCGCGAGTTAGTAGCTCCGCATTTTTTGTATGCTCAATCAATGAACATTACGTCGCTATTTTTTGTGTAACGTGTTGTCCAGACGAAGCTCTAAGAAACTGTTCCTGCTGTTACGAGGCTAGCCTCTGAAGAAAGAAGACCCAAGAAAACACCAGAGCTTCGACATAAAAGGTTAGTGATAACTTTTATTTGGTGATTCGTTTATGTGACGGCACGTGTTTATTGATTGTTCCGCTAAAGGTCCCTTGTCAAATATATACTTGCATTGAACCAGCATTGAACTAAAACCGCAACATCTAATTCATACATTTTTTTGAATATTCTCTATGGAATGTGCCATCGAAGACATTCCACTCACGTTTCTGGTTACGTGCAGACGGATATGAGAGCAACGTGAACAGTCTTGAAGAGGGCCGATGTGACTCTATAGAAACATTGTATTTTGCCAATGATACTGTTGAAAAAATGAGAGTGTTGTTTGTCTTCTCAACGTGAAAATGGTTGTAGAGCGTTAAGAAAGAGCATAGTTAAAAACAAGGTGCCACTTTACGTAAATAGAGTCGAAAATTTAGAGCTAACCAGATTGAGAATAAACCAGCAAGCAGATGATTACTTGATATAAAGGAAATCCTCTACGAATAATCTGAAATTAAACATTAAAAACGGGAATTGGTTAGAAAATATACAAACTCGATTAGTATTATTATTTGAAGACGCGAGATGTAAGACCGACATCTAGGATTTTCGAGAGAATCAGCACACCTCTGTGTGCTGAATTTAACGAAATGTTTCAAATACATAAAGAAGTGTTCGAGAGAACATTCAATTGTGGGAAACGCAACTGATGAAGGTTCGCTGACCAGAAACAATGTATATTATATATGATATATCATGTATATTGTCTTGCGTACAAAGGAATGACACCTCGAAGATAGTATTATCAAAAGGTATGTTTTACGTTTCTCAAAAATAATTAATAGAATACAATTCGGCAAAAAGTGTTTCAATTCCGTATACATTGTATTGGTACAAATCTCCATTCAAATTTATTTTTGTATATGATGAAAATTCGTTGAATTTACCAGGCTTCTATCTTCATATATTAATTTTAGTATGTACGTCAATGCATATTCTCCTCATTCTATTTCTCACATCAGCTCTTCTGAAAAGTTTCCCGCCCTTTAATTTCCATAGTGCTGATATCAAAATCAGAAAAGTTGCAAAATAAGGCTTCCGCTTTTTTTCACAGACACAGCGGAAACTTAATTTAGCATAAGGAACGTGAGATGATTTATAAGAGCTTTGATAAATTTGAAAAATAAAATATCTTATTAGTTATCGTATATTCAAATTGTTTTGAGTGAGATAGAAACGAATTATTAGAACTGTTTTTGAGCCCTTACATGACACAGTAAAAAATTTAAGACACATTTTCCATTTATTTTCAGTTCTAAACAAAAGTGATTTTTGAGAGATATGTGAATATAATTATATTTACTAACTTTCGGTTTTTGTATTTTTTAATATACAGAGAAAAAAATATGTAAAATCGTATACAATTTTTTATTGCTTTGTCTGGACAGTTTTTTTTAATTCTTCACGGTATAATAAATCTAATAGCTATACACTTTGAACCTAAGTTATGCATTTTTAACTATTAACCATTCACCTTCAATTTTATAAATAAACCTTGAAACGTTTGAATTTGCAATTAAAGTTTACAGGTTTATTAGTAGGGCATTAATTTCTTGATAAATAGACCTTATTTCAAATATAGTACTGCAAAACGTAAAACTTCAATAACTTGAACAATTTTTCAAATCGAGTCCTAATAACAAATAAAATTATATCTCTTTCTATTGAACTGGATGAAACCTTTTACGAGTTCTATTAACGTTAGTTCCTACGCCAAGCAATTTATTTGTTAACGACTTTTCTGAACTCTATTCTCCAGGATAACTATAATCAGTTTTATAAAAACTGTTGAACCATATAACATAAATATTCTAGTGTAATATTTATTTGAAAGGGGAGGAAAGAAGTTACCTACATATGAACCTATTAAACTTACATTGTTAAAACAGTGTTCTAGAAAATTAAGTGACGTAAGAAATAAACAAACACGAATCTATAATTTATTAAATAGCAGCTCTTAAACTCAACTTGAATGGTTTGTTTAGCAAGAGCTCTTTGAGGAAATATTCACTCCATTTTATTAGAGTATACATTTTAAAGTTAGCTTTCCATTTGTGTTAAAATTACACATATGCAATTGTGGTGTCAAAGTACACATTGATAATAATTTGGTTTAATTAAACCAAGGATTTTCGTATCTGTAAATTATATCATACCAATATTTTCAGTTTCGTAGTTTTTAACTTCCTCCTCTCCAACACTAATTTTAGGTTTCGCACTTAGGTTTTCCTGTAAACTTAAAAGTCATGTGCTTTATTCCCTATTGGAGATAAAAGAATAATACTGTGACAGGAATTTATCTGCTATTTCGTGTAACCCGAAATTCATCGAATTTCATCGAAACTTGGAGAACACATGAAGAAAATTTCTCGGCGGCTCTGGAGAATTCCGAGAAGAAATATATAAATACAGAGAGCTGAAGGATTCATTCCCTATTCGATTGCCGTATAGTAAGATCAGTGTTCAAGAGAAATTGTAAATAGTTCTGTGAATATAAATTAAAGTAGTGGAAATAAATTATAGTGAGTTCGACTATGTTTTGAAATAAATCAATGATCCCAAATAGTAAATAAAAACACTACAATTCTATTCTAATAATATAAAAAAACAACGAACCCTTATTTAGCCTCATTTCATTATCCTTATGAATTGAAAATGGGATTTTATTATATTTTCTGAATACCGAGCAGTATCTTCGATATTTTGGGCTATAATATCAATATCTACCTGCCGTAGGTCATGGACCTAGAAACTACCGAGAGCCATTAAACATTTTCATAAATTTCCTGTATTGCGCTCCCTGGACCAAAAATTTACTGAATTGTCCCTTTTTCTAGGAATTTTTTTTTTTCGATTTGCCCCCCTCTAGGACATTTTTTTCCAAATTTGCTCCTCCCTAGACCAAAAGCTGGGTATGCACTTGCTGCTTCCTATAAAATACTAGCTGTCCTCGCAGACGTTGTTCTGTCATTTTCATTCGGTCCCGGTCCGACTTCACACGAATAACCTTAGGTCTATTATAGGTGTCTACGCCTACCCGACCTATCTATTCTCGGTAGCTTCGCAATATTTTTTGTACCAGTTCCCGGTAGCTTTGTAATATATGTTTGATTTGTTTATTGAAATTTTTTGGAATATATAATGTTTTTTAATTTTTCATTCAGTTTAACGTCATATACCATTTTGGCGAATGCGCCAGGAAATACGTATGTGTTTAGCCCACTAAAGTTTTGAACATATAAACGTATAAAGGACGAGCATAATACTATTGTTTTAGATATATTTGCCAGTACGATTCACGCGCCTCCTACTGTAAGTTAATTGAACTTTACTTATAACTTTCACACAGGTACAAGCAATTAAGCTCAAAAGTTTTGTTTGAAATGGATGAACAGTTTACAAAAAATTTATGTTTTTTGTGTGGAGCATCTAAAACTGTTGGATTGGCGACATTTCGCCAGACGCTCGAAACTCGCTGTATTTCACTTTTGAACGCCTGTTTTATTTATTTAATGGCAATAAGATATGAGTGGCAGTGATAATTATCAACATTAAAAATATATTTTCTTTAAAAAACGGAGTATTTGGTTTTGATTAAGCCATATTTATTTCCTGTCGTTTTTGATATTTCACATTTCTTAGTGTACCGGAACAATTCATTTTTTAAACTTTTGTTTAAAATTCTAATGTGGGCGCCATTATTAACATTACGATTTTCGTTTAGAAACTGATACTCTATATTCCATTTTTTTTTCAAAATTTTGGCTGAGTAAATTCTAGGATAAAGAGATTTTATTTATAAGGTTTTTTTACCACTAAATGAACTTTAGGATTTTTGTTAAGCTGTCATTTCTTAAATCTTAGTAGTTTTGGAAATATGGGGCGACTAGTGTCAATTTTTGAAGAATGGAAGCCCACACTTACACATCTGAAAATACATGAGTTTGGTAACGAAATTCAATAATTGAAATTGACAGTCCTGCTTGATCTTGGAATTATACAACAACTTAGTTTTCTGTGTACGAAACAGCGACCAGTTTATACAGAGTGATTCTAAAATAGGGTTCCAAACTTCGGCTGTCTAAAGAATTCATTAAAATAAGTCAAAAAGTCCGGAATGAGGCCGGGCACAGACCTACCGTTTCTGTTCTGTTCTTATAAGAAATAAATAAATAAGTGTAGAAAGTATTACATTTATACAGAGTGGATAAAAAAAATCCTAGAAAAAATGTTATATATAAACAGTTAGGATATTTGAATTACCTTCTTGAGTAATAGTTATGAAACGGGTTGAAAAGATGTTAGAAGCAGTTGTTTATAAAGTGTTGTTGAAATACAAGATAGAGTGAAATGATAATTTATAGGGTGGTTGTGTAACATCCACGTAGTTACTTATTTAGGAATTACAATTATACAGGTGGGTTTAAAAAATATCACAAAAAAATGTTATGATCTACAAGCTGTTTTATACATAGGATGGTTGAAATATAGGGTGGAGTAGAATTCTGAGATTAAAGCTTGGTGCAAAACTGGTATATTGTGGGGCCTATAGTTAGTTACATATACAAGGTTATACTTACAGAACATATACAGAACAGAAACGGTAGATCTGTGCCCGGCCTAACATGTGCCCTAAAACGTAGCCTTAGGATGTTTTATGCCCTTAAAAGGGCTGTTTTTTTTTCTGTTATTGACAAAACGGTCGAAATCAAATAGAAAAAAAAACTCTTACATATCTTTTACGTTAAATAACATGTGTTACTCCGTTTTTCGACATGCAAATTATAAGCGTCCTATTTAGGTTGGTGAAGGGAGTTTTCGGCTCGTACTTTATGTTATTTCAATTTTATTATAATTTTCTCTACAGATTTCTAAAATCTAAGTAATTTTACATAAAAAATATTATGTTTGTCCAAATCGATATTCCCAATGGTTTTCGAGTAAATTGAGTTTGAAAATAACTCTGCTCTTTAAGGGCCGAAAACCCTCTTCACCAACCTAAATAGGACGCTTATGGTTTTCATTCCGAAAAACGGAGTAGCACATGATATTTAACGTAAAAAGTTATGAAAGACCCATACATTTTTCTTTATTTATTTTCGACAATTTTGTCAATAACAGAAAAAAACACTTTTGTTCGAGACCTTTTAAGGTCATGTAAATTCCTAAGGGTGTTAGGGCATATGTTAATAGGAACTTTTTGGCTTATTAAAGAGTTCTATACACAGCAGAAGTTTGGAACCCTATTTTAAAAAACCCTGTATATAGGAGAGTCTCTTCGTTTGTAGAAAAACAATAATTTATAGTAAACAATCAAATAGAACATCCAATTAATATACAATACCAGCGCAAAGTGTGCTTTCCGTGCTAATAAACGTTTCAATTTTCTGTTTGTGATATTTTAAATTAGAGACTTGACATACGTCAAAACAGCATAAAAAGAGCAAGTTTATGGATGGTAGAGATAGAAAAGCATGATAAATTAGATCTCTACAAAAAGGTCAACGTTACCAAGTTTATATATGACAGAGCAAGGAAGACACACTTATATGGGCATTAAACTTAAATAGTTGAAACATGTTTGAAAAATTATAATTTAACAATGTTTATATTTTGATTATCAAGTAACTTACACGTCATATATGGCTTTGCAGTTATATTTACATTAAGAATTAAATTACACATTAGGATTAATACTTAAGTCGGAACAAAATAGTGTCGATTATTTTAATTCTCCTGCAATTTACATCTATTACTAATAATGATACAGAGGAACAGAAACAGAAATAGGGAGAGACGGGAAGTGTATTTCGTAAGAAGCTTTCGCTTCTATCGACCTTAGTACTTTCTTATGATTTTTGCTTTCTGTAAATCTTGGGTGAACCATTTTTAAAAAAATTTTAGGCAAATTTTTGGGGTCAATAGTGTCTGAGATAAGAAAAACACAATTCAACAGATTCTGTGCTAGTATTTTTTTTTCTCTGTCAAGTAGATTCCGAGAAAATAGAGTCGTTACAGACGGACTGAGAGATACAAGAATGATCCTATAAAGGTTTTCATTTACTAAGGACCCTAAAAATGAATTTTGACCTCTCGTAATGTTAACTGCATCCCAAACAGTTGAGTTACCCAGTAGGTGCATTCAAGAAATACATGCAGAATAAAAAACCTTATATATAGACTCAATTCATTCATAATAAAAGACGCACAGTGACACACATGCAGGTTATTTTAATATGAATTGTAATTATACTGTACGATACAAAAACATGTTTCATAAAAATGCCTATTATTTGGACAATTTACGACCGAAAATCGCGTTAATTAAAAACAGATTCGAAACGTTTATTTTCGACTCGTACGAATGCGAAAATATTTCAGCAATAAATATGTGTTATGACAAGAAGATGAAATATATTTCGCACATGGGGAGGTATCCGTACTCTCTTTTTGCAATATTTATGTAAGTCGCGCTAATTAAATGAATAACTTCATCTATAGCAAGTAAAGTTGCTCATCGCTCACTCGCAGCAGCGGGAGATTCGTTTCGAGTGCATAAATTAGTTCCAGAATGAATTCGTTAGGCCAAACACGGAGTGAATTTATTCAATTTTGATCATTTTTAATATATCGTGAAGGAAATTTTTTTGCTTCGAATGAACACTTTCACAATGGCACTTAAAAGACGTTCATTCGCAACTGTCAAGTAATTTATATATGGGCATCAATTTTGTTGCACTAATTTTTCCTAGTATTTAAATTTTGTAAGCAAGTGAATAGGGGAGGAATCCTTTGTATGTGAAGCAGTACCTAACTGCTAATTTGTTTCAAACTAGATTCTACCACGTGTAAATTGCCATAAAGTTTATATAGGACAAATCGGCACGAGAATTGAACCTACATACTAGAGCATGAGTAAAAACAACATCAATTGAAAACACTACGATTTCACGTCGAATACAGTTTTAAAACACAGAGTATTGGAAATACAGAACATGCAAAATGCATTTCTATTATTTCCAACATGAGGTTACAACTGGGGACCTAGAGTTGTCATACACTTACACTTAGCAATGTTGATATCGATAGACGAAACATAGGTGGTTTAGCTTCCCCATTTATGTTACGCTCTTATTGTCTACTTCGATCTTTTTAAACATATTCAGTGTTGTAAAAAGTTTGGGGGATATTGAATACTCTCGTCGAAGTGTAATTATTTTGTACGCTAGCTTCCCCGAAAATCCCAGATGTCGGTGCATCTCGCGTCTTCAAATTTAAATACAAATACATAAAGAAGTGTTCGAGAGGACATTCAATTGTAGGAAGCGCAGCTGATGAAGGTTTCCTAACCAGAAACAATATATATTGTATATATTGCCTGGCGTACAGAAAAATGATACCTCGAAGAGAGTATTCCATATCTCTGTCAAGTGAAGTTAACCTGAAAATTTCATCGTGACGTTCTAACCTAGGAATTACGTGTAACAGTAATTACATGGAACGGCTCCAGATTCGGAACCTCTATATGCTAGTTTCCCCGAAAATCCTATATATCAGTCTTTACATCTCGCATTTTCAAATTTTAAAGGCTGATTTCATATGACCATGTCTATCTATTTACATCCGTGGAAGCCTCACAGGACCTCCAGGGTGCTCTAAATTCTATGAAAACTTTACAACATTGATCAAAACTGCACAAATACCTATAACTTCATAAGTCCCTTTCACTTCTTATAGCGTCTGGTGTATAAAGAAAAGGAAGTAATTACCTAAGCAGGAATATAATCTTTAATAGTTTCAAAAGTCTAATCTATACAGCACAAATAACTTCCAGAGCATCTTCAGGGGCCAAAATGAAAAGTTCCACAGTTCTACTTATTACTCTAATTAATTGGGACATTCTAAGTTTCCACCAAACTTAACCTCATGAAATTAAATCCTTAAACATTTCAGTCATCGCAACAATTTTGGAACGTAAACTGCTTGCCTCAAAAACACAATATTAAACTCTCTTTAATTTAAATAATATCTATTCAAGTGAGTGACAACTAACTTACTAATTGAAATAATTTACACGCTACTATATACTGATGTAACTTTCCCGGCATCTTGGCCCGAAGTCTCTGAAGCTAGTCAGGAAACAAATTTGATGGCAAGTAACGTTGCCCTTTTTTGCTGTGTTCTTTCTGACTTCTGACGTATGTTTATTAAAACGAAAAGCAAATTTTGTGCAGGTATTGTATATTAATTGGATGTTATATTTATTTATTTACCATAATGTTACGAAATTTACCCAAAGCCGACCCTGTGTCATTTCAGTACGACAACAAACGCTTTAAGATAAAAAATACGATTCTCGAAAAGACTCGGCAGCGGAAGGAGTGATGATGATTTTTACTGGAGAATTCGACGCTGGTGTTATAAAAGAAGCACGCCACAATCGCCAGGAGTTATACCGCGTCGACTAGCGTATATGAGAATGTATTATGATATTTGAATCAGCTGTTTTAATGTAAATAAAGTTCTAGAAAATTGAAAGTAAATATTAGTTTATAATTTTAAATTGAACCCACGAAGTATATTGCAATAATTTATTGATTTGCTATAAAGGAAGGGATTCTTAATATATTACCTGTTCCCTGTTTAATACATAGACAACTGAGTTGTATCTAGGTATTTCAAGGTCAAGGTAATGTGGTGTCGGTCGGAAATGCAATTTCAAGTTCTGCATTTCATTCCCATACTCATTTATTTTTGTATGTGTAAGTGTGTGCCTTCGTTAAGAAGCTTTCAATGCAACAATGAGACATATTCAGAGAAGCGATAAGTTTGCCTCAAAACTTAATTGTATTGACAACATTTGGTTTTTGTTCTAGATCGACGTTTTGTAGAATGTGCAACTTAATATTCATACAGCTAACGAATATTTGACACCAGCAGTGCTATACACACTTTCAAAATTCTCTAAAAGTGCGATTAAAATAGGCTACTATTAATGCTATTACTAATAACATTAACTAACCCATACTTATTCTGGACTCCACATCAGGGTTACTACCGTTCTCTTTTCACCTCATATTTTATTCAGCAAACGTTAGTACTCAGAACGGAAGTATCGGGGTCGATGAAGTCAATTCCGGCATTTCAATGTATAACAATCGATGCGAAATCAACCAAAAACCTGTAACATGAAGTTGATTGCGGCTCTAAATTTCTCTCAGTGAGACTCATTTTTGTTGCTTTCAGGTTAATACCGAAGGCATTTCATTTTTGTTCATTTTTTCTCTTCTCCATATTCAAGGTTGGCGTTTCCATGTTCGGTCACAAGCCCCAAATGAATTTAAGGACAAAACAGATAATATCAGGGAGCACAGAGTCGAGTATTCTTTGGGAAAGAGATTGCGAAATAACTCAGGAGAAATGTAATTTACTGTAATTATTTGTAAGGTCTCAACGACAAAAAATGTCAAGGTTTTTATGAAAAATTATTTTTAGAATTGTTGTAATCTTTGAGAATAGAATTATTATTTACTATTGTCCAATACTGAAACAGAAAATAATGTTTTACTCTTATTAACTGTCAATTCCCATTTGGTTGTAGCTCACTAAACGTCAAAAAATTCCTTTATTTCACCAACTAAATATGTAATTTCGACCATGTTTAGTTGTATACTGTATACATTATAAGGTTATTTCCTGAGTATTCTCTAAATATCCAATCCATTTCGATTTTCATAATTTAGTACGTCTTCTGGTAACTCAAAGCCTATCAGGACTTCAACTTCACTATCTCCTTCTCACCGACACATTTACATACGTCTCTTGCTTCTTATTAACTTCCCAGACTAGTTTCTTTCCGAGAGTTCTAGAAACTGACTTGTTGTGCTGGTATTTATTTTATATTTGTCATTTAAGACTCTTTCAGCGTGCTAAATACTATTTTTTAAATACAACTTTATCCCGAATTGACCATACAATGTATGGCAGCATAGCGTGCCTTTAGGGAAAAATTTACTAAACCCCAGATATCCTAAATATGAAAAGAGTTTAGCTCTATGGGAGCCCTTGCCAGGTTTTCAGGCTCGTGGTTGGAGTCGTGGCTGCAGTTTCCCATGAATTTCCTGAGCGTCCGGGCTGTTCCTAACAGGACGGCTTTTTGCATTTGTTTGTAAAGATGTTTGTCCAGACCGAGGTATTTTAAATTGTTTAATAAATGTTTTGACACTACTCCTGTCGTTGACATAACAACTGGTACAGTTCGTGGGTTGTTCATATATGTAAATACTACTATTCTTATTATATTATTGTCCTTATTTTAAAATGGCGGCGTTAAATTTAAATTTATCTTTTACAAGGTTATCTAATCATATTAATTTATAATGATTCATTAAGTTTGTCTTAAAAATATTTGAGTCATATTTCATTCAGAAATAGAGTTTAAATGTACAATTATGTTTATCGTCTGCTATCCGCGTAGGGTATTACCGCTATATAATATATTGAAATAACTATATATATGCCTTTTATTTTTGTTTTGATTGTTTTGCTGGTTCGTCCAAATATTTTCTGTCTTCGTTGTAAATGTATCAATATTCTGAATCGTTAGCTTTGTTCTGACCATATTGTAATTACTGCCAATATTCACCTTTTTGAGTGCAGTTACTTCCTCAATGATATGTTGATAACTGGAAATTATGAATACTAACTCGTTTTTATGTTTAAAGTCCGGATTTCTCCAGGTCCATGTCCGTGTCCATCTTTTCTTAAAAAACGTTTTCATTGCGTACGTCTTATTCGCTTCTAAGGAGTTTGACAACATTTCTCCTTTTTCATTTTGTTTATTTATGCTATAGTAGTAGTAGTAGTAACCTACTGCCTTTTTACTTTCATCCACTCGAGTTCCCAATTTTTTTCTCCTATAATTACTGTGTAGTTGTATTATCTGCTGGAGTTCTTCAATTTGTTAATCATTGTGTTCACTAGTTAATGCATCGATATCTGTATAATTTTGAGTCTTTGGTGATTCTGTACTTGCATTGTGATATATATGCTATTATATCTGATATACCCACATTCTCAACGATATTGCATTCTACTCTGCCTTGTATTAGAAATCCTACCCCATTTAATTTTTTTTCGGTTTGTCCTATGTGAAATATCGAGTACTGTGATACCTTCTCATGTTTTGTTGGTAATTCTATGAGCTTATTTTCCGATGAGAGAGTTCGTACATTATACATTGATATATAGAATCTTTTCATGATCACGTTCTTCTTTGGCTGGCCAGGTCTAACCTAGGGATGCTTGCATTTTTCTTCATCCGACTACCACCGTTACTGGGAAGCCACAAGCTGCTAGGCACTGGGGGCCATGTTTCAGTTGTATTTATCAAGAAACGGGGTTAAGATTTGGCCTTAATACACCTTGTTGGTCAGGTATCTTGGTATATGGTTTTGGAAATAGTATGACGGAAGAGTAGGTTTAAATAGGACATTGTGAAAGGGACAGTGGGTTCCTCCGTACGGAACGCAGGAACGCTTCCCTAAAGTAGATATGTCATCTGTTAGAGATTTGCAGAGGATTAAATACTAACATTAAAAATAGGTTACGGGGAGGGAGGGTACCAAACTCCCAACGCAAATGGGTGGTCAGAAATTGCTTTTTGAGCAGACCGTTCTTTGAAATTTACCTGGGAAAATTTTCGAGTATAAATGGTATCACAGTTATTTTTTCTCAAAATTAATTACTTACCTGTGGTGCAAAGTAAAGGTTGTGCCTATGTCGGTGATATCTTACACACAGTGTTTCTGTCTTATTTACTTCTTGTCTTTTATTTCCTATCTTATCTCAAAATGAAAAGAACTATACTTGTCCGTAAATTATATATTACAATAATGCATATTTTCAGATCACGACAAACACGATTTCAACGAACGTCACAAATGGTGTAATTAGTGGGGACGATTTCGACACTGAATACCATTGCACCGATCATAGCCGATGACGTTGACAAGCCAGAAAACCCTGAAGCAGCTATGTCTTCTTTGTCTCGGGCTCAAAGTTGGCCGCTGCTTTCAGGCACAGCGCCTGCCGAAGAGGTTAGAAATATTACTGCGAAAGCATCACAAGTAAGGAAAATATTTTCATCCAATCAATATTTAGACATTAACACTAAATATATTCGTAGATATTTGTCAAATGTTTGTACTCATTAAAGGGCAATCCTGAAATTGGGCTTGCTTATTATGTCTTAAATGATCCTATACACATAATTGAGTACTGATTAGTGTGGTTTCTATTTACCAGCGGCAGTAGTAGAAGTATTTGTACCTGATACCAAATTTTTCACCTAACCTAACTTCCTAACAAATGTTCTTTTTTTCAACAAATTAATTAATGAAAAAAAATATACAAAGTATTCCTTCTGGAAAAAATTACCATTACAATGAGTTAAATAGAATTGTAGAAATACAAGCATTGAGAATAAATCCCACACATAACATAAGTAATAATGTTACTTAAGATAATCACATTACAAAAAGGTCGAAGAGAGTGCAACAAATATTCAATTAAAAACAATGACTTTTGTCATATACAAGGAATTAATAAGTTTATTAGAATGGATATGGAATAACACTGTTCTACAAGAAGTAAAGAAACACTTTACTCCGCGCATAGGAGAGTTATATGGCAGAAGGGGACCCCAAACAATTAATCCGAATTTGCTAGGAGACAGAAATGAAAGTGGATATGGTTTAACTTGTATAGTAGAATTTATAATTCACTCATCAGAAGCGATGAACACCTTTTTTCAAAAGAATAAGAACAAAAAGTGGACACAGGTAAGCCCATATTGTAAAAATAAAAATGCTATGGACTACTTCTGTAGTAACAGAAAATAGCTGTTCATTGCGTCACTACAAAGCGCACTAAACAAAATTAATTCACACCTCAAAAAATGGGGTATTTTCGTTTTTTGTTTATAGTGTAAAAAGTATTGTTCATAATGCCCCCAATAGAAAAATTGTAAAGAATCAGAAAATCTTCAAAATGAGTGTTTATACATTTTGATCACAGCATTTTGGTAAAGAAAAGCTGTAGAAACCAATATAAAACGATTGCAGAATTGCAATTTAAATAATTTGTAGAAATATTTGCAGAACGTATCGTATTAACCACGATAGTTCGATAGTGATATGCAAAATATATTTTGACACCTCATAAAATACACTTCACTTTCAATACTATTTTTGTTACAGTGTCGTAAAATATATTAATAGTGCATGTGAAATTTGGCTTAAACGACGGACCCTTACTTCTCCCCCGATGTCTTGACACTGACGGATCCAATCAGTGGGAAAAGTAATTTAATTAATGTAAACTCTATTCACGCAACCATTAACTTTTTAAACCAATGGAAAATTAGATCAATATGGGCAGGTAATAGTTATGTAAATAAAAACGTAATAAACTGCTGAAACAAAACATATTATAATACAATTTAACATAATTTTCGTTTAGTGCCCTCACCTCAAAAAAATTCTAGATCCGTTCATGTGCCTTGACAGCTACTATTTTAAACCAATTTCTCAGCATTATAGCGAAAATTCATGATAGACAAATTGAAGTAGAATTTATGAACTTTCAAAATATCTTAAGTATATCCCAGTCGGACTAGCCTCGTTAATACGGTAGGATGTGGAAAATATCTCTCTAAATTATTTAAATTCCAATTCTCCAAAAATTACTTATTCAGTAGGTATCCATCGTGAGGCTTCATAAACTTAATGTCATAAACTATTGTTTTGACATTGATTAATATTCCAGTATTATTTACCAGAAAGATACAAATTTGAAACAAAAACACTTTTGACCAGTTTATCTGAGTTTACTCGGTAAAATATGATACAATCATGATGATAGTAACGCTCATTTAGGTGGATTTCTGATTCTCCACAACTTGTCTGTAGACGGCATTATGATTCCACAAGATATTCGTATTTTTGCGGGTTTTTATTATTTAAATTGTTGACTTCCACTAGCAAATTAATAATCTTAGCAATAATTATCTATAAACTGCTACTGACGTGATGGTATAAGCGAATTGCTGTTGAATTTTATGTCCGGAAATAAGTTCAATTTTGCTCTATAAACTGGTGTATCTCTATTTTGCTGACGACGTTGTTCCAATAATAGACATGACGAAAAGACAAACCAGGCTATAGCTATGTGGGAAGTGAGCAAAAACAAGAACCTAATATATGAGAGATCTGGTAATTAAGAGATGCCATCAGAATATGCAACAAAAAATAGATCCAGTATATCTACAAACATCTTCAACATGATATCTGTATTGGACACGATAAACAAATGTGATCTACCCTACGTCTGTGTAAAAATGGAAACAGTGAGCATGTGTAACGCATTCATTGAGACCGTCACATCCGTCACACATTTTCGTTACTGTTGATTAATTTCTGTTCACTCGTTTTCGTTAGACGCAGACCCTAACATATATACGATTCTCCTTAAATTAATTCTAAAACGTTGTAATTGTAGGCAATTTGGAGCATAAGAAAGTCGTTCGTTCACACTCTTTTAAGAGGGTAGAGGCTAATATTTTAATAACAAACAATTACCTATGTTAACGATAATTTCACTCATTTGATACAATTTTGATGCACGTTCTGACTTCCAGCAGTTTACAGTCGTATAAAATTTAACAAGGAATATGACTGAAGTGTATTTTCGAAACGATCACCTCAGATTCAGAATTAATTAGGGCGGCTGATATATTATTGCCGGCCAAATATATCTTTGGATGCTGTACATCAAAGCAGATGCAAACCATCTGCATTAATTACCTTGAATCCGATGTTTCTTAATTGAAACAAAATCAGACAGCATAATGTTGTTGTTGCATGACGTCCTATTTGTAATTAAACTTTTTTGCTCGTTTTTTGTCTAACCTACGCACACTGTTACTTTCTGATTTAAAACGTAGACGACTGGATCCCGAAAAAGTTGGACACCAAACTGTAATGTTCTTTCATTTTGCTGATGTCGTTATAACAGAGTTATACACTATTAATAAAATAGTAATTAATACTAATAGTACATGAAACCGAAAGTTTGAAAACCTGCAAAATTCGTTCTGTCATTAGGCCTTGGTGATAACTTCGTTTTGAGTGTAGTATTGAAAATGTGAAGAGTTTTCAAATTATAAAGGGGTACACTGTTTTTTAAAACGGGTTGACCCAGCCATTCACAAAATATCTTAATTTGAATTTAAAAAATGCAATGAAATTTGGAGACTTCTTGAAATAAACTCCTCAAAAACCCAATATTTGTCAGTTAAGTCTAAATAGGGGGAAATAAAATTCAAGCATATCAGGACTACACGTAACTAGGAGTGAAAAAAAAGAATAAAATTAAGATAAAAAAATTAAAAACAAGCTTTTATTACTCTCTTCGAGGTGTCATTCCTTTGTACGCAAGACAATATACATAATATATATTGTTTCTGGATAGGGAACCTTCATCAGTTGCGCTTCCCACAATTGAATGTCCTCTCGAACACTTCTTTATGTATTTGTTACATTTCGTTAAATTTGAAGACGCGAGATGTAAGACCGACATCTAGGATTTTCGAGAGAATTAGCATTCAGAGGTTCTGAATCTGGAGCCGTTCCGTGTAATTGCTGTTCTCCCTTAACTCCTAGCGCAGAATGTCACGATAAAATTTTCAGGTTACTTCACCTGACAGAGTTATTGCGCACAAAGGAATGACACCTCGAAAAGAGTATTCAATATATCTGACAGGTGAAGTAACCTGAAAATTTTATTGTGATATTCTGTCCTAGGAGTTAAGGGAGAACAGCAATTACACGGAACGGCTCCAGATTCGGAACCTCTGAGTGCTAATTCTCTCGAAAATCCTAGATGTCGGTCTTACATCTCGCGTCTTCAAATTTAACGAAATGTATCAAATGCAAGTGGTCGAGAGGACATTCAATTGTGGGAGGCACAACTGATGAAGGTTCCCTAACCAGAAACAATATATATTATGTATATTGTCTTGTGTAGAAAGGAATGACACGTCGAAGAGAGTATTCAATATCTCTGACAGGTGAAGTAAACTGGAAATTTTATCGTGACATTCTGTCCTAGGAGTTAAGGGAGGACAGCAATTACACGGAACGGCTCCAGATTCGGAACCTCTGAGTGCTAATTCTCTCGAAAATCCTAGATGTCGGTCTTACATCTCGCGTCTTCAAATTCAAGCTTTTATTACTTGTTAATTGAAAGAAGTTACTAAAAAATTAAAAATTATTTTAACCTGATAATAAAAATACCAAATAATTAACCTTCTTCGTCTACGACACAATAATCACATATCATACATGCCTAATTATATATTTTTATTGGACCCTAAAACTTTACACTGTACTAAATCTTTACGTTATTATTTCAGTTCCGATTATTTAAAAATAAAAGCGTGTTACATTTTGATGGAACATTACTTTAGTTTGCATTTTTTATTTTTTAGCAACTTCTTTCAATTTACAAGTAATAAAAGCCTGTTTTTTTTTTAAATTAACAATTTTATTTCTAGCTTTTTAGTATTATTGATGCGTAGTTCGGAGCCCGTAGCAGTGTTTTTCCCTTATTTAAACCTCACACTGTATTGTTTTGAGCACTTAAAGTTAAGTTATGTAATTACTGATTAGTTGTTTGTAACATTTCTCATCCTATCCATTTCATTTAATGCGTCAATATTACAAGGTCAACTTAGAGCAGTGAAGTTCTTCGATTTGAAGACCCGCTACAGACCGAACTCGGCTTAAAGGAAACTTGTCAAAATTGTCCGCTCTAAAACCTTCACTATGGCAACGGGGGGTTTTTGTGGTCGCGGATTCCGAATTCGTTTGACCTTATCAGGTCAGGGTAAAGATCCTTTGAAGGTCAAATCGAGAAAATTGTAGGCTTTAAAACCTTGGCTATAGTAACTGGGGGTTTTTGTGATCGCTGATTCCGAATTCGTTTGACCTTATCACGTCAGGGTAAAGATCCTTTGAAGGTCAAATGGAGAAAATTGTCGGCTTTAAAACCTTCGCTATGGTAACTGGGGGTTTTTGGGGTCGCTGGTTCCGAATTCGTTTGACCTTATCAGGTCAGGGTCCAGGTCATTTTAAGGTGAAATCGAGAATAAGGGTATTATTCATTATGAAGTTTTTGAACAGTTTTCTCGATTTGACCTTCAAGTGATCTTGATGCTGACATAATCTGGCCAAACAGACCCCGGATTCGGAATCAGTGACCCCAAAAACCCCACAATGAATTTTTCCAGATTTTTTTGAAGAGTTTTCTCGATTTGACCTTAAAATAACATTGAACTTTATAGGGTCAAATAGACCACGGATTCGGAATCAGCTACCCCAAGAACCCTATAAAGAATTTTTTCAGAGTTTTAAAGGGTTTTCTCGATTTGACCTTCAAATATCCTTGACCCTAACCTGATAGGGTCAAACGGGCCCCGGATTCGGAATCAACAACCCCAAAAAACCCTAGTTACCATTGTGAAGTTCTTAAAGCAGAAAACAATTTGTTTTTGTAATATACAAATATTTTTTACCTATAATTTATATAAATTGATAATTAATTAGCTTTCCATTCATAAAATATTTCTATAATTTTAAGGTCATAATTACAAAATAATATGCATCATAAAACCAAGGTCGAGGCCAGTAAAATTTTTCGAGAGGGATGACGATTCTAAAATTTTTTTTTAAGATGAATGAAATGATTAGGACCGCAAAAGTTGTTACTTAGTTATAATTGAATGATGAATTCCAAAGTTCGAGGTTGAAGCTTCGAACTCCCCCGCCTCCCCTCTGGGTACCGACTTGCATAGGACTATATTTTTATTTTTCATGGATCCGTAGACCTAGTTATACTAGTATAGTATTTGTCTTAATCAAGAACATGAAGACTGTTTCTTCCTAGATCTAATATGGTGCTGTGTAGGTCGTGTTCCTAGTTCTTTATTGTTTAAGGTACCAGTGGTGGTAAGAATTTTGTTTTCTATAGCTCATATTTTTATAAATATATCACATATGTTGTTTGTTTTAATACCAATTTCGAGTATTCGGTTCTTATTTCTAGGCTTTTTTGTGAGTTTTAACAATAGTTTCTTTCAAACATGTTCTATTTGTCATTTTTTAATGAATATAGTTTTTGATTCTTAATATTGATCTAAATCTCCCTTAAGGATCTATTTCATTTCGTTTTTCAAACTGTAAGGTTGTAACAAAACTTGTGCGTTTCTATTTTGTATACGAGTATACGTGCTGACCACTAACATTAAAAACACGACATACTAACTAATGATTTACCGAAGTAACGAATATAAGTAACGAGTACTCTCTACTGAAGTACCAATTCGTAACGATTTGTTAAAAGTAACAATATATTTATAAATTTTACATATTGTGCTGTTTTATATTATATTGTTAATCATTTTCTAATTTTTAGCCATTTGTTTTTGAAGTCTATTAATTTTTCATCTACTTTTCTCCCACTAACACAGAATTGTAAGAACACTTCTATCTTAATTATCAACAAATTTTAATGCATTTAGAGCAAAATGTATCGCATACTGTAATAAAATGAATTGCAGTCAAATTCAAATTTATTTTTAATACAGCAATATTCACAAGGCAAGAAATTCCATCCCAGTTTTTCATATCTTAAGTTTTAAACGAGTCATATATTATCTATTCAAATAATAGGTTAAGCTTATTCTCGAAGATCCCGGGTGTTATTTCCCAGAAAACGTAGTCACTTGTTTTATTTGCCTCGCCATCGCATACCATCTTGATATTTGTCATTTCCCTACAAATTATGTAGTTTCAACTAGGTTCTAAAACTCGCGAAAACATCTAAAATTGTTCGAGTGTGAAGAAAATATATCTTCGGTGGACGTCGTGAATTCGCATGAATAAATACATTTCTCATTATCATGTATGCAATGCTTTTCGAGGAAGATCTCATTAAAGAGAATGCAAATCATTAAAATATCGTGTAAAGTTTTTCTTTGCCCGATGCGCTTAAATTGAATTTAATTAAATCTCGCCTAGCACTTCCGAAAATTGCTTGAGTGCACTTTCGTTCACTAGATTGAAATAGTTTAGGTTAATCTATTTTTGAAATTAGCAAACAATATTTACAATATAAAAAGAAAATTATAATTGAAACGCTGGTTGCATAAACCACATGAACCAATATTTCAAAAATCTTTCTAATATCAGTTTATTGTTATATACATATTTTTTCTAAATTATGCCTTTTAAACTATACCAGTGATCGCCCAGTGGTCCAAATTCGACCCCATTTCATCAAATTGTGAACATTATTGTTCGTTTGTCAAAAGTATATGTCTATCAGAAATAAAGTTGAGAAGAAACCGGAGAAGAAGGCGTCATAATCCCCCCCCCCCCCCCGCAATTGTTCATGTCATAATGGAAATCTATTGAAATAAAAAAATATATGTGATTCTAATGAAATGTAGGTATTCCAAATAGTTTTGAAAATGCGGAACCTCCAAGTTTTGGTGAGATTGCACTTTGTAACACAAAAGTTTTCGACTTGCAGTTTCAATCGAGTTCTAAAATATAAAAATATGTATTTTTTCAACCTTATAAAAACTAAAAATCTTTAATATATATTCTGTTATCCAGTGACTGTCAATTTGTTACACCACACCTTCGGAAGATTGTCATATAAAGTAGTAATAAAATAATTAAATTCAGAACAAAAACTTACGGAATAATTAAAACGAAAGTTACTGCTACTTGTCCGAAAAATCAATACTGAACTACTACATGAATATTTTACTACTGAACAATAAACAATGCTTGATGCTGAACTATCAAAGATGGTCTTCACATGATTTAACAGCAGGTAACGCTTTTTCCATATATAATTAATCAATAGTTTGACCGTTTTCGAAGGAAAAATATCTTCAATAAAAATATATTTCGTTGTAGAATAGACGTATGTATCTAATTTACCATAACAAATCTGTAAATGCATTGACTTTCTTTATATTTTAAATACATATCGTTACCGTATCAATGACATATTTATTAGGTAAAAATCAGTTACAGTTATAAAACCAGGATTTGGCAGGAATGGAACCACGTAATAATTACTAAATTGTCTTTTAGATAAAATGTATGCAAAACAGAACTAACCGATTCCCTACCTAAAGAAAATTGAAAGATTCGGCCTTTAAATATATTCAAGTATGTAGTTATAATTTTTTAACAAAAAAAACTAAATCCCTTTAGAATATTAACATTATATGAAATAATAAATTAATATTAAATGTAATATTTAAAACATTAGTTAATACATACATTTTTCAAAAATATTTTTTGATCTGTGACTCACAAATTTCATTCTGGCAGTTCACAGTTAACGATTTCAGCTCGTAAGCAGAAAATGAAATCAACCAACTCAAAAGTTAGTATCAAGATTGTATACCTACTATTACGTTCCAAATAACTATAAAATATAAGTACATAGTACATATTAATAAACCTTCAACCAAAATCTTATGATTCATTATAATTTCATTAATTTAATGAAACACATAGTAAGCAATGACTATTTCTGTTTTGTATGGGAAATATAACGAAATATAAGCACTAGACTGGGCCAAAAATATATATATATATATATATATATATATATATATATATATATATATATATATATATTCACTTTGATTCAATTCACTTTTTAAAAAATTATTTATTTAGAAACATACAATATTAAAAGTGAACAATTAAAATAATTTCCTAAAGTACTTGAATAACTTAATGCTATAAATGATATTATTTGAATGACAACACGAGAACGTTTCCAGTTGCTTTTATAACATTAACAAAAGTGCTGATGCAAGTCAGCGTTTTTACTGGTTAAACGGACTCGTGTAGGTTTCCGGGAAGTTGTTTGCATATAATTCAAGATGTAATTTGATATCCCTGAGAAGTCACGTACGCTTTAAATTCCGTTGACTTCTCGACTGTGTGAATTAAGTGCTGATATATTTTGCATATAACAACTCCCCTTACATATCAAAAGTTGATGCTATAACATCAACTTTTAGGAACAGAAACATAAAATAGTATAAAATGATGTTTGAATGGTATGAATAATAAGTAATAAGTGTATAAAATATGAATAAAATAAAGTAATAGGTAAAAATCAAATTGATATTTGTAAAATAAAATCGAAATATGTTAAAATAAATGAGCAATAAAATAATACGAGTAATAATTAAATGCTTAACCTAAACATATCAAAATAAAATATAAAGTAAAAGGAAATGTGAATAAAAATAATGTGTAGGAAAAAAAAATAAAAAAGTTAATGATATAAATTAATATCAAAAATGGTGTTTTTAGAGAACATAAAGGGTATACCTAAACTTGCGTCTCTAACCTTTGTTCTGTTTTCAAAACAGGCCTAAGCTTGGGGAAGAATTTGAGTCTTGGCTGAGGCACTGAAGTCTGGTCAGGATTGCAGTCCTTTGGAGGTTTTACCATCCTCTTTTTGACAGCTTGGAAGGTGATGAGTGCTGCTATGATCATGAGAGCAGCTATGGTTGTATAGGTAAACCAAGAGATATTTTTGGATACAAACGGCTGGTTTATGAGACCATCGAGGTCTCTGGAATATTGTTCCAATTTGTGATTTGCTACGTCTAATTCTTCTACGTTAAGCGTGTTCAGCTTCAGGGGCTGAAGTTCAGGAATTATAATTTTTTCTGGCACTGCGTCGCAACAGTTGAACGGCACTGTTACTGGTTGGAAGGTTTCTAGAACATCGGTTTGTTTACCAGATTCGGCTTGAACTTTTGTAATTCCTATAAACGCACTACACTCTGATTGAAGAGTCAATATGGAGTTGAGGGAGATTGTAAGAGTTTTTGGGTTTGTTTGAGCGCAATTCACTGTAACACTTATGGGTTCAGAAGTAATTATGAGCCATGTATTGGGTTCTAGTTTTTGAACGTTGTATCCTTGAGTGAATATTAGTGAGCTTTTACAGTTGTCGGGTACCTTCTGGACATTCTTTAGAAGTTGAGCTTCACATAACGCGTTTGTGTCAATAGGATATGCGTAAAGTTCAGAGCACAGTTTCTTACGAGTGGATAACGGTTTACACGCACTTAAGTCTTTGATCGGAATAAACATTAAAGAATCATCATTCTTTGCAAGATATTTTTGAGTGAAGGATAGCATATGATGTAAACCTGTTCTTTCATCGTATATAGGGATAGGATATAAATGAAAGACTGTGTAAGGATGTTGTTCGACTAAAGGGATTCTTAACACAAATATAAGATCGGTATATGTTTGAAATGCCTCTAGTTCAATAATTTCCAGATATTGTGCGATGCTCGAGTACTTTACAGCCAATGGAAGGTTACTTTTGACTAAATTTTGCGATACTTCCTGTAATGAGGTAATAAGATGTTCTGGTGTTAAAATTGAAGAGTGAATTATTTTCAGACGCGCGAATGTGATAGAATTTAAAACATCATTCAAATTATCTTCTAAGTAGAGATAATTCTCCATAAGTTTTTCACATATTTCAAGTAGTGCGAGTTTTGATTCGACGTAGGCGACCTTATCATTAATTTTTCCGATAGTGTTTTCCAGCTTTATCATGTTATCGTTAAAAAGTTTCTCGTCAATTCTAAGATTTTGGATAGTTTCGTTGAAGTTTTTAATTACGGATGTGGTGACACTTATTTGGTTTTTTTGTAAGTTCTCAATTTGAAGTTGGCCTTGATTTAAGCGGTTTATGCTTTCGGTAAAGTATTTTCCGTCGGCGGCGTCTAAATTGCCGGTGATTGCCTTAAAAAGGGTACCTGCCCCATCAAGTATACCTCGTTTGTGTCTTTTAGTGTCCATGTGAATGTCAGTAAATTTCTGTTTGATTGAGTTAGAAATTTGATTGAGAAGATTAATGTGGGTTTGTACGTCTGCGCGAAAGTAGTTCATAGCAAAAGAATTGAAGTTAACAGTTTTTACAAGAGTTTGTAATATTCTGTTATTTGTTGTAAATACTTGTTCTAGTGTAGAAATGTTTCTGTGTACTAAAAGTGTCCATTTATCATTGGATACAGTTATTTCTGCTTCGTTATGGAAGTAGATACCTAAAGTATTGTTTATTGGTTGTATTTGAAATTGGGGTACTGCTGACCCGAACAGCAGGCAGAACCTGAAACAGAAATTAACTTTCTGAGAACGGTTTCATTCGGTCGAAATTTACTTTTGATTTTTGGTTAGTTTTAGGGTTTAGTACTGTTGCGGAGTTTCTGTGAATCTCCAGGATTTCGAAAGGACCATTGAATTTATTTTGGAGTTTGTCCTTGATCTGGGATTCTTTAATATAGACTTTATCGCCTATTTGATAGTTAGGGAGATTTTCAGAAACGTGTTCATCAAATCTGACTTTCGCTTTATGTTTTTGGATTTCCGTTCTTTCGCGAGCAATTTTATAATAGTGAGAGATACGATTATTGAGATCTCTGATGTACTTAGTTATCAGGGCTTGTTGGTTGTAGAGAGTTTCTGGAGTCCTACTCGAAGTATGTCCATAAACAAGTTCGTAAGGGGTGAATCCATGAGTTTTGTTTACAGAATTGTTATATGCAATGATTAAAAGGATGTTCGTCAGGATTTTCTAGTTTATGGATTCTAATCATCTCTAATAAGGTCGAGTGGAATCGTTCTAATGAACCATTTGACTGGGGATGTCCCACACTAGAATAAGATAGTTTGATGTCAAATAGTTTACACAAATCTCTCATTAGTGTGTTGTCGAATTCCCTGCCATAATCACAATGTATCCGTAATGGAGTACCGAAGTGTTGGAAATAGAGTAGTAAGGTACTAACAACGGTTTTTGCGGATTTGTCGGTTATGGGGTAGGCCTGAGAGAATTTTGTTAGTTCGTCCCGGATAGTTAATGCGTAGTTTTTTGTCGGGACTTCTAGAATATCGATGTTGACGCGTTCAAAGGGTGTCCGTGGGGTTTCAGTAATGACAAGTGGGCTGTCGAGATTTTTCCGGTAAACTTTTGCTCTCTGGCAAGATTGACAGTTTTTGATAAAATTGTCAACGTCCTTAGTCAGTCCTTGCCAATTGTATTTTTCTTTTATTCTGCGGATAGTTTCATTGAGACCTCGGTGTATATTATTTTTGCCGTTATGGAATTGGTCGAGGATGATGGGTATTTGGTCTTTCTCAACCGTTTGGACGATATTTTGGCAAATTTTCCATTTGATATCGATTTCGGAAAAGATAAACGAAAGCATTTCCAAAATGGGCAGTTCAATGTTATTCTCAACACAGAATACTTCATTTTCAGTAAACACATCTCTACTATTATACAGAGATGCGAAAAGAATCTCGTTGACTATTTCTGGGTCAGAAGGGAGAGGGACGATGTAATAGCGTCTTTTTCTGACACTTTTGCTTGCAAAGACATTGACTCTAGGGGTATGGAAATCAGCATTTTCCTCAAAAATGTCTTCGATGATGTCATGGTGAAAATTTTTCATGAGCGAGCCTTGGGGAAATACTAGGATGTTTTTGTTTCCTCGGTCTAAGAGTTGGCAATTAGAAAATTGAATTTTGTCGTAATCTATGAGAGAGACGGTTTGATATCGCTCGACAAAAGTTTTAAATTCTTCGGAGATTTGTTGGAGATTAATGGGACTTCTCGTATGGGGTTCTTGTGAGTCATCGTCAGTTTCGTTTGTTGGGAGTACTGTAAATGGTGTTAGATGATTGTTTGCTTGAAATGATATGTATTCATTAAAGTTGTTAACTTTAATGCGAGAGAGCGCGTCGGCGTTTTTATTTACTTTGCCGGGTTTGTAAATTATTTGATAGTCGTACTCCTCGAGCTTAAGGCGCCATCTTGCAAGTCTACTTCCAGGATCCTTTATAGAAAACAGCCAAGTTAACGGGCGGTGATCGGTCAGAAGTAAAAACTTACGACCAAAAATTATCGGACGAAAGTGCTTAACCGCCCACACTATTGCAAGGAGTTCTCGTTCTATGGTTGAATACTTAGTTTCAGCATTGCAGAGAGTTCTGGAGGCATAGGCTACGGGTAAATCTTTACCTACGGGGCCTTGAGAGAGCACTGCGCCGATAGCAAATGAACTGGCGTCGGTTGTAAGAATAAATGGCTCTTCAAAATTAGGGTATATGAGTATGGGAGTAGAAGTAAGGGCTCTTTTTAATTCGTCAAAAGATTTGACACATTCTGAATCAAACTGGAAAGGTGTGTCTTTTTGAAGTAATCTTGTCAAAGGTTTTGAAATCTTGGCGAAATTGGGGATGAATCGCCTGTAATAACCAGCTAACCCTAAGAAGGACTTGATATCTTTTGGGTTTTTTGGTTGGGGAAAATTTAAGATACAATCTACCTTTGAGGGGTTAGGCTTCACGCCTTCGGGAGTTATAAGGTGGCCAAGATACGCGACCTCTTTGCGAAGAAACTCGCATTTGTCGGGTTGGATTTTTAGATTGGCTTTTCGCAATCGTTTGAAAACTTCAGAAAGTCGGGTTATGTGCTCATGTATAGTCGGAGAATAAACGATAATGTCGTCCATATAGACTAAACATCTCTCGTTTTGAACACCTAAAAGAATATTATCCATTACCCTTTGGAAGGTGGATGGAGCGTTTTTAAGACCGAAGGGCATTCTAACAAATTCGAAATGGCCATTATCAACTGTGAATGCTGTTTTTGGATGTCTTTAGTATCGATTTCGATTTGGTGAAACCCGGAAGCTAAGTCGAGGGTGGTGAAGTATTGGCATTTGCCAAGTTGGTCAAGTAAATCCGAAATGTTCGGTAGGGGATATTTGTCGTCAACAGTAAGTTCATTTAATTTACGATAATCGACGACGACACGCCATTTTTGGGTACCAGATGCGTCTAGTTTTTTGGGAACTACCCAAACCGGGGATGACCATGGCGAATTAGATGGACGTATAATGCCTTGGTCAAGCATCTTTGATATCTGACTTTTTACCTCTTGTTTGTGTATTTGGGGGTACCGATATGACTTTGTGAAAGAGGGTTTTGCGTTATTAGTGTCTATCGAATGTTTGATTTCGTTTGTAAAGGTCAGTTGGTCACCTTCTAAATAGAATATGTCGGAATATTCGAGGCAAAGTTGAGAAATAAGTTCGGCTTCCTCCTCGTTCAGATGTTCTAACCGAAGTTGTTCCATAATTGTAGTTTGTCTATCAGGCTGGGTCAAGTTTTGAGAGTAATTTTCAGAAAGAATGTTTACGGAAAAATTGTTAATCGGTTCGAGTTCCAAATTGTCGAAATTAACAGTCTTGGGGATAGCATTTGCATTTAAAACTGAAGTAAGGAATTCGCCTTTTTCATTAATTTTAACAAGGGCACGGGGAAGATAAACTTTTTCTATTTCGGCAGATGATAGGAAAGCATCAGTATTAGTGAGGTTACATTTTAATTTACATATTTGTTCTGTTCGGGGTTCTAAACAGATTGTATTTACCGGATGCAGTTATTGAAAGTTGAAGGGTTCTGAGTACGCATGACAGTATCATCCGTAACTTTGTAGAGAGGTAAAGTTTTAAAATTAGTGACAAGTTGTTTGCTGTTAAAGTCTATAACGCAGTTATAGTGTTCAAGGAAATCTGAACCCAGTAATCCGTCGAATTCAATGTCGATGTTGCAAATATATACCTTGTGTGGGTCGGCGACATTGAAAGGTACAAGGGTGGATTCGTTGATTAAGATTTTCTGATCGGTGATTCCTTGGATGACTACATTTTCGGGAAATCGTTGTTTGAAGCGTTGGCAGGTTTCAGGTTTAAAAATTGAAAGTCCTGCACCTGTATCGATAAGAAGTTTATAGGTGTTTGAAGAGTCAGTAATATAATAAAGATTCTTTGAGTTGACGGAAAGAAGGGGTCTTACAGAAAGTTCTGTTCTGGGAAGTTGACATTGGGGCTGAAGTCGTCCAGATTCATTGTCTGAATTTGGGTTTGAATTTCTGAAATTTCTTGGTCTGGGGGTTCTGACTGAGTGGGGGTCAAATGAAAATTTACTTGAGAAGAATCAGGTTCGTCTGAATAAATTGTTCAGGTTGTTCAGTGTCGAAATATTCTGGTTCACAATTTTGTTCGAAATCGTTAGGGTAATATTCTTGTATGTTTCCGTATTCATTGGTTAAAGGGTAGTATTGGTTTTCGTTTTGAGAATAGTTATAGTCGTTGTGATATGGACCGAAATGTAAATTGTTCAAGTGATGAGTCTTTGGTTGCTGATGTTTAAAGAAACTCGGGTTCGGTCTGTAATTGCCAGACATTTGGGGTTGTCTACTGGTAGATGGACGAAATTGTTGCTGTGAAAATTGTTGACTGGGATTAACATTTGTAGATTGATTAGCAGGTTGATTGGAAAAATGAGGGCGGTAATTCGAATAGTTCTGATTAGAATTCGGGTTGTGTTGAAATTGTCTCATTCTCAATAAGCATTCGTTGCTTAAATGGCCCATGCGTTTACAAAAAGAGCATTGTTTTGGAGGTGGACCGTTATTTGGTTTACGAGGGGGTTGTTGGAAACTTCTATTACCTGAAAATTTCTGGGTTTCTAAATGTGATAGTTGTAGTTCTCGTTTAATTCTGGAAATGGCAGTGAGAATACTGCATGGGTCGCTAGCGCGAACGAGTTGACCAATTTTGGGCTCTAAACCCGTAAGAAGGCTATTAAGAGCCATTGACTCTATTAAGTCAATCTGTGCTTGTTTTTCTTTGATAGTTAAATTTTGCTTGTTTATAGCTGCTAGCATTTTCGCTTGATGCGTCTGGAGTCTAGCAGAGAAAGTGAGGGGGGATTCATTTGGAGTTTGCCGCATTCGTTGCAAGTCCTGTATGAGAGCCGAGAGATCCCGAGGATCTCCAAAATGATTTTCTAGGAGGGTTTGAATTTCGGCTAGTTGACTAGGGTTTCGCGAATTAATTAACTCAGCCGCTCTACCGCGTAACTTATTTTTGATATGGAGAATTAGCAGTACTTGCTGATTATCCGTTGCCATGCTGTAAGCAGTATTACAGGAGCATATGAAAGTATTCAAAAATATCGGATTACCATCATACTCAGGAATTATGGCAAATATTTCCGAAAGCTTATAGGGTTCTACAGTTGGTGTAGCTGCCTGTCTAGTCGTTGCCATTTTTAAAATTGTATAGATTTGCACAATAAATCGAAATTAAACGTTGAATAAAAGTTTTAAATTGAAATGGTAGAAAATATACGGTTTATCGATTCAGTATTGAGTAATGTTTAATATAGTAATAACAAATTTAAAATAGGAATGTATAAATGGTGGATTAATAATAAACTAGAAATAATGTTTCAAATACTTCGAAATATGTGAGTCGAAGTAATGGAAATAAAATAATATGATTATGTAAAATGTATAGTTTCAAAATAATTATTTAGGAATGTAAGGTTATGAGGAATAAAATATTATATAAATGAAAGAACTGGTGGTCATTCAAAAAAAAAAAAAAAATAGTTACTTTATGTGATTCTTACGTTATTATTCCTCGCATCGGACTGTTCTCCGCGTCACTTAGCACTGGTTAGCCTGGTTGCGTGTTCCCTTGCTAGTACTTGGTAGTTGTTGTCCTTTTCAAGTAGGTTTAGTCCACAATGATTTAGAAATCTCCACAGTTAGTTAGTATTCACGTGTTCTAACTGTGTTGGACAATCCTACTGACTGCGCCAATTTTATATTCACTTTGATTCAATTCACTTTTTAAAAAAATTATTTATTTAGAAACATACAATATTAAAAGTGAACAATTAAAATAATTAAAGTACTTGAATAACTTAATGCTATAAATGATATTATTTGAATGACAACACGAGAACGTTTCCAGTTGCTTTTATAACATTAACAAAAGTGCTGATGCAAGTCAGCGTTTTTACTGGTTAAACGGACTCGTGTAGGTTTCCGGGAAGTTGTTTGCATATAATTCAAGATGTAATTTGATATCCCTGAGAAGTCACGTACGCTTTAAATTCCGTTGACTTCTCGACTGTGTGAATTAAGTGCTGATATATTTTGCATATAACATATATATATATATATATATATATATATATATATATATATATATATATATATATATATATATATAATATATATATATATATATATATATATATATATATATATATATATACATTTTTTTTTCGTAACGGTACTATGAAAATATTGTTCATGATGACAAAATAAAATTTTCCTAAAAGTCTGAGCCCTTAATAAAAATATTAAGAGGTGCATCGTCGCAGTTATAGATTTTTTAATGCTTGTTGAGTTTTTTGCATTCATTTTGGACTTGGTCGATTTTTATTTTTTTTTATCTCTTATAGAAAATCGGATTCCCTACCAAAAAGCTCTCTCAGTAAATTTTCGTAAAACCAGCCCATTCTTTGTAATTGATCCTTAAACATTGGTACACGTTTTTAATTTTTCACTTTTCACTAAGAATTTCAAAAATGACCTTAAATATCAACATTTTTTTAAGACCGATGATTACCCTCAAGGGAAATTTAACGCTCCACAAAAAAGGTCCCAACATTTTTCGATAAACTCACTCCTATCAAAGTTATTTGATGTTAAAGTTTATTTCTAAAGTATTTAACCGTTTATTTTACGTCAAACATCATTATTTCGACTTGTATCATAATTTTATGACTCAAATATTACATTTTTTTTTTCAGCATGCCACAAAAGTTTTTTTTTAAAATCGCAAATTTATTAGTGTATAACGTAAATAAAAAAATGGAGCTTTGTCTTAGAACAATGGAGGGAGTGTAAAAACTAGGCGGTGGGAATAAAGAAAAACTTTGTACTCAGTGCTTTAGTGAGGGTAGGGGTAGCGGATTCGCAAGAAGCCCGCGACACCTCGCCGCGTCCACCATTCAAGGTAAGAATATTAACAATGCTAATGAACATTTAGGAACGTAACAGTAGAGGGCGAGTACTTCGAACTGCGATAGAACTATAATTGAGGAAGATGGAACAGAAAAAGAGTTAATGATGGAAGTTTGCGAATTGAATATCGTAGACGAAAGTGAATACCTATAAAAATAAATTAGATGGGAGAAATGGACTAAATTTTTTTTACTATTAGGATAAATTAAGAACATTCTAAATTAATTTATGATGATAAACAATTCTTTATTAACGTTATACCATAATAAATTTCGATTTTTTGAAAAAAACTTTTGTGGCATGCTGAAAAAAAATTCTAATATTTGAGTCATAAAATTATGATACAAGTCAAAATAATTATGTTTGACGTAAAATAAACGTATTTTGTCTGTTCATTGGGTTTTCTCTCCTCCAATTTTTTTCCTACGACAGATAAGTATTTAAAAATTGTATATGTAGAACAAAGTGTATATGTAGAAAAAAACTTTAACATCAAATAACTTTGATCGGAGTGAGTTTATCGAAAAATGTTAAAAGACCTTTTTTGTAGAGCATTAAATTTCCCTTAAGAATAATCGGTCTTAAAAAAATATTGATATTTAAGGTCATTTTTGAAATTCCTTGTGAAAAGTGAAAAATTAAAAATTTGTACCAATGTTTAAGACTCAATTACAAAGAATGGGCTGGTTTTACGAAAATTTACTAAGAGAGCTTTTTTGTAGGGAATCCGATTTTCTATCGGAATAAGAGATAAACAAAAATTTAAAAATCGACCAAGTACAATATTTATTTATTTAAAAACCTATAACTGCGATGATGCACCTCTTAAAATTTTTATTAAGGTCTCAAACTTTTAGGAAAATTTTATTTTGTCATCATAAACAATATTTTCATAGTACCGTTACGAAAAAAAAAAGTTTTATTTTTTTGGCACAGTCTAAAAGCACCTGCTTTTAATTAATGATAGAGAAGTAATACTCACTTTTCGCAGTGAATGAAGCTGAAATCTTGAAGAATTTTACCATTGAATTTACAACTTACCTTTACCATCGTGCTATAATAATCTTACACCAAACAATATTCTGAAATGTCAAAATTCAAATCAAGGCTATACATCAAAGGTGGCTGTGAGTTCAGGGCTGCTATTTGCCTTGAATATTAATCAGTGCATTAATTCACATTTTTTGTAATCTTATTCAGATTAGATGAAATTTATACTATAAAACTTAAAAGAATCTTTAAATTGGAAGTATAACATTAAAATTAATAAAGTATTATCGGAAATAAATTCGTCAATTGCAACAAAATTCTTATTTTACTTGACAATTCACATTTTGAAAGCAATGAAAGTTGCAAACTTGCGAGAGCCAAATGAATGGCCATTATTCTGTAATATAAATTTTCCTGGGTTCTATATCAATAGCACGACGATGTAGAATAACTTTTGGAACGGATCAAAATTTGTTACTTTTTAGTATACTTTAATTTCGACTTTCACATTCGAGTCAATCCATCATACGATTTTCTTTCCAAGCAATCTGGCCACACTGCTACTGTTATCTGTTTGGCATTGACAGTATGGGTGTAAATAATGTGTTATTTTTATTATATTTCATCTAATGGATGAACCAATTTTATAAATAAATTTTAGCATTGTGTACTGAAGGTCGTCAATTGCTACTAAACAAAACAAAAATAAAGTAAATCGGTTGAGAGACAGAGGAGAAAATGGTAACCGTTCTGTCTTTGCCTGTTTATATATATATATATATATATATATATATATATATATATATATATATATATATATATATATAGATCTTTAATTTAGCACTTAATTCGTTTTACACTATATAATCAAGGGCACCCAGAGTAAATTGTAAATTTTAGACTCACGTGATTTCTACACTAAATGGCAATTTTTCTGAACCAAATCAATGAAATTCAAAAGGAAAATGAGCGAATTAGACAAGCATATTACCAAAAATTAGTTACTGTAAAAATTAATGTATTTTTCTTCTATACTAGTGGTAGAGCAGCCGTCAAAATTCGACCTTATTTCAACAAATTGTGAGCATTATTAAAGTTCATTGGTCAAAAGTATATTTCTATAAGAAGTAAAGTTAGGGAGAAACCAGGAAAGCCGTTCCTGGTAAAATGTTTGATATAATAATTGGAGTATTGTTTTTTGTTACCTAAAAGTTTCCGTTGGTTGCAGTTTCATTTTAGTTCATAAATATTAAAAAAACAGTTAACGCACAAACCTTCAAAAACTCCAGTTTTTATTATATTCTCCATTGTCTCCTGATTGACAACTTTTTATGTAACACCTTCGGAAGATTGTGAAAATTATATATTAATATATGTCCGAAAAATCAATACTAATCTTCTGTTATTGACTATTTTACTACTGAACAATAGACAATGGTTGATGCTGAACTATCAAAGACTGTCAACCAATCCAACAGCAGCTAAAACTCCGTCCTTACATAATTACTAAATGGTTTGATAGTTAAGGCCAGCCATGGAAGATTTCGTAGGAAAAACATCTTGAACAAAAATATATTTTATTATACGAGTAGAATAGATGTAAATTTCTAGTACTGCTTCTTCGTCGCAGTCGCTTGCTCTTTATCAGTGCTCACAAAATCTTAAGTTCTTCGGTTCAAATCTTCAGCTCCCACTTTCTTTTTTTTTGCCAAAACTGTAAAACACATGTTCTTCCTCTCAGTTCTTCGAGCAGTTCTTCAATTATTTTGTCAATTGTTCTTCTTCTTGAATTCACTTCTTAATAGACAACTGATTCCCCACATTGTCACTTCCATTCAAAACAATTCTTCAGTACTTCTCAAAGAAAATTATAGATCAACTCTTTATACTGAGACAACTCTTGAAGGTTGAAAGTTTGAAGGTCACATCAAGGTCACAATCATTCTTGAACTGGAATCCTTATTATTTCTTGTAACATAATTACGAATAACGAATTATTCTATGTCCGAAAGTGTCCCCATGGCTTTGAGCATAACCATGATCTTCACCATAACTTTGAAGGTCATATCGAGACTACGGTTATTATGTCAGCAATAAATTCTATTTTTATGGTTTTGATCATGACCTTTAGATGACTTTTAACGTCATGGTCAAGGTCATATTCGGACGTAGTTTTCCCAATCTTTACAAATCTGGCACCAAAGATCGGTCAAAAAAGCGTCTAATAATATCCAGCATGCCCCATCTAGATTATTTCAATTAGGATTTCTATAAACAGTGAACTATAATGTTGTCATGGACACTTTTGATAAGTTTGTTAGCCCATTTCACTGTACCATCTTTTCATTTGGTTTGTACGATATACATTTGTGAAGACTGTTATTAACAGGGAAATTGAAGCTCACCTACTGTTTTTTAACCGACTTCCAAAAAGGAGGAGGTTATCAATTCGTCGCGTATATTTTTTTCGCTTTTTTTTGTATGTATGTTACCTGATTTCTTCTCCTGTGGTGCACCGTTTTGAACGAATATGGTCTTGCTTAATAGAGTATATATCCGGATTGGTGAAACTTCAAATTTTGGAAAGGAATTCTATTGATAAAGTGATAAAATTTGTGAATGAACACATGCGTGCATGGAAATCGACCAATATCCCTAATATTTTAGTCGATTTTTCGATAACTCCTTATGGATGTGAATAGTTTTTTAAGGTTTAATCTATTAAGGAAAATCCTTAGGTGATCTCATATACTTTTCTGCGACGTGCAACTTGGAGATTTGCAGAAAATCGCCGAAAATTCCAAAATTCTTAGCAAAAATTTCATCGAAATGACATAACGGACATTTCCTCATAAATATTTTAATTCCAACGTAATAGTGCGGTAATTTTAGGCACTTGAAGTTTTAATTGCGAATTTGAAAATTTTTTATGTACATCTCAAGAATATAGGTAGTAAAGCATAGTATTTTCGGCTCCTTAAATCAATGAGTACCAAGCTCGTTTTGTTTGTGTACCAAGCAAATACCTATTTAAATGCAAATTTTTCCATTTTGCGAAGACGGTGCATTTGGTTGTCACATTCTCCCTGCCAAATAGAAAATTCAGTGACAACACATGTCAAACTTTAAACTGCTATTTGGTGGGTTTATAGATTATGAAATATAGGACGGACTAGAATGATAGTGGTCCGTAGGCAGCCCTATATACAGGATGGTTGGAATATAGGGTGGACTAGACGTTTCGTGGCATAAAAATGTTGGAAAAATGTGAAATTAAAATTATATAGGGTGATTAAAAAACTGTTATATGATGTGGACATAAGCCAATCATATACAGGATGGTTGAAATATATGCTGGACTTGAATTATATTTTTCTTTTATAGCCCATAAAGTGTGGAGAGGAATTAATGTTACACAGAGCGATAATATAAAATGTTAAAAATGCAATAATTTATGGGGTAGCCCACAAGGAGTTATATACTATGGTTGAAATATAGGACGGATTTGACTCCGTAAATATGGGATGGATTCTACTCCGTCCTATACTTTACAGAAGGCAGTTAACAAATTTATGCTTGTCCGTGGGCAGTCGTATGTACAGGATGTTAGGTACATAGGTTGGAGTGGAGTTATCTATAGTTATACAGGGTTGTCAAAAAAGTTGAAAAAAAGTTACGTGGCGTAGTCCATAAGGCATAAATACATTTTGGGCTTATTAAGTCAACGCGTACTAGTACATTTTGTTCGTAAAGATTTACCTGTCAATTTAAATGAGAAAGTATCATTGTGTAATGTTGAGGCTTTCAATGTTACCTGTTTCTGTCTATTAAGTTTATACATACAAAATAAAAAGTAAAGAATGAAAACTACCTGAGTTAAAAAAAAACTAAAAAGTTGAAAATAAAACATTTAAAAAAATATATAACCGACTTTTACCTATAACTAAAAAGCTAAAATTAATTATAACAAAATACATCTCTAGCACATTCAATGTTGTTAGGTACCTACCCAGGAAGTAAAAAATATAAACATTAAAAGGTGCTCATTTTGTACAAATTAATTACCTACCAATCTAGTATATTTTCGAAGTCGGTGCCAAGCAACAATCAAGTTTGATGAATTAGTAGATAAGTACGCAATGAAGGATTTTAGATTTGCTTGGCACCGGCTTCAAAATATACTAGATTGGTAGAAGCTTGTACAGAATGAGCACCTTTTAAGGTTTACATTTTTTACTTCCTGAGTAGGTACCTAACAACATTGAATATGTTATTTATTTGCTAGAATTGTATTTTGTTATAATTATTTTTAGCTTTTTAGTTATAGGTAGAAGTCGGTTATACATATTTTTAAAAATGTTTTATTTATTATTGTATTTCTCATTGAATAGAGGTTATTAATTATATTCCGTTACATTTTTTATCCCGGTTATTTTGACATATTCGGGGTTATGTCGATCATTCCAGCGTTTTAGTAAAACAAGCATTTTCAGCGACTGCCAATAAATCAGTTTCTATTTAACCAAAAACGACTTGAATAATCTTGAGAACATAACGAACAGACATGTTTTACCACAAACAACCCTCGGCAATTTCAGTTATTTGTCTTTCCGGGAAAATTATTAGGCTCCCGGGCTATAATTTCACAACTCCAAGTTTCAACATGACACGATTATAATGACTCCATTAATTTATATAAACCTTTTTTTTCGGAGCTTTCCCATTTAACGTAGATTTTATCCTTTGCAACGTCACCCCATCCAAATAAAGGTCCCGATTTCCTATTCACATTAACAAACCCCATTCATTCTGGTGTCCCTGATAAGTTTCATAAATAGACAAGTGCACGGCGTATACCATAGAACAATATCGATTTCCGCATTCACCGTTCGAAGACTGGTAGCAATTTATCAATCACTTTTCCAGATACAAGCCCGACGACTCCTGTGCCGTCATTATTACCCCGAAGGTGGTTGGGGTTGGATAATAGCTGCCTGCGCCATGCTCATTAATATCCTCAACCACGGAGTTCAGACATCATGTTCGCAACTAATCAAACCTGCAGCTTTCAAATTTCACGTTCTACCCATCTACCCTGCAGGTGAGTATTCGCTTAAATTATGAGGTGCTATCTAATAGTTGTTCTATAATTAGTGAATAGAATATTATAACAAAATCTTAATGGTTTAATTCTATCAAAGGTTGATCATAAATTCATTTAGTAGAGTAAATCTTGTTTTTGTTTTCAAAATTCTTCAAAAGTTCATTAGGTCACTGGCCACCATGAGGTTAGTAGAGTTAGCAATACCATTTTAAATAAATTAAATTTAAGAACTATTTAGGAGCTGTTGATTTTCACCTAAACGGATTATTAAGCTTTTTATTTACTATAAAAAAAACTTTGTTAAAAGTTAACAATGCCATCACAGAAAAATCCAAAAAAAATTGTAGATGTTCTCGAATAATGAACTATTTACGAGCTTGTATTTAAGGAATTCGATACTTTTATAAGGTGTTTACATTTAAATATGAACGTTGCTAAAATATCTGCTATTTATAGTCCAGCCAATGACCATTTTCCCGATTAATTTGTCTAACCAGCACCGATTTTCCCAAAAATTTGGATTTGAGTATTACAAACCCTGTGCTTCAAAGTTCCCTCCCTCCGGTGGAAAAAAAGTCCAGGAATGAATAATTTATTTAATTTTAAGCAACTTTTGCTGTATAAAGTTTTTTCTGAAAGTCAATTCTTTTCGAGTTAATCTCAATCTCAATTATCGATTTTTCAACTAAAAAAAATATTTGTTGTTTTTAGATATACAGGTAGCACAAACAATTCAAAAGACAACTCTTTCAAATTCTTCTAATTTGAAAGCTGGTTAACTATAATTCATGATCTTTAGAATTGTTTGTGCTACCTGTATATCTAAAAATAACAAATTTTCTAATGTCAATTTTAATTACATAAATCAAATTTTCATTTTACAATCTACATCAATAAATATAAATAACAGTCATTGACAACGAAGTCAGAATAGACTTTGAAACGTTTGGTATTCCTGCAAAAAAAAATATAAAAAAAACATGTTGAAAATATGCACTTTAAAAATGTAGCTTATAAAAAACAAAAAAAGTGATACTTTTAAAGATATTTACAAAAAACCAATAAAAACATGTTTTTTTGTTGAAAAATCGATACTTTTACTTGAAATTAACGAATTAAAGAATTGACTTTTAGAAAAATCTTTATGGAACAAAAGTTGCTTGAAATTAGTTAATTTATTCATTCCCGGACTTTTTTCATATAATATTTTTCAACCCCAAGAAGGGATAGCATCCCTCCTGGGAAAAAAAGCAACCACCGGCACAGGGTCAATTTTGAAGTAGAGTTTAAGTAGAAATTAAATCCCAATTTTGAGGAAAATCTGTGCTCCTTGGACAAATTACCCAGTATTACTGTTTTTTGCCTTCATTGACTGGACTACTAGGAGCTTCAAACTTTTTGTTTTTTTCACAATAATCTAAACCAGAGGTTGCCAAAGTGCGGCTCGCAGAGTCTGAATGCTACCTGCGATTTCAATACGATATATTATTTTTTTAATAAAAAATAAATAAGTTAATAGTTAAATAAATAATAAATATTGCAAATAAAATAGCAGATTATTAGTTTGTAATACTTGTTGCTATAGTTATAGATCTGTATTACATTAACAGTGATTTTACTTTCGTGTTTTTTTTTTTGTTTTAGTAAATACATAATTAAAGATTTATATTTACTAGCTGTCGCCTAATGGTCGAAATTCGACCAATTGTGTCAATATCTCTGGCAGGTTAAGTAACCTGAAAATTTTTTCGTGACATTCTATCCTAGGATTTTAGGGAGAACAGCAATTACACGGAACGGATCCAGATTCGGAACCTCTGTGTGATAGTTTTCTCGAAAATCCTAGATGTCGGTCTTACATCTCGCTTCTACAAATAAGTAACGAAATTCAAGTTTTTTTCAGATATAATTCATAAGACTTTATTTGTGTTCAAATTCGTAATTCTTAATTTAATATGACAACAATTCAATCGCTAATGAGCTACCCTACATATTTATTTTTTCTAACCTTCCTGTATAGCTATAATTGCACTCAATTCTCTAACATTTATTAAAATACTCATTATAATAATTCCATCTCATTATATATTTCCACCACCCTGTATATGCAACTGCTCATGGACCACGCATAATATTTTTTAACATTTTTGTACCACCCGGTAAACCATTCTGTATATGCCACTGCCTATGAGCCACCGTATTTACTCTTTTTGTTTATGAAATTTTTAACTATCTTCTGTAACTATAATTCTACTCCGACCTATATTTCAATCATCCTATATATGGAACTCTTCGTGGGCTACTCTATAAATCATTTCCTTTTATAACATTTTTTATCATCATCCTGTATACCTATAATTCCTCTCACCCTATATTTCATCTTCCCTATATATACAACTGCTTATGGGTTACGAAATGCTGCATTTCCATTTCCGCCACCCTGTATATGCATCTCTGTATAATATTTTTGCACCACCCTGTATAACTGTAATTCTACTGCACCTTCTATTCCAAGAACCCTGTAAATTCAACCGCTAATGGGCTTCCCTATATAATTATTTTATTAGTTATAATTGCACTCTACTCTATATTTTAAACACCCTATATATGCAACTGCTTATGTGCCACCTACGAAAAAAATGATTTCTAACATATCAGGAATCGCCCTATATAATTATAATATACAACGATTAGTTTACCACTAAACACTAACAACGCTTGCATGCCACTTCCAGAAGTACATGCTCTAAGTATATAACAGCATTTGTCCCTCTATATATAATTACTCAATGCTTTGAGTCTGGCGACGGCGACACATTCAGTTGAGATTATGGACGTAAATAATGAATTTTTATTATATTTTATTTAATGAATGAACCAATATTATAAATTAATATTAGAATTCTGCACTGAAGGTTGTCAGTAGTTACTAAACAAAACAAAAATGAAGAAAATCGGTTAATAAATAATTTATATTTAAAAAAGAACTGACATTCATTTTCAGACATATGTTCTTTTTTATCTGATTTAAGGTACAATTATAGTTTTAGCGTATTATTATCTCTCTCTCTCTCTCTCTCTCTCTCTCTCTCTCTCTCTCTCTCTCTCTCTCTCTCTCTCTCTCTCTCTCTCTCTCTCTCTCTCTCTCTCTCTCTCTCTCTCCTCTCTCTCTCTCTCTCTCTCTCTCTCTCTCTCTCTCTCTCTCTCTCTCTCTCTCTCTCTCTCTCTCTCTCTCTCTCTCTCTCTCTCTCTCTCTCTCTCTCTCTCTCTCTCTCTCTCTCTCTCTCTCTCTCTCTCTCTCTCTCTCTCTCTCTCTCTCTCTCTCTCTCTCTCTCTCTCTCTCTCTCTCTCTCTCTCTCTCTCTCTCTCTCTCTCTCTCTCTCTCTCTCTCTCTCTCTCTCTCTCTCTCTCTCTCTCTCTCTCTCTCTCTCTCTCTCTCTCTCTCTCTCTCTCTCTCTCTCTCTCTCTCTCTCTCTCTCTCTCTCTCTCTCTCTCTCTCTCTCTCTCTCTCTCTCTCTCTCTCTCTCTCTCTCTCTCTCTCTCTCTCTCTCTCTCTCTCTCTCTCTCTCTCTCTCTCTCTCTCTCTCTCTCTCTCTCTCTCTCTCTCTCTCTCTCTCTCTCTCTCTCGAAATTCTTTTTCTATATTTTCCAAATATTTTTTAATTTTTTTTATTTGTTTTATTATTTGGACTACTTTTTATAACTGTAACTCTAAGTCACTCTATATTGCATCCATACTGTATATGCTTCTGTGTATTGGTCACCCCTAACTTATTTGTTTATCATTTTCTGAATCACCCTGTACAACTATAATTCAATCCCCCAAAATATTGCAATGATCCTGATATCTTTAAAACAACCCCGTAATTGGAAAAATATAAGAAAAAAAAAGATATTTTTATAGTTCTGGATATGTATCAGTTTGTATTTTCCTACAATCTACAGTATGCAAATCTAATCCTTTAGCAACGGCAACACCAAGCCATCAATTTATTCGTATCTGCAGTTAAACACTAATTCACTTTTGACGGAAATTCATGAATACCATCAAACATATAAGCACAATTCACCCCGATGTCGACTAATTGATTGGCTTTTAACCGGATTTTGGAGTAGAGGACAATCCCATTTAGTCACACAACTCGACCCGTTTCAAATTGTAGTTGTTGCGTTATTTGTCATATAAGCTCAACTTGTTCCTCTCTATGTCCCCGTTCCTGTTATGGTCTAGGAACATTTTCGCAAGTTGTGAAATTTATTGGTCGAGTTATTGATGTATTCTTACATTCCGTGAACTAAATTTCGTATTATTGGTTTTTAGGATCATTTCCGATAAGTTGTTTGTCTTCTTTTTGATATGAAATATGCGGTAACTTCGGTAATACATTTTTGATGGTAAATAATCGGGTGAATATAACGTTCTTTCCAGTTTTTTGTGAAGGTTAATGTAAAATTTATGGAAATCCAGTTCACCTAGTATCTATATATGAACAGTTACTGTAAACAGAGCCGGTAATTCTAATTTTAATAGAAGAATGACCAATATGTATCCTGGCCAGACAGAAAGCCTTTTAAGAATGGCGTCAATGAGCACAATTAGATTTTTGTTATATATTAAATAATAGCTATAATTTCTTATCCCATATTAAAAGTGGAAGAACCAAATGTTTAATAATAAGTTGTTTATCTTCTTTCTGATATGAATATGCGGTAATACATTTTGATGGTATAAACTGGAAATCCAATTTACCTAGTATCCAATTTACCTAGTATCTAATAGTTACTGTAAACAGAGCTGGTAAGTCTAATTTTAAAAGAGGATTGTCACATATGTATTTTGGGCAGACAGAAATACCTTTTAGAAATGGCGTCAGTGGACACAATAAAGTTTTTGCCATAAATAATTAAGAGCAATAATTTTTTATCTGATATTGAAAGTAAAAAGAATCAAAAACCTAATTGTAAACTTAATTCATCAAGAGATACTCTTTTCTGATCATGGTCAGAACTGTGGCGAAACTATAATCATCAAATGTAATAATGTTTTCAAGAATCAAAAACCTAATTGTAAACTTAATTCATCAAGAGAGACTCTTCTCTGATAATGGTCAGAACTGTGGCGAAACTATAATCATCAAATTTAATAATGTTTTCAAGAACCAAAAACCTTATTGTAAACTTAATTCATCAAGAGATACTCTTCTCTGAAAATGGTCACAACTGTGGCGAAACTACAATCATCAAATGTAATAATGTTTTCTATTTTATCTAGAGCTTTGATAGCTTATAACTGCTACTACTTTTCAACATAGCTTATCATTTGAATTTATTAATCTTTGCAATATAGTGTTACGAAATTTACCCAAAGCCGAACCTGTTCCATTTCAGTACGACAACAAACGCTTTGAGATAAAAAATGGTTCTCGAAAAGACTCGGCAGCGGTAGGAGTGATGATTGATTTTACTGGAGAATTCGACGCTGGTTTTATAAAGGAAGCACGCCACGATCGCAGTTCAGTTGATGGAGTGAAAAGCTTATATGAAAGATTGTTATTGTGATATTTGAATCAGATGTTGTAGATTCGATGTAAATAAAAGTTTCTAGAAAAGTGAAAGTGAATATTAGTTTTATAATTTTAAATTTAATCCACGGACTTTACAACAATAGTAATGAATCAGATTGAATTGCTGAATAGTTTTCAACGTTGGTTTATCAAACATGACCAAATAATATGTGATCTGTTTTCAGCAAAGAAATCAATTATTTTTCTGCAGCTTATTGCTTTATATTAGCTAGTCCAATTTACAACTGGTACACAAGGTAACTTTGCATTCACAAGAATAAAATATGTATGAGGCATTTGCAAAGGCATAGAATAGATTGAACATACTAGAAACTAAAATTAATGGCTGAGTAAATGAACATATTACATATACTAGAGAACAAAAATAGAAAAATTATTACAAAGAATTGTTCACAGAAAAAAGACACTAATTCAGAATGAACACACAAGAAATAGACATTGATGAAGACGCTAACCCTACAAGAAGTCTATCAGGCCAGAAATAACAGATAATCAAAGATAGGACAAATCGGGAGGAATAGTAACTAATCAAATGTCTGAAAGAATCTATTCCGAGTATTATGCCAAATATTTGCTAGAGCATTAAATCACAGTGACGTGTATGCTAATATTAATATGATATTCGTGGAAAAACTTTAATATTAACCAAAAGACAAAGCAGGTATGGCAAAACATGTATAAACTTCTTGAAATCATATTTTTCTAGACAATTCAATCCTCTGTGTAAAAAACAGGGACCACGTAATATATTAAGAGTTTCTTCTTTTATAGAAAATCAATAATAAATAGGAACCAATTTAACATCCAAGTAATATACAATACCTGCACTAAATTTGCTTTTCATTCTAATAAACTCCCCAATTTTATTTTTGTGATATATTAAATTGGAGACTTGGCATACGTCAGAAATTACAAAGAATCCACACAAAAAGACTTGGCATTCATTTTTCATATTATCAACGAATACAGACTCGTAGAAGGATACACATTAAGAAAAAACATGTCCTTTGTTTAAATCGTTTTGTTATCGTAATAAACAAAGTAAGTTTACCATTCAATAGATTCACTGATGCATTACATACAGGCTATTTTTTTATATCCCCTAAATAACATGATTAAATAGACAGGTGGTCAAGAGTCTAAGGCGCACGACTGCAAATCCAAAGTTCGCCGGTTCGAAACCGAGAACATTTATACTTTTTAATATTATGTCATTATTAATTAATTTTATGTACTATTTTCAATTCGCATAAAATGAATAAAACTCATTTTAATATTATACAGAATAAGAACTTAAAACTTTTAAATTGTTGCTACCGTTGAATATATAGGTATATAACTTATTGTTTTGTATAAATGTTATATGTTTGTAATGATAGGGACAAAACAAACTTTTCTTTGACATCTTGTCTTCTAATACAGATAAACAAAACTATTTACAAACACTCACTCAATATCTAAACTTATATTTATTTGCAGATATATTTAAATTAAGAATTAAATTAGGATTAATACATGAGTCCTAACAAAATAGTGACAATTATTTTAATTCACCTGATATATATCCATTACTAAGAATGACGCAAAGAAAAAAAATAGAAACAGTGAGAATGCGACATTAGAGAAGAATATTTCGGAAGAAGCTTTCGCTTGCATCATTTAGTCTCAAATGACTGTAGCTCTTTTTTGAAAAATTATTTAATTTTAATCTTAGGCTGCACTTAAAATTCGAACTCTTTTATAGCTAGAGCAACACAAAAAATACAACCGTAAACTAAGAAACATAGCAAACTGATCCTAAATACTTTTATAAATGAAATAGTTGTTAAAAAGAAGGGGCCCTTTTCTAAAATAATTTACCTGATTGGTATGTACTACATTATTTTACACAAAAAAATGGATTTTTAGGCCCTACCTCAATATAAAAAAATCACGAGACTATATTAGTTGATAGCATTAGTAACAGGGCTATTTAGAATTTCGGGCCGTTGTTGATTTTTTTTATTATGCCTATAACAGAAAAAAAATTGACATAATTTTTTTAAAATTTTCAGATACCAGTCTCTAGCATGATCTACGTTTGACGTTGAATTTTGATACACCACATATATAAAAAATGCCTGTATTACCTAAAAAAAACTACCGTCGTCGTTCTAATAAATCCAAAAATGCCAAATGAAAGTTTTATGTAATAAATCAAAAATATGTCGTATCTCAGAACATTATCATATGCATGTATGTTCTCTTGGCTCCATTCTTGTACTTCCCATTATGATGCAGGCAATGCAAATGTGAGACATGCAAGATGTGTTCTATCTTCGAATGGGGTTATTCAAAAATTCAAATAAGAATTTTATTGAACGAATCTAATATCGCTTGTCTACTTTCAAAGATATTCATTGGCCTTATTCTTATCGGGTATAACATGTAAAATTTCCTTCAATATCAACTGGAATGGAAAACAATATGTTCGGAATGTTCATGATGAAAATGCAGTATTTACGTTTTTATTTCGACTGCGGAGAAAAATACTTTTGTGTGCGTTATTTAAGATAAGAAAAAAGTTAAGGGGAAATCTAGCTTATACAGAAATCATTGTATTTGTATACAGGGTATTTTGTAGAAGGTGCGCCAAACTTGGAGGGCGGATAGGTGGGCTCATGTGCTATATTATGCAGCCCATATAACATCTAGATATCTTACTGTGGTAATCTCTAGTCGCATCTCATCCTATATTATTTCAAAAGCACCATTTATTCTTTCTCTTAACTGCTCTTTGGTTTCTATTCTTCTCTCATAAACGAGTTGCTTGGCCTGTCCACATACAAAAAAATCTCAAAGGGAGTCAGGTCTGGCGACCTTCGAGGCCATAGTATAAGGCCAGTTCTCTCAATTCACGCGTTTGGGAATGAAATCTCCAGGAGTTCTCTGACAGTTCGCCTATAATGTGCTGGACAACCAACTCTTTTGAATATTATGGGTCTGTCTTTCAATGGCCTTTCATCTAATAAGATCGATCATCCCGCATTGTTTGGATTGCAACTTTAATTATTTCCGTTAGCTGCTCCTTGGTCTCTATTTCTATCTAGTAAATGACGAATTTTTAATGAACGATTTATTGATCTTATTAGATGAAATCTCATTGGACGATAGACCAAGAATATTTAAAAGTTGGCTGTCCAGCACATTATAGGCGAACTGTCAGAGACCTCCTGGAGATTACATTCCAAATCGCGTGAATTGGCTCTATACTATAGCCCCAAGGTCGCCAAACCTGACACCCTTTCATTTTTTTGTATGTCGACGGGCCAAGCAACTCGTTTATGAGAGAGAAATAGACACCACAAAGAAAGAATAAATGGTGCTTTTGAAATAATATGGGATGAGATGCGACTAGAGACTACCACTGTAGGAGTCAGAAAAAGGTGTCGCTATCGCACCGTAGTGGTAGAGGCCGGTTTGGCAAAATTTATAACAAATTATTGGAACTTGTATTTTTTTTGTAGTTCTAACCTTGTAAATTACAATCTCAATTTTTTTATGATACTGATTAATTTCCAATACGTGTGATATATCGTTGGAAAGGAGTTGAAGTAGAGAAGTTGTAAGCATTCGAAATTCTCGATGTGCTTCTAATCTTTTTATCTAATGTTATAAAGTGCTTAACTTAATCAGTTTTTTATGGAACCTCGCCATTTCTGGACTCATATAATTTTTTTCATCCAATTATTTGGGTCAAATATCAAATGCAGATGAGCAAGCAAACATCATGGATTTGATTACAGTTCAAATGTAAAAAACTTAGAGTTAAGCAAAAAAAATTAATTAAAAATAAACAATAACATAAAATAGCATATGAGCGGACCTAACTGCACTTCAAGTTTGGCGAACATTCTACAGAACACCCTGTATGATAAGTGATATCACTACATATTATAAAACAAAGTCCTCCACCTCGTCTGTCTGTCTCAAAAACTATTTTACTGATTGTCCTTCTGTTTTCACCAATTTATAGAGTGTGGTTCTCGAGGAAGGTTGTAGTATATGATTTGTTAAGTTTTAGTTTAGATTGGGTAAAATATAACGATATTTGTTGGAGATGGAAAAAAAGCCGTGTGAGAGTTTTCAACGAAAACACTGCCTAAAACTTTTGAGATATAGCAAAATAATGTATGTGGTGAAATTGTCCCTCTTATCTACAGAAAAGTCTTAAAGATAACATACTATATCCATTTTAATCGAAAAAATAAAAAGGCTCTCAATTCGTCTGTATCTATATTTTTTTATGTATGTCTAGCGATTATTCAAAATTTTTAATGAAAAAATGAACTCGAAACATTAGACTTACCTGGGATTCTAAAAATCATGTTTTTTTAAATTATTCTGCATAACCATTTTTGTTCTGTATTACGGGGTGTCCCATCTATGGGTGTACCGAGGAGGGTGGTGCCGCTGCCCCCTGGATCTAAAAAACTTAAGGTGAACCATTAAACCTTCCCATAAATTGACTTGCCTCCCTCGACCAATAAAATTTCTGAATTGTCTCTTTCTCTAGGACAATTTTTTTTCCGATTTGCCCCCTTTAGGACAATTTTTTTCTATTTTGCCCCTCCCTATACCAAAAGCTAGGTTCGCCCTTGGTCCCATAATTTTCAAATCCAAATATCTGGAAAAGGATACACAATATCGAATTTTATAAGGATTACCCTTTTGGTGTAAAATTGAATGGATAATAATTTTATTAAAAATATCGACCTAAAACCGTAACCTCAAAAAAGTTACAATTACGTATACTCTCTATTAATCATGAAACTAGCGCCCACTTTGAGCATCAGTTATAAGAATGGACTCAATGGAGTGCTCCTCTCTGTCAGCTTTAACAAATCATTCCTAACAAATTCCATTACAGTGGTGCCAGTCGTTTCTAAGTAATTGTCAAAATGTGTATAAACTAATATTCTTTAACTCCCAGTATCACGAAAACAGAGGCACAGGAATAATTTTTATTTTATTTTAATTTTATTGAGTAAACCCTACTTATTTTTGGCTATTCTGTCCTAGCATGCACGACATGTTTTTTTAAAACACTTTAGAATAAAACGTTTGACATTATAATCATTATTGTTTTTAACTAAATAAAGATATGGAAACACTTGTCATTACACATAACAAATGAATGTAAGTGGAAGTATTTCTCAATTGCGTGTTTATTATCTCAGATTTACATCAAGTAACAATCGCATCAATTCAATATTCAATGTCTCAACTACATGCAAAGAACTGCCGTTTTCGACGCATTAAAACAAAAAATATATATGTAACAAATATAGTAGCAAAAATAATAAACATCCGATACCCTACGGCGTGTTTATCTCCTCGTCTGATTTATATTCAACTAATTTTCATAATTCACACATTTGTTTTCCCCCGCAAAAATGGTCTTCTGTTTCTGAGTAAGATAAAACGTTCCCATTGTGTTTTATCGTGTTTTGGATTTACGAGAATTGTCCTCTAATCCATTCTGCATTGTCTGTCAATTCGTCTGTTCCGGAAGATGTCACCCGCAGAAGTGGATACCCTCTGTTTTAGGAGATAGCAAAAAAACAATAACGAATGAAGGGGTAAATTGAAGGCGTTAAAATCGTCGCTGAAATGAAATTATTAATTTATAACTTTATATAACTTCGTGTATATATTAACACAGGACCAGATTTTTAAGACTGACTTTAACTATATATTGGGAACTTTGAACCTAAATATAAATAAGTACTTAGTTTATTTGAATTAACACAATATTCGAGGATTCATACCTGTATACTCCTTTTTATACCATTGCAATATTAACAAAAGCTACGGCACTTGAGCCTATGAAAATTTCGAATTGCTTGGGACACATAGGGATTCCTTGGTCGTTAGCAGTAGTGCGTGGCCACTGAAATTTGGGTCCCCCTTTAGGTTAACTAGTTCATGTCACTGTGAAGCTACTAGTCACACCTCTTCCCGCGTTACAGATCGAAAATGGCACGCTTCTATTGGTTAGATCAAACAGTGGTTATTCGTGTTATAGCACGGAACACTAACAGCCATAAAACGAATGACGCACAATGCTATGGACAACTCAAGCACCAACGTAAATGCTAATTTTCACTTTTATTAAGAGGCAAATGAGGAGGCATGTCATCGCTATGGGCTATTGGTTTCCACTCTGGATTTTCAATAAGCTACCTCCTCTATACTGCTCTTGATTTTCCTCAAAAACGCTCGTAATTCTAGCAGAAAAATCAGCAGTTCTTGTTAATAGCCCTTCAATACTTTTAGTTGGAACCCTCCATCAGTTGGTACAGGAGAGGTACAAGGAAAACAGCCACTAGAGACTACTAAACTATAACAAGTTTATAGACTTTTGAGTGCGAGACGTCATATCTTTTATAGAGGGAAATAGCTTCATATCGGTATCCTCATTTAGAAAGAAAAAGTGTTAAACACAATGCTAATTCTATTTCAATTCAAGTATTGATTGATTTTCAACCAATTCTATTATGAAAATTCATATATTATATAACTACAACTATTATGTATATAAAAATAGAGTCATTAGCAGAGATCTACTGAATTAATATATGAAAGTACATTAGGAAATTTACGACCGTTATAACTTCTAGAAGATAAGTGATAAATTGTTGACACACTATTTTTATGGACATAGGAATTTAATTTACTTCAAGTTTTTTTCTGAGAAACATCGAAAAGTTCGGGGATATTGAGTTGATTTGTGAGGGTAATTTGAAATACATACTTATAGAAATTTATTAATTTATTTACCATAATAGTAATTGAATAATTATTTTGCAGGTAAGTTTTCAGTCTTAGAGCTAGTACACTAAAGTAAGTATTAGACATATAAAAACTAAAACTACCCAAATCCTACATTTTTTACTCTTTTAACAGTTTTGAAATTGTTACAGAATTTGTGCCTGTAGTGAAAAACAAATGAGACACATGGCAGTAATAATAAACCTACAATATTTATGTACATCATAATTCAAATTCGACTCCGACCGTTGGGATCGCGGGAACTATAGGAGATGAGAATTTAAAATTATAAGCTGGAATTTGTATTGTTCAAATATTTTCACCTTATATTCGAATCGAAAAGCAGTGGAACCTTTGGTGTGTCACAAATGTAAAAACACAGTTTTGCACCCTAACACCAAACCTTTATTTTCAACACTCAACGCACGTTTCAACAACTCTAAGTTGTCATCTTCAGGAGTAAACCCAAACTGTAAACCCAGTTTGGGTTTGAATTATTTTGTATGGGCTGCAATAAAAAATAAAGTTTATGATAGTCCTTTAACGACCAAAGAGAATTGCATACAACGACTGAGAAATGCATTCAGAAATTTAGAGGCTACATCAATAAGAAATTTTACTCATCGCTAACTGCTTAAAAGATGCGAAAAGTGCTTAGAAGCTTAAGGGCGTAAGGTTGAACATTTACTAAAATAAATTGTTCCCTATACGCTAGGTTTAAGTATTGTCTGTTATTTGGATTTGTTATTTTCTAAGAAAACAACATTTTATAATTTTAGATATTTCATAATAATTCTTAATTTGACTGATCCGAAATTCTAAGTAGTATTATTCGATTATTTGTTATCCTTGATGGCCTCTGCTTCTTTGTACTCTATAAATAATAAAGATACTGAAATAATCTTCGTTGGAATAATTACTCCTTTATGATTTGTGTAAGCATAATTGGCAATTTTCAAAAACTTAGTGACATTTTGTAGCCGCCATTATTTTTCTAGCGACCACAGCTAACTTTTTCCAAGCAGAGTCGACATCATATTTTAATGGGCGAAAAACGGTTTTTCGTAATTTAATCGAAAGTTATTAGGTTTAGATATAGGCAACGTAATTCAAAGTTACCTTCATTTTTAGTGCTGAAAGATCCCGACAAAAAAAATTGGGAATTTTTATTTGTAAATTTTGAGTTTTAAGAATATTTTGAATGCCATTTTCACTATTTTTTTAAGAACACCCTGTAGAAAAACGGGTGTTTTAGCTCTGTTTGCTGACTTGAGTCTTCCAATAAGACATGCCAAAAAACCGTTTTAAAACACTGCCATTTTTGACATAAAAATATAAATGGTTAAATTTAGTGATAATATTTGGCTAATAAAATTTATCTAGAATTTAATATAGCATCCAGATATCTAATAACATACACGGGGTTCTATTTGATATAAGAAGTTGTTGTCTACTTTCGGTATAACCGGAAAGGGCACAATTCTGAAAATATTTTAGTCAAATAGAACCTGTCGGCTTACATTCAGAATTTTAATATCGATATTTTTTAAGTTACAGGTAATCGCCCACCTTCGTAGGACACCCTGTATAAATCAAAGATTTTTAGATAGATCTATAGGAAATTTCGAAGCCAGTAAGGTAACCAGCAAGGTCTCCCGACCTTATCCTTCTAGATAGTTTTTTGTGAATTGTAGAGTATAAGAGGCAACGAGAGTATAACACGATAAAAGAACTTCTAGAAAACATTATTATAAAATTAAGATTTATTAGAAAGATGTCACTATTGTCACCAATTTAAATCGACGTGCTCCTTTATGTGCCCAAGAGGCCTCCAAAGTCGAAGCAAATATTTCCTTTACTAATTCCTTATTTTTCTTATTTACTCTAAATATCCTATTTCCCCTGCCTCTTTTGTGAGTGTATATCTTTTGATCTCCTTGGCATACCAGCAGTTTTTCACTTCAGATTGGCTTTTTTTTATATCAGTTAAATTATAGCAGAGCGTTTCCTTTTATTTTCACTTAATGACACATCAAACTCTATATATTAGTCGATGTTTTTCATTCTTCAATCTTTGCCCCGATTTTTTAATTCTCTTCTATATTCTTTAAATAATGCAATATGTATGGCCCTAAGCAAGTTGTATAAGAGTTCTAAAAATATTTGTAACTAAAATATTACAACCAGTCAGTTCTGAAGAAGATAATTTTTAGTGTTTTCTACTTTCTTCTTTTCCGTCTCTCCCTCAGAACTTGTTTGTGCTTAATATTTCCTCTTAACATATCAATTTATGTATTTCTACTATTTTCACAGTTCTTATTTTCAACACATTTTGCTGTTCTACCAAATAAAATATCGTTAAGTTGTACAACCACCAGAAAATAATGGAAGATTACTAACAACATCTCTAACTGAAACTACTTCTGAAGATCTTAATATTATTAAGAAACAGATTTTCACGATTCAAAGTGATTCTGCTCCAATTTCATATTCAATTAAAGACGTTTTGTAGTTGTCCTCAAACACAACTTTGTATACGATACTCAGTTTCTAAGCTCAGTCCCCCGCGATATCTTGTAGCAACGAAGTTACTAGATTAACACTGACTTGTATTAAATTTGCTCTAAATTCAGTCCTCGGTCAAACACTCCGGGGAGTTTCTGTATTTTGTGTAACGTCATAAACGTTTCGCAGCGTATGTGTGCTGGCGTCGGAGCATGCAGAGCTTCTCATCAGTTCTTGAAAGCTGGTGAGATTGTAATAATGGGTATTAATGAAATCCGTCTCAGAAGTAAATCGTAAATTGCTGGATATGACACGCTACATTTGAATTACGCTTATAGACGGGGATGGTAATTAAATGTTATGTTATAAACTTGACATTCCTGCACGGTAAATTTGCACTTGATTGCTGAGATTATTGCTGCTGGTGGGAGCGGTGTTAATAGTAAGACAATATGTAATGCCACAGATCAACGACTTGGATGTGTTGGTGGTAATCTCATGAAAGTATAAGTTATAAGAACGATTTACTGATGAAGCAGTTACAATAACCAGAACTATAAAATATATCTTTGTTAGTAGTTGTTATTTATAGAATCATTAATATCAATCAGTAATGATGTTAACGATAGTTCGGATTTAATTTAATTTGTTAAATCAATATACAATAATCACTTGTTTTTGAAGCGAAAGCCTCCGGCCCGCACTTACACATATAAAAATAAATGAGTATGGGAATGAAATGAATAATTTGAAATTGCGTTTTGTTTTGACATGTTCGGACCCATATCACACACTACCTTTATCTTGCAATACCCATACCCATACCACTCAGTTCCCTGTGTATGAAACAGAGACCAGCTTATATTTTAAGACTCTTTCTTTATAGAAAATCAATAAATTATAGGAAATAAACCGATATAACATCAAAGTAATATACAATACCTGCACAGAATTTTCAAAGACTTGACATACGTCAGAAGCACGGTGTAAGATGAGAAGGTCTTCCTATTCCTGAAATACCATAAACGCGTTTTCTTAAAGGGGATTTAAACCTTTAGTCATTAGATGACGCTGCGTATCATGTGTACCATTCATGGTCATTACCAGTCATTAAACTACATTGTCAGACATTATTATTATTAAACTACATTGTCAGACATAATTGTAGCAAATACTGTATACAAAAAATCCATTATTTTATTTTTCTTTATAGCAGTTTGAGTTTTTCAAAAACAAGAACAATATATATGGTTTGCCTTAATTATTTTTCATTGTTGTGTTGAAGTCAAGTTACCATTCTTGTTCTCTTTATCTTTTAACAACCCCTCGTCGCCAGATGGCGTGAGCTATTAGAGGTATATTTTTAAAATTGTGCAAATTTAAAGCAATATTTACCATATGAGAACGGAGGTTTTGCGGCCAGAGTCATAGCTGATTCTGCTTTTTCCGGATTTGAACGGCGTCATTTTTTCGAATTAATTTACTTATATACCTAAACCGGCATATAAACAAAGTTTTCCGACGTTTCGCCCACATCCCATCCCATCATCACCCATCTCAGAGACGGTCAGGCGTGAACTCCCTGGTGCATCGAGCTATATCCATTTCCGAACCCAAAAGTTTGAGAAGGGAATTAATTGGGTTGAGGGTAGCCTACTAAATAACGACTACAGCAAACGAAAAATTCGCAATTCCATTTCTCGTCACCAAAATCCGCTTCCTAAGAAAGAATTGTCACCTAATACATCAGTAGCATATTTGCCATATACCAGCAAGGTTACGGATAGGATTGGGAAGCTTCTCCATAAGCACGAGTTGAAAACAGTCTACAAACCACTATCCAAAATCTCACAAATGTTACCCTCTCCAAAGGATAAACAAGATCATCTTTCATCTAAAAGGTGTTTATTCCATTCCATGTTCGTGTAGAGCAGTATACATCGGTGAAACAGGTCGGTCTATAAACACTCGTCTGGGTGAGCACAAACGTTGTCTGAAAACGGGCCTGCTTTCAAACTCTGCTGTAGCTGAACATCATCAGCCACCAAATCCTCTTCGACAGATCCTCTGTCGTGGCCAAATCTCCGTATTATTTCACCAGAAAATTCCGTGAGGCCGTTGAAATCGCCAAAATCCTAAGAATTCCAACCCAGACAAAGGTGTCTAAGTGCTTCCTGGGAAATCACACCACAGTTTAAAGAAAATTGCTGTATATTCCAAACGTTTCGGGGTGTAGATCAGACCCCGTTGCCAATGGTTAAGAAACTACGGATTAAAAAGGCACAAGTTGGAAAAATCGCTATTGATCTGTTATTTCTGTAAAGATGCTAATGATGTCCGTGTTTCAAACCATATTTTACCTATCTAACGACGTCTTCCTCCCATAGTTCTTCTATTATGCTACCTATCTGTTCCGGCTTTGTCTTCGAAGTGTTATCTCTTTTATCGTTCTCAGTGTTTTCGCTAGTTGTTTCATTGTGGGTGTTTTAGTCCCAGTTTCCCTTGCATACGTAAGAATATCTCTCATCGATCATGATTAAAATTTTGATGATATCTAGTATTAGCCTACCAATCGCTTGGTTTCGGCCAACCATGTACATAAAGACTTGTTTTAATTCCTATGCGACTCCTTGTTTGCTAATTCCTTTGATATAGTCGAATTATTTTGGCCTAATCCTTGATGCTCCTCGCATATCTTTTGTTCTATTCTTTGGGTTAGTATTTGAGTAAATATTTTTAGAAAAGTTTTGAGTAATGTTATTCGTTTGTGATCCCTTGGTTATTTTTATTGCCCCTTTTAAATATCAGTATTTTTATGTTCGTTTGGTATTCTTCAGGTATTTTTCCTCCTTGGATAATCCTATTAATCAGCATCACAATCTCTAGAGGAACATTTTTTCAGAAATTGACCATTTCCTTGATTAATCTCATCTACTCCCGGGGCCTTTTGTTTTTAACCGACTTCCAAAAAGGAGGAGGTTATCAATTAGTCACGTACTTTTTTTCGCTTTTTTTTGTATGTATGTTACCGGATTTCTTCTCCTGTGGTGCACCGTTTTGAATGAATATGGTCTTGTTTAATAGAGTATATATCCGGATTGGTGAAACTTTACATTTTGGAAAAGAATTCTATTGGTAAAGTGATAAAATTTGTGAATGAACACATGCGTGCATGGAAACCGACCAATATCCCTAATATTTTAGTCGATTTTTCGATAACTCCTTATGATTGTGTATAGTTTTTTAACGTTTAATCTATTAAGGAAGATCCTTAAGTGATCTCATATACTTTTCTGCGACGTGCAACTAGCAGTCTTGCAGAAAATCGCTGAAAATTCCAAAATTCTTATCAAAAATTTCATCGAAATGACATAACGGACATTCTCTCATAAATATTTTAATTCCAACGTAATAGTGCGGTAATTTTAGGCACTGGAAATTTTAATTGCGAATTTGAAAATTTTCTATGTACATCTCAAGCATTTAGGTAGTAAAGCATAGTATTTTCGGCTCCTTAAATCAAGCTCGTTTTGTTTGTATACCAGGCAAATACCTATTTCAATGCAATTTTTTCCATTTTGCGAAGACGGTGCTTTTGGTTGTCACATTCTCCCGGCCTAATAGAAAATTCAGTGACAACACATGTCAAACTTTAAACTGCTTTCTGGTGCGTTTATAGACAGGGTGTTTCGTTATAGCAAACAAAATCACAAAGTAAAGTGATAGACTGAGTTGCATTTATATGAAGATTGAAATATAGGACGGACTAGAATGATAGTGGTCCGTAGGCAGCTGTATATACAGGATGGTTGGAATATATGCTTGAGTTGAATTATATTTATACAGTGTGATGAAAAAATTATTTCTTTTATAGTCCATAAGAAGTTGCATAAACTATGGAGAGGAATTAATGTTACACAGGGCGATAATATAAAATGTTAAAATTTAAATAATTTATGGGGTAGCCCACAAGGAGTTATATACTATGGTTGAAATATGTACAGGATGGTTGGAGTGAAATTATCTATAGTTGTACAGGGTTGTCAAAAAAAGTTGAAAAAAGGTTACATGGCGTAGTCCATAAGGCATAAATATATTTTGGGCTTATTAAGTCAACGCGTACTAGTACATTTTGTTCGTAAAGATTTACCTGTCAATGTAAATGAGAAAGTATCATTGTGTAATGTTGAGGCTTTCGATGTTACCTGGTTCTGTCTATTAAGGTTATACATATGAAATAAAAAATAAAGAATGAAAACTACCTGAGTTCAAAAAAAAACTAAAAAGTTGAAAGTAAAACATTTTTAAAAAAAATATAACCGACTTCTACCTATAACTAAAAAGCTAAAAATAATTATAACAAAATACAACTCTAGCAAATAAATAACACATTCAGTGTTGTTAGGTACCTACCCAGGAAGAAAAAATGTAAACATTAAAAGGTGCTCATTCTGTACAAATTTATTACCTACCAATCTAGTATATTTTTGAAGTCGGTGCCAAGCAACAATCAAGTTTGATTAATTAGTAGATAAGTACGCAATGAAGGATTTTAAATTTGCTTGGCACCGGCTTCAAAATATACTAGATTGGTAGGTAATTAATTTGTACAGAATGAGCACCTTTTAATGTTTACATTTTTTACTTCCTGGGTAGGTACCTAAGAACGTTGAATGTGTTTTTTACTTGCTAGAGTTGTATTTTGTTATAATTATTTTTAGCTTTTTAGTTATAGGTAGAAGCCAGTTATATATTTTTTTAATGTTTTATTCAGTTTGTTTATTGTTGCAATACTTCTATCGTTAGAGTATACAAGCAAAATAACTAAAGCAGGGTCCTTTATTCAGAACTGCATATCTATTTCTTAGGCACTTTGACACCACTGTCGTAGACTATTCCAAACTCAAAAAACTCCTAGTTGTTTTGTGAACGATAGTTGAGCATCTTTAGTCTGTATTTTTATGATTTCTTGGAAGGAACATGACAATTGCTGGAGAGTCTGTATAAATTAAATAAGTCTAAACGTTACAAGCTCTAAATCAAACCCCATTTTCAGTGCCAATAACAACTTAACCCAACTTATAATTCAAAGTGAAAAAATTCACATGGTGAATGCAAACTGTGTCATTGATTTACATGAATCTAGATATTATTGGTCCTTTTCCGATAATACAATTACGAGATGATGGACAATTGAGGTTTTTATTATTTTTTAGAGAAATTCAATATATCGTACACAGGCATGAAAACTGGTATGCATACTCTTCCCCTTAAATGATTTGAAACGAATTTAATCATTTTGCAAAAATTCGACTATCGGATGTAGGGCAGGTGGGAATTTATTTTTGGATAAATTCACAATTTTTTGAGAATAGAATTTAAAAGTTGACTGAGAATTGTTAGGTTGATTTGTTTATTTAATGTGGTACTAGTTAGGTTCGCTCAAAATGTCGGTAGATCATAGATACTACCTATAGCAATGTAATATCGGGGCCTGGAAAAGTTTGTAGAACTGGAACAGGTGTTTGTAACAGCTACGAGTTTGCAACTGATTTGTACCTGTTAAGGAAAAATACTGGTGGTGTCATCTCTACGTTCAACAAACCTTGCGACCATACAACCAATATCAAGCGCGCAATTCCCAGAAGCATATGTTTTGATTTGGACACCTAGAGCAGTTATTTGGCAACAAAGTGCCGCTATCGTAACCAACCAATGGAACTTTACATTTCCCCTACTCTGGAGCCCTTGAGAGTAATACTGATAGCTTTGTCCACCGTAACAAACCACAAACCCTGTCCTAAGGGGCTATAAGACTTAGTTTCTACTATTAATTGGTTTTAATGTTAATTGAGGAAATATTATTTACTCTGACTTAGGCAGCGTTATTATTGCAAAGCTGTTTGATTAGAATTAATCATTATTTTCACTATGAAGTGGAAATATATTTCTAATATTTAGCGGAAGATTAGAATCTGTCTATATATTTTACATATTTTAAAGCATTAATACCTAAACTTGTATATTCTTTACATCAATCCTAAACATAAATGTATAGTTTAAACGTGTTAACATAACTAAATAGAGAGTTTATACCTACTGGAAAGTAATCGTAAATTAAAAAATCTTTGTAATTTGTCCTTTTGATTTTGCTTTAAATATAAATTCATGTGTTTAAAGCCCGACTGTGTGCACCTTGTGAAAGGGTTTATGTGTTTACAACCTCATTTTGTTTAAATCTGTGGAATGAACTATTAGGCATGCTTAGGAAAGTCCTTCATGATCCTATTGCGAAACAGATTATGGCACATTAAATAACTTCGTAAAGGGATACAGGTCACAAATTAAGCTGTAAAACTCTATAGTTGACACGTTAGCATCTAATTTATAAAATCCCAAATCATGCTAACCCACTTATTAATTTCAAAAACACTTTCTATAGAAACATTTTTATTTCAAATAAAAGACCACGAAACGTTAAACTACCATCGCATAGAATTTACGTATTCATTTACTATCGGATCTAAACTCATTTCGAATGTGGAGCATTAGCCTCAAGAAAAAAATCTAATTTATTCTTGGACGAAGTTATTCCGGAAAACAAATTTCACCGTCAGGCAGTGAAGTGTTAGTCAAAAATATTGTTTCTCTCTTCAGAACTAAAGGGGCTGAGGCGTTACACGATATTGATTTTATGATAATGCCAGAAAATATTTCTTAACTTGACAGCAACAATACTCCGCCATTTATACAGTTCAACACTGCCGAGTTCCGGCAAATTTCTGAGGTGGATTTTGAATAGGAAAATGTAGTGTGCTGGCACATCGACAAATTGGTAAAGAATGTATTATTTTTAATATGAGTTTAAGTTGAATTATAAATTTTACATGTTTTACACTTGAGTCAGTTGCAAATCAACTAATAGCTTAACTCAACAACCACAACGGGGTGTCGGGGTGTAAATAAAAGACAGACGGATAGTATTCCATTTAATTATTTGTTAGGAATTTTAACAATATGCTATAATTTATGTATTAAGCACTAATAGGCTACAGAGGGTGGCTCATTTTAAACAATGTAAATAAGTTAAAAATAAAGGACTTTAGCGAATACGGTTATTCCCTGGTCAAGTTATTCTTTTTAATCAGAAGAAGCTATATTTATTTATTTATTTATTTAAGCTTTATTGCCCAACAGTTAAACCACTAACAGAGCAAGTATATATAAAAATAAATTAAAAAACGGTGTCACTAATTAAATCTTTCATAATAAACCAAACATAAAAAGAAAAAGACAAAAAAGAAAAAATTAACTCAATCAACGTGAATATGAGTATGTTTCCAGGTGAAACTGATAACTTTACATTTCCCGATGTTTAGTTGTTAGTTATTATGATTACACCATATTTGAACTTTACATTTCCCAATATTTAGTTTTTGGTTATTATGATTACACCACATTTGAATATCATCTAAATCAATTTGTAAAATTGGACAATCTATGTAACTGTTATGACTGAAAATATTTTGAGATCATCAGCAAAAAACAGTTAACCTGAGGTGATGACATCACTTAAATCATTTATAAATACTAGAAATAGTAGGGGGTCCCAAATTTGACCCTTGGGGAACGTCGGATGTTGGAAATAAATAGTAAGATATGTTGTTTAATTTCTTAACTGCTTTAAAAATTTCTGCCTCAGATATGTTATTAAAATCGATATTATGCAATACCATATATGTAATAATTGAAAAATGTCAGTGATGAAGCATCTCCTAATAAGTTATAATCTTACATTAAGATTAAGTAACTAAAAATGCTTAAATACTATAACAAATCATGCCAACACTACCAAGATAGGGGTCCTCCACCACCAAAATCATGCAGAAATAATATTGGTTTGCGTTTTCCTTCACCACTGGGACTAACACAGAAATCAAATAATATCGGACGATCCAGATATTTCACGAAACTTGCAAATTTGGTTTCGTCGCTAAATGAATCGAGAGCTTGAATTACAGTAAAGTAGTTATTGAGTTTTAGTTAAAGATTACGTTAAAATAAGTAATTAATTTTGATTATTCATTGTGATTTTTACTTGTCACTAACTAGAAATCTCCTGCTTCACAACGATTCCTAAAAAAATTGAAAGGTCACATCACACGGATTAGTATCATATAATATGAATTCAAACATATTATACAAGAAAACTCGTTGACAAATCCATGAAGCTACTTTCTCTCAGTGAATCCGGCGACTAAGTTTTTCTACAAAAATGCAACTAGTTTTCCCGGGAATTTCTACAAATTGCTCTTAGGTAATATTCTTCTATTTTTTAATTATTTAACAAATCTGTTTATTTTTACAAATTACAGTTAGGATTAACAAACCAAATGGTAAATTAAAACAGCTATTAGCCCGTACTGTATTTATAAAAGTGTGACAGTGACTTGTGTTTGGGGACGTTGCGACTGCAAATCTGGAGTCGTTCTCATCACTGTAAATTTGTTTGTGGGTCAAGTAAAATGAATCAAATCGAAAAATTACGAATAAATTTCGAGTGGGGCTTCAGACAAGAGCAAAAATTATTCTCGTTTGGAAAATATTATGGGCGATACCGAGACTACATACAGTGCAACCCGAGAGTCTCGTATTTGGCCTCGTTAAGTTTTTATTCGAAAAATTAAAAGAGGTCTACATAAAAAACAACATATTTTACTATATATTAATCTAGTGACAATCTTTGATATATTTTATTGCAAATTTAAAAAAAACTCAATAACCAAGAATGATTTTTCACAATTTTGCTTTAACTTGTTAACACTTCTTGTAGTAACGTATTTCTTATCATAAATCTTTATCCTCGCCGATTTTTATATTTTAAGTTTGAATGATTTTTTTTAAAGTGAGTATATGTGCCTACATTTAACTAACACTACATTAAACTAGAGAGTAATAAACGTAAATATTATTAAAAGGACTTCTTTTGCTCGAAATTTTCTACCTGAAAGATCCATACAGCAAACATTATAAATTCAATACTTAATGAACAACTAGTATTGCCTCTAGATACCCATGTTTTGAAAATTTTGTTGCTATTTGTACATCTGGAGAATTTTTTTGTTTTTTCTTGTATTTCTTGTAGTAAATATGTGAACTATTACTGTATACATCTGTGGAAGTATATATAATAGAACTCGTCAAATACACAAGCATTTGGTAACAAACTTAGATACAAAAAAATGTTTTAAATATTCTTCAGGTACATCATTCAAAGATAATGTGATGCAAGCGTTATTATGTTTAAATTCTTAGTCATCCAGTAATTTAAAAGATAAATTAAGAGTTTGTAAAATAAAAACATTTACGTACTTGTTAACATATGTTTGTATAATATCGTAATAAATATAGTTTTAAAAAATTATTTATTATTATTTATTATTCTACAATCATTATATAAAATTAAGCGAGACGAGACGAGACAACTGGTAACGAGACGAGACTTAATTTTTTAGTAATTGACGAGACCGAGACTAGATTTTTGATACTCTCGCCTACTTTTGTCTCGTGTGAAGCTCTAATTTCCAGCTTGAACAAATTCTGATTGATAACGATTCTAGATTTGGACCAGGAATGTCTGCAAACACAGATATGTATACAAAACATTTATTTATATGTATGTATACTGGTTGATCATATCCTCTTTCTCCCAGAATATTTGTGAGGAAGAACTTCTGAAGAGGTAGCCAGTAATGGCTAATAATTTTTTTAATTACAATTTGTTTCCAATTTACAAATTTCAAATGTACAAACCAAAAAATTCAGTTTAGTCAAAAGTAGATCATTTTCCCCCGATACAGTACAAATTATTAAACATATTGGTCTTCGTCTAGATCATATTCGAACATATAATCGCTATCCGACTATATTTCCGGTTAAAACAATGTCGGTACTGATTTACAAAACACAACGTGACAACCTGATGGTCATTGTCACGGAGATGGTTAATATCAGGTGACTCCCTCGAACCACAACATTCATTTGAAAAGTTTTTCTGTAAAGTCCTTTTTATGTAATTTATTCTCAATGATTGTTTAACATTGGGACACCCTGTATACCACTTAAATCATACTAAAAATACAATACAGTTAGAGAAAAGCAAATCTTTAACCCTATAACGAAATTTGCACTTTGAAAATCACCTTTGAGTCGATAGTAGCTTACTCGCGGTTCTGAAGGCCTCCATGGCCACTCGCTAGACTTCATATTCTAATCCATCTATCGATTACTTAAAAACTCTCTAACTGACAAGACACAATGTGGTGGCGCACCTTCATGCTGAAAAACAAGTTCGTCTTCCAAAATTTCATTTATTCTTTGATGTCTAATAACTTATCTCCACTTAAAGTGCCATCCATGTAAAAGTGTCTAACGATATGATCACCTCAAGGTCAGTTGGTTTGAGACTAAATCTTGAGAAATCTTACATGCAAGAGCTTAAAATATAATTATTTCACCATTTAAATAAAGTGGGGTTTAGTCAGAGAAGCAAGTATTGTTTGAAAAATTGGGATTGTTGTTTATACCACCGGACAATGTTTCACAGAATTCTATTGTTCTGTCAAAATCGCCTTTATTTAATTCTTGGACCGGTCTGATTTTGTAGGAATAGAACTTATTACGTTTTAGAATTCTGTGAACACTACTTTGTGGAACACCTGATATTAACGCAATTTGTTGCAAAGCATTTTTGGTTTCATTACAACATGTTCTAATACTGCTACTTCAACGTCATCTGTTCTTCTTGGCTCGCTTTTCTTGTTAACCACGGATCCCGTTTCCTTGAATCTGCTCTACAGTTCAATCTTGCATTTAAGTCTTAAGAGTCTTTCTGGATGTCTCTTGCTAACATTACGAGAAGTTTCTGGAGCACAATTATTACTCAGAACATAAAGAACAAAAATTCCAATTTTTCCGCTAATATGTAAACCATTTTGTCGAGTAAAAAATAACGAAGTAAGACTTAACTACACTGAGGCGACCATGGAAAGAGACTAGGACATTTACTAGCATTTTTTTAACGAAAGAAGTTATTAAATTTTTTGTTATATGAGTAGTGATACACAATGGCGCACCTGAAAAATTACACGTCGAAATAGTACTCTTCGTCAAATATGCTATACAATGGAGACCACATCGAACATCTGTGATAATAAATCATTTAAAATCCATGGATAGTCTCTTTATGGTTGTCGTAATAGCAAAACTCGTTAAAGTTATAGGCGAATTACCTATTTTAATTATTATTCATCACTATCAAAAAATACATACCGTTGAATTCCATTTTAAACAGGCTTTACAACGAGGTGTCACCTATGGTAGGCTTCCATTTTCAAAAATTGAGGAATGATGAGTTAATTAACAGTTAGTATGATCAAATGTGTCCCCATTTGTAAATCAATTGACGTGTTTTTGCGATTTCCAAAATAATGAGTTTTTTGGGAAATGCTCCAGATGGCCCGGTTTCGTTAGGAATCCTGTATACATACATATCATAGTAATAATTTCTTAAGAATAACACCACTAAATGTTTGGCACATTTGAAATATACAGAAAATTCCGTGAGTGTAGTGTTATTCTCAAGAAATTCCAAAATAAAAACTACAAATGCCACAAATATCATTTGGAAATCAAAAGTTAAGAATATTGGAATTTCAGTTAATTATTTTCATTCAAATCTTCATTTCAACTGCATTAAATCCTCTTTCGTCATAGTATTTTTTTAGATAAGATCTCCAAGAAATAGCAGCGCAGCAGACATGTTGGTGTCATTGACTGCATTAAGCTTTTTCAAGCTTCTAAAAAAATACATGCGCTTTTTCAATTGGCGTTTTTTATATCTGCGCTATTTTTTTTTTGTTCTGTCGATTAAACTGACAAGATATACGAGTTTGTCGACCCTCAATAGTTTTCTGTCGTCAGTATCGATGGTATTTATCTTCGAAATTCTTCGATCTTGATGATATTGAAAGATTTGTGCAGAAATACTCGTAAGAACGTTTTTTGTTTATGCAGAACCATATGTTGTTTCTCAGGTGCCAATTATAATAAGTCTTAGGGTATAACAGTATATATATATATATATATATATATATATATATATATATTATTTATTTAAAGAGTACGCCCCCCCTACAGACAGTCGCAGCTGCCTTATTACAGGGTGGCACAAGTTAACAATAATTGTAACATGAGAAGGAGCAAGTACATTTAATTAAATTACAAAAGGGAAAAAAAGAAAAACGTAAGGTATAAATTCAAAACTAACAGACTGATCCTTGACATAGGTCAACAGCCTGTGATATGTGTTTCCTGAAAACCGAGTAACTTAAGGAGAAAATGTCATAACTGGTACTATTATTTTTTTCATCGATCATATTGTACGATCGGTAACACCGTGGCAGCGGCGAGTTAAAATAATAATTGGAGTTAGAGCGTCCAATTGCAAATATTTCTCTATTTCTGAGGGCGTAAGGCCTAGCATTGATTAAGAAATGATTACTTAAATATTCGGAATCAAAGAGATTATTAATTATCTTATATAAGATATCAGTGTATGGATGAAAATGTCTTTCCCTGTTAAAACGACAATTTACAACATTTATAATTTTTTTTGGACGTTTTCTATTCTAACAATATATTTATGATAAAAGGGATTCCAAACTGTCGAAGAATATTCTAATATCGATCTAACAAGACTATAATATAGGGTGGTGAGCGATCTAGCATTTTTGAAACCTTTGGTTATTCGTAATAAGAAACCCAACATTTTTTGAGCCTTTTAAACAAGTAATTCAATATGTATTTCAAACGACAGTTTGGAATCTAATACAACCCCCAGATCCCTAACGTGATCTACATACTTCAATTTGTTGCCCAGTAAATATAGATCACAAGGGGTTCGTGAGTGACTAGGTTTTCTGATGAACACGATGGAATGACATTTATCACTATTAACAAAAATTCTGTTTCTTATTCAGTAATCAGAGAATCTGTTTAAGTCATTTTGCAACTTTACATAATCAGAGGTGTCCCTGATAGTTCTGAAAATTTTTAGGTCGTCCGCATAAAATAAATGCTCGGTGTTGCAGAAGCATGAACCGATGTCATTTAAAAAAATGCTGAATAATAAGTGACCAAGATGTGACCCCTGCGGCACTCCAGAAGTCACTGGAATACATTCTGATCTTACATTGTTCACCACAACATATTGTGACCTATCTTCTAAGTAGCTTTTTGGGAGCAGAAAGAGTCCTCCATGAACACCGAAATTCCCAAGCTTAATTAAGAGAGTAGGGTGGTGAACTTTATCAAAAGCCTTGGAAAAGTCGGTGTCCACGGCAGCTGTTTTCTATTGCTGCAGTTAACTCTTACACAAACGGAACCAAATTAGTTACGACGGAGCGCTTATAAAAAATCCGTGCTGATTTAGGTCAAGAGAACACCTTACTTTGAAGAATAGTTGTTCTAGAATCAAAGATTCGAAAATTTTACCAACGTGACTGAGCAAAGAAATAGGCCGGTAATTCTGTACATGACTTTTGTCACCAGACACAGGAACTATTTGGGCGATCTTCCAAATCTTAGGATATATGCCGAGTTTTATGCATTTATTGTAAAGTATGTAGAGTGGCAGACACAGATCAGGACATGACGCCAAGAATACCTTTTTTTGGATCGAGATCATGTAAAGTTGCTTTTATACTTTGCTCACTTATAAAGCTAACAGTGTAACAATTTTGAGAGAAAACTGGCTCGACTAACGATGCAATGTTGGATGGTTCGAAAACTTTACCGAAATAGTCTGAGAAAAGTTCACAGATCTCCTTGTTTGAGGTTGCTTGAATAGTATTATAAGACATTATATAGTAGGTATAGATTTGCTATTCTTGTTGTTACTAACAAACGACCAAAAATATTTAGTATCCTTCTTAATATTTTCTTCTGTAATTCTGATGTATTTATTATAGTCAGCTTTAATACTAATTTTTACCCTCAAATCCGAAAAACGATTATAATCAGCAGACTGTTTAGATGTCTTCCATTTTCTATGCGCCTTAGCCTTATTCTTGATAAAATTTATAGTAGTTTTAGAGAACCAAAGGGGGTATGCAGATTTACTAATTATAATTTTAGGTACATAAGTATTAACGATTTCGTCTAAGACTTTATAAAATGATAGGATATTCACATCAACATCAGCCGAGCAAAAAGTTTTGTCCCAATCATGTTCTCTAATTCTTTCATTAATCACATTGTAGTCAGCCCCATTAAATTTTAATTTACTATAAGAATTACAGGGCAGTGCTTTTGTACAATTAAGATCAATGGTAATATTAAGAGACATATGATGGTTGTCTTCAGTAACAAATGGATTATTACATTTATTGAAATCAATTTTCAGAGATGTCGATAAAACTAGATCTAAGATTTTATTGTGTATATTAGAGATGCTATCAAACTGCTTTAAATCATTTAAATAAAACCAATCCGAAAAGCACTGGCTTTTTATATGGGGTATGTTAAAATCATTAAAAAAAATTCAGGTGCTCTATTTTTTGAGCATGTAATATAAGTGCCGCTTGCATTTTTGCAATTTGCTACTTTTGAGATGTTTTCTTTAATGTATGTAACCATTAATGTTTTAGTCCTAAGGAATCTATACAATATAAGATAACTAAAATGATGGTTAAACTTGTTCGTAGCATATAACAATTTGTTATGTGTTGTTATAATTTAGTCTAATGATTACTCAAACTTTTATATTGGTTATTATAGAAAGCGTTTAACTTCGCCTTTTATAGCCTTTTAATGTTACAATAAAGTCACATTATTTTTATTAATTATGAAAAGAGTAGGTGTTCCTTCAAAGCCTTTCGCTATATGTTAACGGCATTTCTGAATAGGATCTCGGGTAAGAAAGGGTCCACCATCCTTCAGAACCTTCTGAAAAAGAAAAATTACAACAGGACTACAAAAAATCGACTTTGTGTACCTGAATTCGATTACATCTCTAAGTTCTTTGAGGCTGCCGAGTCTGAATGTGTGAATGTAATTTCAAAGTCAAATAATTTAATACTGCCTTTGCTGACACTATCGTCACAACTATGTGGTTTGGGTTAACTGAATTATTAAATAAGCTGCAAAGTCATTTCAAAAGTAAGACCAAGGTGCTAAAGTGAAGAATAATTAGTAGTGAAAACTGTTATCTGATATTCAAGTGGTTCCATAGTATACAGCAATAAGAATCCTAACGCCCCAATATTCGAATAGATCCATTTCAAGAGACTTGCTGCTTTTGGCCAGATAAGCTACCATTTCATTAATACATACCAGATACTAAAATTTTCGGCATTCATTTTGATATTTTAGAATGCACAAACTTTTTTCTGAAGTGTGGTATTATTTACCCTACAAACCATAACAAGAAACTAGAAGGTGTCACAATTAAACTTCAGAGAACAGTTAAAACTGAAATTATGCAACAGAAGAACATTCTGAGTTTCTTTTACTAATTATATAACAATAAATCAATACTGAGACATACAAAAAAATCTTTTTAATATTAAACACAATATAAGAACAACAACGCCTTTTGGTTTGAATGATTGAGCTCTCTCAAGTTTTCCAATTTTCCAACTAAATTTGACAGAATTTTAGCAATAGTCTCAAGCTTTCTACATGGTGTTGTATCTAAGTATGGTATACATTTTCGTGTACACAATGAAATTTTAAGCGAACAGTGGGCCAAAGTAATAAATCAAACGGATCGTTAATATTTCATTGAAAACCTAAGAACGTCAGTTTTGCTTTCGACGAAATTCCAGATCGAACTTGAGAAATGACGCCTACAAACATTAATTATTCATATATATTTCACGAACACCTAGCCGAAAATTCTTGCCAAATCAGGCCCTTTTCACTATTTAGCTTAACCCGTGTGATTGATTATGTTGTAAGTATAGGTTGTGAATGGCGGGTTATCTTAACAGGAAATTGTTTAGGATATTGCCTTCATTTTTTTTGTAATTCGAAGTATCTCCGAATTTTTAATGTAAAATAAAAAGTATAGAACTCTTTTAAATAGAATATCTCCGATATTTTGTTTATTTTGGGTGAATTGAAATGATATCCGATAAAACAAATAATGAGTGCTTGTCAAAGTTAGTAGAAAACATAAAAAATGTCCATCTCCGGAATTGGTAATGAAATAATGCATTACGAATACAATGTCCCTTTGCACTTAGTATTCATCGACTATGAAAATGCACATCACTCAGACCTGGTCCTATCTGGTAGCACGGGAAGATGTTAGAGTAGATTCACGATATACCACCATCATCAAAAAAACTTTTTTGCATAAAATAATTGATATTTAAACATACAAACTGATCAGTGCTGACAAAAGGGAACTGTAAAACATGTTATAAGATATAAAAAAACATTCGGAGAAAATATTATTCAAAATGAACCTTCATAAACCATTGAAAACGTCTCTCTAGAGAACGTTTATCTCAGGCAAAATAAAATGAAGGGCAGCCTTTATTCTATTTATACTAAAAATCAAGGACATATCGATGAACGATTGCCTATTACGAGTGTCTACAATTATGGTGTTCATTTTTAGGCAATATTTTTGTTTTCTCGATCCTACCTGAAAATATCATAATTTATAGAAAAAGAAAAATATTGCTTCACTCATTGAAAAATTCGATTTCCCATATAAATAACACAATTTTTTTTCGCTTTTTACTTTATTTTTCGGTATACATTTTTTTAGGAAAAATGAAAATACAGCTTCTGTAGAAAATTATTTTTGCTACAAAAAAGCGCCTTTGAGCAAATTATAAGTTTTGGCAATGCATCGAACGCAATGTCCCAATGCTAATAAACCAACATTAATGTTACCAACTCAGAAATGAAATAAATGGACTTCAGGTTAAGATGGCGGGACAGCCGCACGTGTGCGTGTGATTGGTTAAGGAAAATTCTTTAAAATTCTATAAATTTATTCACGATGGTCCAGAAAGAAGTTTGCTACTCCCCATAGACGCTTTTAAAGTGATTAGATGCTCCGGTTGTGCTTGGTTTGTGTTAGTTTTAGTGAAAAAGCCGGAGGTCCAAGTCTGGCCTGTCCTCTATATAGTTTGTACAGAATCTCCAAGTAATCATTTATTTTAAGAACATCGTATCGCAAGTGACAGATACAATCGGACTTAAATGTCATAGTAAATTGGGGGAAAAACAATAAATTAAACATTTCAAAAAACTGGGATATGGTATCAAGAGTCTTTATCCATAGCTACTCTTCACTGAGAAACCCTTAAAGAAGAATAATAAGAAGAAAAAATCACTCTTAGCAATTCTAATGATTTGTTACATTGTAATATATATTTATTTACAAAATCTCGTTTCTAAAATTAACAATTTAATGACTTTCCAGCGTATATTGTAAATAGAGTAGCAATGGCTGAGGCATTTGACAAAGGAACCAGAAAAAGAAACACAACAAATTGGAAAATACGTGAAACTAAAAACGGCATAAAAACAAGGTGAAAACAATAGCCAAGAATCGCAAAAGAGAAAAATGAATGCAAACATTTAAACAGGCCTATGCCCAGCAATAAGCGAATATTGGCGGAGACAGAAGAAGAAGAAAGAACACATACATTGACTCCAGATTTGAAGCTAAAATTTCTCCACAAATAACTGGAGAGAGAAATAAGTGAGGAGAGAAAATTTCATTGAACAAACAAAAAAAAACTATCTGGATCATCATACTACTCACAAAATTCCAAATAATGGGTTACCGCCTCGTGATCTAGATTGTAAAACAGGAGAAAAAGAGCGACAGTCACTATTTTGTTTCGATTCACTTATTAATTTTAATGTGTAATTAATTTCTTAATTTAAATATAACTGCAAAGAAACATGCCGTGTAAGTCAATTTTTAAATAAAATATAAAATTTGTTGAATTATAATAATTCAAACCGCCAATATATAACAAGGTCACTTTATTATAACTGATTAAGTTATAGGGACATTAGTTAGGGTGATATTTTTTTAAATATCACACCATCTGCACACTGTTCTTCAAAATAACTGTTGTAGTATCTATAGATTAACCCCAGACATATATATTTAAAAAAGTGTCCACCAAATTCAATAAATTAGGGTCACACTGTTGTAATGCTTATATAAGTTTATCATCCTTGTCTCTACGAAGAAAGGTTAACGTTATAGCGTTGACCTTTTTTGTAGAATTCTAGTTTGTCATCCTTTTCTTGGAGCTACCATCTCTAAACTTGCCTTTTTTATGCTGTTCTGACGTATATCAAGTCTCTAATTTAAAATATCGCCAACAGAAAATTGGAACAACTCAATTTTGGGTTGGTGATAGTTTAAATTAGAACGGCACAAAAAAGACAAGTTTAGAAAGAAAAAGCAAACTTTGTGCTGGTATTGTTTATTAATTGGATGTTATATTTTTTTGTTTATTATCAATTATTTTTTTAAAACGAAGTGAATGTTGTTATTTAACCTGGACCCTGTTTCTTACACAGAAAACTAAGTTGTATGGTATTCCAAGCAAGTGTGGAGTCGGTCGGAAAGACATGTCGAAACAAATAGAATTTCAATTCAAGTTAAGAAGCTTTCGCTGCAAAAACTGCACTATCCATTATTCTTAATAAAATACAGCCCTATGCAAACAAATGATGGGAACAACATGAGAACTGTTTAGAAACCACTTTTATTACGTAGAGAAAATCCTCTTAGTTTCTATTATAATTCGTCAGACGATAATATTTCCTCAAATTTCGAAAATCACTTGACAGAAACCTTCATCATGACTTATTGAAAGTTTTCCGGACCTTACCTTATCCTCGGCACATTGATCTGTATAAGCGTGCTTTTTTATCGTCGCTGGCTCTTGAATATGATTTATGGAGAATGCCAGTGGCGGCTCGCTGATTTTCTTCACAGATAAGTTTTGAATTGTAATAAAACTCGCTAATAAAGAAATCTAATTAATTCTTTAGTTATTACTAGTTGTTAAAGCAATGGAATTTGAAAAATATAAGTATCAGAATCCCTGAAATATAGTTTTCTGAAATAAAGTAATGTCTATGTATATCTGCAATCACAAAAAATATTATGTTTCATACGTTACACCGGTAACGTTTGCCTGACCATATTTTGCCAAATGACTAAACAAAAGACATCGAACTATAATGTTTAACGTTATTATTATGAATTCAATTTGATTTTCTATACATGTAGTGTCTTGGAATCGGGCCAATCTACGCATTTTTGTAATGATAAATTAATAACTTTTCCGATAGCTTCCTATACTCTACCATAAAAATACTTATTCACCTGGATGTGTTTCTTATACAATTACCTCTTAACTTTTCCTAATACTTACAAATCTCCAGCCCTATCGATAAGGCGATGAAACATAGCTCACTTGTATACCTACAGCGAATATACGATGTGTTTCTAAAATAGGGTTCCATCGTGCTGCTGCTGTGTATAGACTCCATTAAAATAAGCCAAAAAGTCCCTATTAACCTGTTCCCCTAAACACACCCTTAGGAAGTTATATGCCCCTAAAAGCGATCAAACTGTTTGACGGTCGAAAATAAATAGAAAAAATATATGGGTCGTACTCCGTTTTTCGACAAGCAAATCATAAGGTGAAGGTAGTGAACGGGGTTTTCGCCCCATAATTTTGTTTAGTTTACTCCTTGATGATGACAACTGAGAGTTGTTGAGTGTTTAAAATAAAGATTTGGTGTTAGGGTGCAGAACTGAGTTTTAACATTTGTGACACACCATAGGTTCCACAGCATTTCCATTAGACGATAACCTTGTGGTCAAAAATTTTAACAGAAGTACACTTTTTTAAATATTTGTTGTCACTACTAAATCCTTAACCTAGATGTTGTTTAGGGAGCAATTTAATTATTTTGAATTGATTCACCCAGTTTACTAAATTGTTACAGTTTTGATTCAGGTGATCAGGACAGAAAGATTATAATTTGAGGATTTCGGATTCACAAGTTAGAATTGAAACAACAACGTCGATTGGAAATGCTTGTTGAGGTTTTTTAACCGGCTTCAAAAATGAAGAAGGTCTCAATACATCTATATATGTATGTTCAACAGTTGCTCGAAATCGGCTTAACAAATATGCATTTTATTGAGAGGGGTCATATATGACTTAAGACATTTTTCAGAAATTTTAAAAAATGTTATTTTATGATAAAAATTGTAGTGGCGCCTCCACCAGATAACAATTAAATGAAGTTTTTGTATTATTCTAGGATGAAATTAATTGAATATAGGTTAAAATTAAATAAATGAGTGATACAAATTTATTCTTCATAAAAAGTTCTGCATTGTTTAAAACACAAAATGAAATCATCACATGCTAATTTTTTGAAATTGTATACCAGGATTTTCAAAGAAATATTAGAATTTGCTTAAATGCAAATCAGATTATTTAATTATTTATTTGAGAATATATCTTCATTATTTTCTCGATTTTGGTGGAACTTTTTTTAAACTATGAAGCATCCAAATGTTTTTCTTACATTTAAATTTCTTTAAATGTTTTAATATAAAAAAAATGTAGGTGAACGAAAACCTATCAACCCAATTATGATACAATCTTTTCGAGATTTTAGAGTACACTGAACGCAAGACAATGTATTGTTCTAGTCTGATAGTGTTATCCATACTTTTTTCGTGTAATTTATATCCTGCGAATCACAGACAAACGGCATCACACACAGCAAGACTATATTCAATTCCCGATAAAATAATCATACCGCAAGATCGGCAACGACCCGTATAATTCTTAATATGGAGAATTATTCTTGGCTGAATTTTTTGAACAGTTCTAACACAAGAGGTAGCAAATTCAATTTCAGAGTTTGAGCCCATTAAGATTTTTCATATGCTTATAAAGGAGGGCAAAATCAAAATTTTCATTATAGATTGATAGATTTCTAAAAATAAACGTATATTACATTTAAGTAAAATACATATATATATTTTTGACAATACTCGTATAGCATTGAAAAAGCTTGATCCATTGTGATTTCTTTTTACGTTTCAGACAATGATCTTTTTAGGAGGCATAACTTTTCTTCTTAATATAAGTAATAAAAAAAGTTTTCAATATGACTCCAACAAAGAAGGGCTACTGCCCCTATGCCTTGTGTGTTAAAACTGAAAAGGTTCTATATTAAACATCCATATTTATGAGTTGGGACCGGACATATATATAAAATGCAAATTCCAGGAAATCTTAAATTATAATTATTTATTGATTTATCTATTCATGTTTATACGTTTTTTATTCAAATTTCTTTGGTAAATGTAATGCATGCTTTTCATCTACAGCTACGCTTGATAGTTTTATTCAGAGGCCGCTATTATTATACAGAATGTTTCTAAAATAGGGTTCCAAAAGTCTGCTGTGCATAGAACTCATTAAAATAAGCCAAAAAGCCCCTATTAACATGTGCCCCAAAACTCACTCCTAGGAAGTTACATGCCCTTAAAAGGGCTCAAACAAAACTGTTTTTTGTTTCTGTTATTAATAAAACGGTCGAAAATAAATAGAGAAAAATGTATGGGTCTTACATATATAACTTTTTATTTGTCTTCTAAATGTTATTTGTGGCATGTTCTTGATTATTTTTAAGTTTTCTTGGGAATAACACCACAATTGAATTAAAAAGCTGTATATTAAAAGAAAATACCAAACGTTTCAAAGTCGATTCTGACTTCGTTGTCAATGGCTTTGAAATATGTAATGAAAATGTAAATTGCAAATTAAAAGTTTTATTTATGACATTTAAGTTGACATAAGATTTTTGTTGTTTTTAAATATACAGGTAGCACAAATAATTCTAAATATAATGTATTAAGTTAAATAGATTTTTTCACAAAAACAAAAACATTTACATAAATTTAACCAACTTCTTTAAAATAAAAACAACAAAAAATAACACACATGAAGAAAATTTTAAATTAACAAAAACTCTCATAAATCTTTCACATAAACAACTAAATGCTACTGAAACTTCAGTATTACAAAAAGGACTTTGCAGTTACTCCAAAAACAATTACTAAATTTGATATCATAAGTGCTGTAGAACAAACCGCAAATAAACTAAATTCTAGTGATGCTCAAGAATTTAGAATAAGAGCAAAATTGAACTAGAAAAACCTATATATATATATTAAAAATAACCTTTCTAATAATGAATTATGTGCAATTACAAATTTAAAAAATTACAATTCTATAAAAAAATGTCCTGCTGACAAAGGTAATGCAACAATAATTTTAAATAAAACTGATTAAGATGACAAAATTGAAAATATAATAAACCAAGGACAATATACTAAACTCACAAAAGATCCCTCAAGCTCAATAGAAAACAAAATATACTGTTTACTGTACAACCACAAACATGAATTCACAGAACAAGAACGTAAAGCACTCACTCCGCCATATACTAAATCACCACAATTGTATGGGTTACCAAAAATGTATAAACCTAATATCCCTTTATGACCAATTGTCAGTTCTATAAATTCTCCATGTAGTGAACTTTCAAAATTTCTTTTAAACACTATTCGTCCTCTTACAGGAAATTCTGTTTCTCATCTAAAAAACAGTGCACATGTCTTGGAAAAACTTTCTCATATAGAATACAAAAATACCTTTACAATAGCAAGCTTTGATATAGTAAATCTTTATAATAATGTTCCTGTTTCCAAAACACTTCCTATAGTAAAACAACTACTCGAACGGGACTCTTCATTATACCAACGAACTCAGTTATCAGTTGAAACAATAATGGAACTACTAACATATTGTACCAAAACTACAATACTTTCAATTAAAGGATGACTTTTACCAACAAGATTTTGACATCGCCATGGGTTCCTGTCTCTCACCAGCATTAAATAACATATTTATGAAAAAAATTGACCAACAAGTAATTTTATCAAAAGAAAATAAACCTTTAATTTACGTTGACGACATTTTCGTAATTTGGGAACAGTCTTAAAGAATTAGATAAATTATTAATTGACATGAATAACAAAGAACCAACTATCAATTTTACCCTAGAAATTGTACAAAATTACAAACTGTCTTTCCTAGACATTTTAATAACAAAAACAGAATATTCGAAATAGAAGTTTATAGAAAACCTACTCATACTAACAGATACCTAAATTTCAATTCAAATCATCCGAATACAGTAAAGAAAGGTGTTATTAAATAATTATATGATAGAGCAAAGACCAACTGTTCTGATAATAATAAATTCAACAACGAAAAATCAATTATAAAAAATGTTCTCACTGGAAACAATTACCCCACAAAATTTATCAACAAAGAGTTAAACAGACTTGAACAAAGAACAAACCTTTCGAATCACCCAGAACTTCTCTTATTAACACTGCTACTCAAGACAACCACATTACAGTTAAAACTATACCATACATACAGGGTCTGTCAGAAACACTGAAAAGAGTGGGCAACAGATTTAATGTTAAAACAGCATTCCAAACAAGAAAAACACTGAAATCACTAATATCGAAAACTAAACAACCAACAAAACTCAGAACTCAAAAAACTGCGAATGCAATAAATTTTATATTGGAGAAACATCAAGACCATTAAGCATACGAATAAATGAACACAAGAATTGCATAAAGAAACGAAAATTAGTGAACATGCACGGGATCTAGGCCATAAAAAACAATTTGACAATTCAACTATACTTGACAAAGAACAATATAACATAAAACGAAAAATAAAAAAGTCTGCCTTAATTCTTTTGAATGAAGACGATTGTATCGTTTCTACTTCTGTGGAATTCAATCGTATCTGGTTACCGACAATTAAGGAGGAAATTATTAATGGTCATCTCCTTTTGAACAACCCAGTATCGGGATAGTTAATAAAGTGTTTCCTAGGTTTTCCTTTATTACGTTAATGGGATCACTGAAACAGCAGAATTCTTTGATCCAATTTTTGGCTAATGCGCTATCTTATAACAAAGTCGTACCCAGGAACGCCATATAAATTATCAAGACAATTCTGTCAAATTATTCCAAATTGAAAGCTGTTTAACTTAATACATGATCTTTAGAATTTTTTGTACTACCTGTATATTTAAAAACAACAAAAATCTTATGTCAACTTAAATGTCATAAATCAAACTTTCAATTTGCAATTTATTTTTTCATTACATACTTTAAAACCATTGACAACGAAGTCAGAATCGAGTTTGAAAGGTTTAGTATTTTTTTTCAATATACAGCTTTTTTAATTCAATTGTGGTGTTATTCCCAAGAAAACTTAAAAATAATAACTTTTTATGCTAATATCATGTGCTACTCCGTTTTTCGACATGCAAATCATAAGCGTCCTATGTAGGTTGGTGAAGGGTTTTATTTAATTTCTATTGTTTTACCATTTTCTATACAGATTTATAAAACAAATTTTACGTAAAAAATATTATGATATTTCCAATGGTTTTTTAGTAAATTGAGTTTGAAAATTACACTGCTCTGTAAGTTATTAGGCAAAAATTACAAAAATTTGTGTACAATGGGAAATAAAAGACTGTTGTTGCCACAACGCTTAACAATTTAAGATATTAAACCTATCGATAAAGAAGTCTGCTGTTCGGGTATGCTGCCGCATATAGACGCCTCTCTTCTGATGCATTTCCAGCCTCACGGTCGTACATAAAGTGCATATCTGTCATTTCCGTATTTGAATATGACTCCATTTTATGAGTTTCAATATTGTTGTATACCTAAATTTTCCAATCACCACTTTTACTAATTTACAGTTTATCAATAACTTAAATTGTTAACCTTTGTGGCAACGTCAGTCGTTTATTTGGCAAGATAAACAGATTTTTCAGATTTTTGGCTTAGTAACTTAAAAAGCAGAGTAATTTTCAAACTCAATTTACTGGTAAACACTTGGAAATATCTATTTAGAGAACGATAATATTTGCACGTAAAATTGTTAAGATTTTATAAATCTGTAGAGAAAAATATAAAAAAATGAAACAAAACGAATTACGGGCCGAAAACTCCCTTCACCAACCTAAATAGGACGCTTATGATTTGCATGTCGAAAAACGGAGTAGCACATGTTATTCAACCTAAAAAGTTATGTAAAACATTTTTCTATTTATTTTCGACCGTTTTATCACCAACAGAAAACAAAAAAAAACAGTTTTGTTTGAGTCCGTTTAAAAGCATATAACTTCCTAAAGGTGCGTTTTAGGACACATGGTATTACGAACTATTTGTTCTATGCACAGCATTATTAATTGAAAAAACCTTGACTTGGCTGAGATTCCACCCCGGGTCCTGACCTCTTTATCTAGCTCCATTTTTTTATATAATTATCAGCGCTGAAGGACTTTTCCACTAGGCCATTGATCGGCAAACCTGGAACATTTCTTTGAGGAAACTTTCAATGACAAATTCTAGAGCTTTTTGGCTTATTTTTGCAAAAACAATCCCCAAATGAACGTCTGCGCTTGGTTTTTAACATTTTGCATAAACAAAAGTAGTTTTTCGCATGAAAAGTAATATTTGAAGTTGTTCACCAAACAACAGTTGTTTATAAATCCTATAAACCTTGTTTTCGGGCAATTTCTTTAAAGATGCCATAAATCACAAATTTCTTAGATATTCTCTCAGTGAATTTGTTTAAGGGCGAATAAATGTTAACTTGAGGGCAAGAAAGGAAATTAAACATCAACAAAACCAGCAATCCAATTTTGGTGGATTCGCCGGTATAACCGTATAATTTCCATTCGAACGAAGCCAGAAACATTTCAAGAAAACTCAAACACTGAGCTCAATAAAGCGAAAAGTCATCGGGAAATTGGATTATCTCCTGTCTAATTTCGTTCATCTCAATGGAATGAGCAAGAATAATGAAAGAGAACAAAGGAGAAGGATTTGCTGCGATTAGGATAACAACCAAAAGTATCGAAACGACAAATTGATTAGCAGCGTTCGTTGTTAGTCGTGCCCTCTGCAGGCAAGTAGCTAAACTACAAAGATATTTAGCAATGATACAGTTCCGTTTTCATTTAGAATGTATTGATTACTGAACGAGGCTGTAGTAACCTATATGAATAGTTCAATGTAAGCGCTTAAACTATTTGTTTGTTATGTCTTGCTCGCAGAAGACAGATGGCAGCAGCAGATATAACTTGAACAAATCTATTATTATTTAATTTTTGATAGTTCGTGGTTTCAGATCTAGTGTAAAGCGGTAAAAATGAGGTCTTACCTCAAAAATATTTCTCTAAACATGGATTTTTGTAGAAATTTGATATTAAGAACTACAGAACTATATTTAATGGTTGGTTATATTTTCCTTCCTTATATTGCTCAAGCAAAAAGTTATCCTTAAAAATTTAAAATATGATTTTTCATAATTTATTCGATTTTTCAGTGAATAACTTCGAAGTTATTCAATACATTGTTTTTGTTTGTTATAAAAAATAACATTTTAGCAATTTTGTTTTTGTTATGTAAATCATAAATGTTTACTGATGAAATATATGCCTCCAATAATAAATTATTTAAATATTTAAACAGGTAAAGAATGAGCACCGAATACATTTTCAACAGGATGGAGCCCAACCACACTAAGCACTTCCGGTTAGACAATAATTCGTGTGTTACTACTCGAAAGAAAGTCCTGTTTTCTTTAATTTCACATCTTTGACAATTTTCAAGATTAAACGAACAGATTTCCAAAAAATGACAACACATTACGCATACAATATACAGGTGGTAGATGAAATGCGTCGCTTTCACGGATTTGCATAATTACAGTATTAAACATTTTGGAGATGGTTTTGTCATTTAACATGAGTTGGCCAACTTTAATTTTTCAAAGGTTTTCCCAAAATAAAATGTGAATTACAATTCCAATTCGGTAATGCGACAAAATTTTAGTTTCCGCATATTTAAAGTAGAAGAAAATGCGTTTGATCCTGAAAAGTACCAAAGATATGGATTTTTAAGAAAAGAACATTTTTTCTTGTTTTTGTCAGTGAAAAATCGAGAGTTTTGCTTGTGGAATTCTCTAGAAATAGTCACTTGAAATTATATTTTAAAAAAAATCCCGATACTCAATTTTAGTTGAATTTTTCGTTTTAAACATCTGATCTCTTATGTCCAGTTGGAGGCAGTTTCCTCTTAAATTAATGTGCAAAATGAAACGGTTTTTTTGTCCAATTGATTAACAAAAATAGAATCCGTATCAATTGGCATACCATTAAAGTGTCAGGAAGACTAAATGTTTGATCAGTAATGTTAGAATACGGTTGCGGAAGTATACGGGGTATACTATGGTCTAAAGGCCTTACTAAGCAAGAAAATTCGAAATAATAAACGAATGAGTCACCACAAAAAAATGAACACATGTTATTTTTTTTGTATTAAATAATTACATAGTTTCGATTGTTGGTAGATTTATTAAGGTAAATAAAATTTTATAAAATATTATTTTCAAAAATGTACCCTTTTAATATCCATGTATCGAAATGAACATCTATATTTGTCGATTTAGTTTATGCATGAAGATGAAGAAGGGAAGATACACAGTTCTTTACATTATGATACAAAAACAATTATTCGATACAAAATATATTAAACACAACATTTCTCATATGTAGTTCTTTTATGTGTTAAATTCTTCGAAAAATAATTGTTACTCATAAAATTAATATTACTTACGTTAGACAAATAAATACTCATGTACTTACAGGATGCCATTATGATAGAGCTCTGGAGAACAAAAGGATTCTATATAGTAAATATTCAAAATTCAACATTAGATATTGCTATTACATCTGCTTTCGTCACCAATTAATAGCATGTCAGGTCTTTACCAAATTGTATAATTGTCACTACTTGTCACAAACTAATACACTCGAACTCACAATTCACAACAGATTTTATTTATTTCTCCATTTATTTTTTTTAAATGAAAATCAAATCACGAACGCTACATCGAATGTCACGCATAAATCACTTTCACTTTCTTACAAGAACCGATCAGAAAAAGCAATCGTGTCAGCGGTCAGCTGTAATACTGAGCAAGGCATGTCATATGCTATGTTGCCACATCTGTTCGGAGAAACGTAGGGCAAATTATAACAGAATATTTAGAGTTTAAATATTAGTTTTCTTTGTTAATAGTTATTAAAGGTATATAAGCTCTTGAGTATTTACATACTTAGCTTTACAAGCATTTTGAAGCAGGAAATAGTCTATTATTCACTGTAATAAAGGGCTACGTAACTTCTAACTTTTTTTGGCAAAAATATAGTTTATTTCTAAAAATATTATAAAGCTTTTTTATTTAATTTGACCTGAAGTATTGATACTCAAAATCTTTGCACTCAAACCGTTTACACCCTGTATATCAATTTTACCTCTTAAATTTAGTAAAGAGTTAGACCTCCAGTCAATACAAAAAGAGATATTTTGGAAATTAGAAATATTAAGTTATAAATTCAATGATTTGTTCTATTTATTTACTTTAGTATATATAACAGAAATTAAATACAATACCTACTCTAAATACAGGTGTTAGTTGGTCTATGCACTTTTTTTCTTCACGTTTTAAGAAAATATACGCAATGGATTGTTTTAAATCTTTTAGAATAAATTTTCATTTATGTCTGGGCTAAATCCATAATTGAGCTCATAACCTTTAAAAAGATATTAAATAAATATCGATAATATTTTCGAACCATAAATCATAATTACGCCCATAACAGTTAAAAATGCAAATCTATAAATGTTTTATTTTTTTTCTTTTTTTTTTAATTTTTTTTTACTCGTTAATTTTATGTAATTTCGAAAAGATTGTTGGGGAGGTCTTGAAGTATTTGCCTGTTCATTTGGTTTTCTCTCCTCAAAATTTATCCTGCAACAGATAAGATTTTGAAAATTGTATATGAAGAACAAAGTGTAGTGAGGCAATGTCTATACAGAGATTCTTCATCACAGTTATTCTGAGAGAAAGAGATGTCTACAAAATGATCAACCAGTATTCCTGTATATAAGTAATGTGTTGTATACTGTGTTATAGTTATCTGTGTTTGGAGACGTTTCAAGTCCGAGTCTGGAGTCGTTGACAATCGTTTAGTGTTGTATTTCGAGGTTTTTTCTAAAAAAAATTCGCCTTGATGTTGATTTTGTTGTTTGTCGTGAATTTTCGTTACTTTTAATAGCCAATTTTTATTTGTTCTCCTCGCGTGTCTCTCCTCTCGTTTTCTTTAAAATATTAAGATAATAAGCCTGTGAGGCGTGCACTTTTGTGTTTTTACACTGATATAACAGTGTTTAGTGAAAGACAAGATTCGGTGGCCTGCGGGGACAGTGAGGAAACATTTATTTAGGGTTAAATGAATTGACTTTTTTATTATTGATTTTAAATAAATGAAATCTGAACCGACAGGATTTTGAAACGTTTGGTTTTAAAATATACACAAGTTTGAACTCTGATGTGGTATTATTCCCAAGAAAATCTAAAATAAACTAGAAGATGCCACAAATAACATTCAGAAAACAATTAGAAATCAGCCATGGGACTGTAGTAACTAAAGCATTTAGAGATTTAGAAGTGTTATGTAAGAAGCTTGCCCGGACCAAAAATAGCGTGACATTCTTGTGCAGATGTCGGCAGATGAAAATTATTCCAAAAGGTTTAAGGTTCCGTCAGCCATACATGGGCAGAAGAATCCACGAAATATTGGAACGTGCAAGTTTTGCCGCAATTAGAGATAGAATTCAATTTCATCGATATAATAAGTTTAAATTAGAAAAAGATATAGGGTATGTACAGAACTTCCTTTTTTATCAAATACCAGAAAATGAGTTTAACAGAATTATAAACAGTACACAAATTCAATCAACTTCTCTTAAATAAAAACATATCAACAAATACTACTCGAGACAAGAATTTTATTTTAACAAAAACTGTTATTAATCTTTCTGACAAACAACTAAACATTTCTGAAACTTCAGTTTTACAAAAAGGCCTTAATTTTGCAATTACCCCGAAAACAGTTCCTAAATTTGACGTTATTAGTGCTATTGAACAAACCGCAAATAAATTAAATTCAAGTGACGCTGAAGAATACAGGATTAGAGCGAAAATTGAACTAGAAAAACCTTTAAGAATCAAAAATAATCTTTCTAAAAATGAATTACATTCAGTTAAAGAATTAAGAAATGATAATTCAATCAAAATTTTACCTGCAGACAAAGGCAATGCAACAGTGATTTTGAATAAAAATGACTATGATGACAAAATTATGAACATAATTAATCAAGGACAATACACTAAACTAACAAAGACCCGACAAGTTCAGTAGAAAATAAAATATACCGTTTACTCTACAGTCACAAACACGAATTTACAGACCAAGAACGCAAAACTCTCACTCCACATTATACTAAACCTCCACACTTCTATGGCTTACCAAAAATTCATAAACCCAACATCCCTTTGAGACCAATTGTCAGTTCCATAAATTCTCCATGTAATGAACTTTCAAAATTTTTGCTGAAAATTATTTCTCCACTTACAGGTAATTCAATTTCTCATCTTAAAAACAGTGCAGATTTCTTAGAAAAATTGTCTCATATACAATACAAAAATACATTTACACTAGCAAGTTTTGACATAGTAAACTTATATAACAATGTTCCCGTAGCTAAAACACTTCCTATAGTAAAAGAAATATTGGAACATGACTATTCACTTCATCAACGAACTCGTTTATCTATTAACACAATAATGGAATTACTCACTTTCTGTACGAAAACAACTTACTTTCAGTTAAACGATGATTTCTACCAACAAGATTTTGGCATGGCTATGGGTTCTTGTCTGTCCCCTGCCTTAAGTAACATCTTTATGGACAAATTTGAAGAACAAATGATTTTTTCAAAAGAAAATAAACCGTTGGTGTGGTGGCGTTATGTTGACGACATATTCATTATTTGGGAACAAAATCTGGAAAATTTACAGGAATTATTAACCGACATAAACAACAAAGAACCAACCATAAAATTTACATTAGAAATCGAACAAAATAACAAACTACCTTTTTTGGACATTTTAATAACAAAAACACAATCTTCATTTGAAACAGAAGTTTACAGAAAACCAACTCACACTAACAGATATCTCAATTTTAACTCGAACCATCCAAATACGGTAAAAAGAGGTGTTATTAAATCTTTATATGACAGAGCAAAGACTAACTGCTCAGATACTACTAAATTCAACAAAGAAAAATCATTTATACAAAATGTTCTAACTGCAAACAATTACCCTCAAAAATTTATTAACAAAGAGTTAAATAAAATTGAGCACAAAACAACTGACAACCAACAACAGACTTCACCTAATAATACTGACAACCAGGAAAACCACATTATAACAACAACAACAATACCATATATTCAGGGCCTGTCAGAGAGATTGAGAAGAGTAGGCAACAAATTTAACATCAAAACTACATTTAAAACAACAAATACGCTTAAATCTATTATAACAAAAACAAAACCAAAAAACGCTACGCAAAACTCAAAAAATTGCATTTATAAGATTCCTTGTGAATGTAATAAGTTTTATATTGGAGAAACCTCTAGACCTCTTAATGTTCGAATAAATGAACATCAAAATTACATAAAGAAACGTCAGTTCGAAAAATCAAAAATTTGTGAACATGCTTGGGACCAAGGCCATAAAATACAATTTCAAAACACAACAATATTACACAAAGAAGAACACTGCACAAAACGAAAATTAAAAGAATCTGCCTTAATTCTGTTAAATGAAAACGACTGCATCGCTTCTACTTCCGTAGATTTCAGTCATGTCTGGTTGCCGATAATTAAAGATGAAATTAACAATGGGCATATCCTTTTGAACAACCCTATATCGGGATAGTTCATGAGGTTTTTTCCTAGGTTTTCCCTTATGACTTTAATGGGATCACTGAATTATCAGAATTCTTTGATCGCATTTTTTTTCTTAAAAAGAAAGTCGTCCCTAGGAACGCCACAAATAAATTCTGAAGACAATTTTTCAAGTTCTTCCAACTTGAAAATTTTTTTTTTTTGATTTTAATGATCTTTGGAATTTCTTGTGCACCCTGTATATTTAAAATCAAAGAAATTCCATAGTAACGTAAACATATTTGTCAAAATAATTGTCATATATTTCAATTTTACTTTATAAATTTATATCCATTGAAAACGAAATCCGACAGGATTTTGAAACGTTTGGTTTTAAAATATACACAAGTTTGAACTCTGATGTGGTATTATTCCCAAGAAAATCTAAAATAAACTAGAAGATGCCACAAATAACATTCAGAAGACAATCGAATTTTTCCTTTCCTTAGTTACTTTTCTGTTAATATCTCGGTGGGTATTGAAGTAAACAATATCAAATCCGATATTTTTGTATTCGCAATAAAGAAACTAAAATACTATACAGGGTGTTTCATTGCAAATTTTAAAATCGACATTACTTCCGGTAAAACAGGAAGTTCAAAATTGTAAAAAAAATTGGAATCAAATAGGCAATTTACTGCAGTATCCACCTTCCAAATTTCATTTTGATATCTCTAATAATTCCAGAGATATTTACTTGGTTCTACACATTTGCCCATCACTGTATATGTTTAGGTTCCCATACACTTTTTTTATCGAAATCTATGGGATTTTTTCCATATTGTGTCTAAATGCTACAGAAAATTTTGTCTATTTCTTGCACACAATCTGTAGTATACGAAATCTAAATCCATTATCTGTCTCTCAAAATAAACGAATATCATATTTTTTTTTCACATTTAAGTAGTAGTTCCTTTGGTGCTCCAAAATCAAACGGATACAAAATAACGAATGCTGGCAATAATATCTACATCATGCTGACAGTTTTATTAAACTTTTATTACTCTTTTCTCCGGTTACTTCGTTTTTACCTCCTGCATTAAAATCGTCGATGATGGCATTTATTGGGACACGAATTTAACGGCAACGAAAAATGCATAAAATCGAGCACATAAAATATTAATTTTTACATTCTTCGAAGTGATAAAAATTGATTTAAAATATAGGAGTGTACTTTAATTGGAATCTTAAAATTTTGTTATTTTTTTCTCCTTTCGAGAACACGAACACACTTCATACCAGTTTGACTACTAAAAAGTGCACTCGTTTTGAGGGTTTCGCATATAAACTAGTGCAAAAAATTAAAGAATAAAACAAAATCAAAATTTTTTTAAGTTTTTCAAGTGGCTGTATTTTCCTTGAAAATGGTCGTACTGGAGTTTCAAAAAAAGCTTTTTTGAAAACTTTATTCTAATGCAAGATAACGCACGTCCACACACAGCCAACATCACCAGACGAGTTTTGAAAGACATGACATCACTTTGCTGCGACACCCACCAATGAGTCTAGACCTCAACCCCATCGAGCATGTTTTGGACATAATGGGTCGTCGTTTGCGCAGAGAGTTTCCAAATTTGCAGAACTTGGCCGCATTAGAGCGTGCACTTCTGCAAATTTGAAACACCATTCCCCAACCTCACATTGCTGCACCAATATCACTGAACTCTTGGCAGCCGTTATTGAAAACAATACCCGTTATTAACATAACTAAGTAAGGGCCAGAGAAACACACATACACACTCTTTAGAGAATGAGTTTGGAGTCATTAAATACGGAAATTAAAAAACATACACAAACGAAGCGTAAATCCGATCGGGCAACCTCCACGTGGTACAATTTGGGTAATGCTTATGCCGGCGGTAGTTTTTGAATCACATTTTTAGGAGTAAAAAATTTTTCAATAATTATTTTTTTGAAATTTTCAATTTTTTTTCCCATAATTTTAAACTCTTTAACCAATGAAAATGCATAAAAAACTGAAAAAATATATTTTTTTTTGCATTTTGTTAAAGGTTATGATCATTTAAAGACAACATCTTGATCCTTGAAATTTTTTCAAAAATTTGATCAAAGAAAACAAATATTGAAATGAAACATTGTGGGATTATTGTGGGCATATTGTTTTCTAGATATTTCCAATTTAGAGCCTGATGATCCCAAAGGCCACCAAAAGTCCTTTTTTTTCTTAATTTTTCGAATTAATGTAAACAGTAAAAAAAAATTTAAAAAACCGTAGCTGATTTTTGTGGGGCGTTTATTCAAGGTTTTTAAACCTTCCTTAATTTCCTTGTGCGATCAGCGGTTGCTGAGATATTGATGATTAAAGACAAAAAGATCATTTTCCAATCAAAGTTCGATATCTCAGCGAGAAGTGATCGTATTAAAACTGAGTGGTTGAGTAAAAGTTCGTAGACCAAAAATAAAAAACCAAAAAATTTTGAAAAAAAATTGTTTTGGTATTCGTTAGGATTAAGCTGTAGACGTTCCTTGAAAAAAATTTTAATCATCAGATCTCAAAACTAGAAACTTCAAGCTTTAAAATGCCTTTTTTTAAAACTCCAGTACGACCATTTTCAAGGGAAATACAGCCTCTTGAAAAACGTCAAAAAATTTGGAATTTTTTTTGATCCTTTCATTTTTTGCACTAGTTTACAATTATACGGATACCTTTCTATCACTCCGGATTTCTCCCTCTCTCACATCACAGCAATTTTCTCCTAAGCTACTAGACGGAGAAGCTTGAAATTTGATATCAATGTATAGTTTGGTGATCCAATCAGGGGTACATATCGTAAATGAGGAAATTTTGATTTTAGGGGTACTTCTGGGGGGGGGAACTAAAAATCGACCAAAATAGGGAATATTGAACGTTGCCCGAAGTTTACAGGAAAAATAATGAGAAACGATTAATTTTAATTTTGCGGGTCAGAATATAGAAATAAATGAAAAATGCAAAATGTATCCATCCCCCCCTATTATCTACAAAAGTATAAGACGTAATATTTTGAAAAAAAATAAATATTTAGAGCCTTACCGGAAAAATAAGCAGAAACCTCTACTAATAATTTGGGGGGGGACAAATTATAAAATTAAATGTAAAATATAAAATTAAAATTTTGACGGTATTTTGAAAAGGAACCGTAAAACTGAAAATGTGTAAGTATTATCTTGTTCAGTTTTAAAAAGTGACATCCTATATGACATTATTCAATGATATTTCTTCTTTGATATAATTCAGTTCTTTCTCTTCACAAGTTAAAGTTTTTTCTCTTCACAAGTTAAATCGAATAAATCTATGACATTTTTAATCCGCTTTTAGGTCACCGGAATTTCCGCATTATCGAAGTGTTTGTTTTGTTAAGGAAAATAATTATTTAAAAGTGCGTGTGATAAAATCCTTGAACTTTACGATTAAAAATATAGGGCATGGTCAATGTAATATTTAGATTAACTGTTGACAGCCCATAAAGAATAATATTTATATAAACAATTATGGGAATTTTTAAACAAAATATTCTCTTGAAATTTGAACCACTTAATACTGGTCGGTGTCAAATAATTTAAAAGGCAATCACACCAGATTAATAAGAACAATAGCCAGATATCTGACAAAAACAGTTACTTAGATGAAGTAACCGAATTTAATAAAAAAGAAAGTGATTGCTTTAACATGACTCATTATATTCGGTGAACATGACAAGAGTAAACATACTGGTTGTGATCTTGACAACAATACAATCACTGGCGTGATTGTTTTGCATTTAAATGTGTTATATGTCAAATTCTTCCGGATCTGAGATTCTAGTTAAGTAATTTATTCTGCTTCCTGGGAGAAAACATGACGTGGAAGAACTAAGGATGTCTTCGATATTTATTGTATTCATTAGTATTGAATGTTAGTTCTCTATGTACTATTGAAACGCTATAAGACATTAATTTGCTATAATAATTTGGTGAGTTATGGAGAATTAAAGAAATCTAAATTCTAGTAGGTGTTTAAAAGCAGAATTTTAATAATTATTATAATACAAAGTCTTTATTGAGATATATTACATTATGGTAAAGTTTAGCAGGAAGGCTACTCTAACATTTAACGCATATGCAACTATATGAATGTGTTTAATTAACAAATCAAAATAAATAAGGAATACTGTAGTAAATGTAACAGTGCAGGCGTACTACAAAGTATATATAATAAAAAAAGTAGAGAAAATAAGTAGATACCGAAATATGATAACTAAAACAACAGAAAAACATATAGAGTGCCAAATTGAATAAATTCGATAAGGAATATAGGAGGACGTTTTAGGAAAAACACTTGGAAACATCGATTTGTATTTTTAAATGCCCATTTTTAAAACAAAAAAAAGTTATATAGGGTGTGTCATGTGAAAGTGACCAATACCAACTTTCCTATTTTGCAAGCCCCTGTATATTATTTATTTATTTTTTGGATTCTCCAGAAAATTCCAGGCATACTTCATCTACAATGTCCTACAACTATCTTCAACTATTTCGGAAATATTAAGTTTTTTCAGATTTATTAGAAAAATTAACATTAAAAAAAGAAAATTATTTTGTTTCACAAATTCGCTACATTACACTAAAAACCTAATTGGTAAGTAGTACTGATAATATAAAAAAAACTCAACATCTCAGGAGTGACTAATCTAATCGCAAGCGTTATTCGTCTGTTTCGGTCATCTAAGTTGAGGAGGTTAGTTTTGTTTACAGTACCTACTTTTGACATATCTCCACAAAAAGTAGTCCAATGGCGTCAAATCAGGAGATCGTACTGGCCATTCTATCGATCTGTGCCTCTCAATCCACCGATTTGGAAAAATTTGGTTCAGGTACTGCCGGACATTGATTCCGTAATGGGGAGGTGCTCCATCTAGCTGAAACCATATTGTATTGGCAGGAACTTGTGGGTTTACTGGATCAGGATATAAGTTTGTCAAAGTTGGCACGATATTATTTTGGAGCAGTTCTAAATCTCTATCTCCATTCACGTTGCCATCAATGAAAAAAGGACCTACGATATGATTTCCAACAATTCCTGCCCAATTATTAACTTTTTTCAGGATATTGCATATGTTTCTCTGTCATCAGTGAGGATTCTATTAGATCAATGGTGGGAATTTTGACGATTAACATGATCGTGAATTGTAAATGTGTTCTCATTAGAAATCAAAACATCTTCTAATTTTTATCTAACCTTACCATCATTTGTTCACAGAAATACGTTCTCCTATCGAAATCGTCTTCCATGGGCTCCTGAGTCGGCATCATTTTATAGGGATGCATTTTACTTTCCTTTAGTACTCGAAAAATTGATGTGCGTCTAACTTTGAACAGTGGGGCTGCTTTTCGATGAGAATTATGTGAGTTTTCATGAAACTCAAACATAATATCCAATTTCGTATTATCAATTAGAGCATTGGCAGCTAATTTTTTTATCTGTCTTATATGGTCAAGCTCTCGAAACTGCTTTTCTATTTTGCTAATTGTTCCTTGGGATACCTACAAGAGGCAAATTTAGAAAATTTTCGTGAAATAAGCGAGAAACTTCTATTTGTGTCCTGTATCCCTGTGTTATCTCCATAACCAATCATTTGTAGAATGGTTATTTTGTCCATTTCTGTTAAATGAACTATTTTTCTGATATTATTACGTACAGATAACGAAATTCAAACGTAATAGCACTGACTCTGATCACCACTGTCATGCAGTTTTGACGAAAATAAACAAAACTTTTTTTTTATATCAGTAAAAAGGAACGTTCGCACTGGGAGGGTGGCGCACTTTTCTCAGTTACCTTGCCGGAATTGACAAGGGATACGGCGCGATGGGTCAAAGGAAATTTCTAATTTAATTTTTCTCTAGTGTGTTTTTGTTTCATTTTTCTGTTACGTTAGAAAGTTGTACATTTAATCGTTGTAAATATATAAATATTTTAACGTATATATTTCAGTCACAATAGCTTATTTGGTATCTTTTCTTATGTCCGTCTCAATCGGTTCGTTTGTACATCCACGGATTCTGCGCTCTCTATTAAATAGCAAATAAAAATAAAACTTTACAGGGTTGATGATAAATTAAGTTACATATAATAGTGTTATTGTAGACACATAATTTCTCGTATACAATAGAACCTAGTTAACTCGAAATGTTAAATATTTCGAATAAATGGACGCATCTGTCCATTATTGGGTATTGCATACCAATCAAATTATGGACATTGTAGTAAAACATCATCATAAACTAGGTTCATGTTCATTACTAAGTGTCCATGTCTAGGTTCAAGTTCAAGGTGTCCATAACTAGTTTTTTACTGTTCATACTGGTTAAAGAAATCGTTGTTTGTATGGAAACCGATCGCGATGTCTAACAATAAACACAAGAATTTTTGAATAAACGTAGGAGTTTCAACTTTCAATCCATTTAAAGTTAAAACTTTCACTGGTCTTAGTGAAATTTCGAAAATCTGACAAAATTGTTCCTATAGTATATACAATTGGTGTGTTTAACTTAACTGCTTAACAATAATTACCTTGAGCCAAGAATTAACAGGCTTTAACTTCGTTTACCCAAAAATACCTTCCGGAAACAACAAACCTCCTAAGTAGTTACATAACTGTCAGTTAAATTATAATATAACATTCAAAAACCCGAAACGTTTTTATCCAGCGATTTGGTATGCAAATCAAACGTGGAATTTGCCAATTCAAAGCCCGATATTTACGTCAAAATAAAACTACAAGAGTGAGGAAAAGGTAATGAAGCCAAAACATTTTCCCAATAAAAAAGAATCCAAAAGCTCCACTGTGCTCATCCGTGCGAGACGTTGTCTATTTCGACCTCATTTGAATATTCGCATAACACACGAAACACCAGCACTATCAGAATCGTAAAAGGCGGCATTTAAATGCAAAAACCAGTCTATAGTAGTTCGCGAATAGTTCGAAAACTACAAAACAATATAATTTCACGCGACATTCGCTGTTTTGTAAGGCGATTCTTACTGTGCACAAAGGAAGTGATTTGCATTTTGATTGGTGCAGAGTAAGTAGCCTTTATATCTGGGTGAGGATCATACCAACTCGCTGAACGTCCATGATTACACGTTTAACGAATCGGAGAGAATAACAAAGTTGTAGATTTCAAGAAATGTCGCGCGAGTATGAAGTTACAACAAAATGTAAACTGACGAAAGCTTTAACGCTTATGACTTAGACGAGCTTAAATTAAGCGAATTTCTCCTGTGATGATGGCGAGAGACGCCGTTAAGATTCTCCATCGTTATTTTTAAATTTAAGGCCATTTTGAACTCTAAAATATGTAGTGTATCACTTCTAATGGTTTAAACATGTTTGGGGCCGTTATAGCTATCATTAAACATTATTCAAGCAAAATTTCCATAGACCGACACTAAACGGTCCTGAAACAAACAAAAAAATTAGCTTTATGTGATGACTCACCGCCAAATTTGAATTATATTGAAGAAGAAGGTCTAAAAATAACAAAATCGATGCTGAAGTTTTGAAACTTATAGTTGAACAAGATGGTATTGGTCTTAAGCTCTTAAGTTCACTGTTCAGTGCTATACAATGTGGAACAGCCAAATGGAATAAATTCGAAAACGAATAAAGGACGTGTTGGGAAAAATGCTTGGACACGCCGATTTGTATTTTTAAATGTGCATTTTTTCCAACAAAAAAATATATAGGGTGTGTCATGTGACAGTGGGCAATACCAACTTTCTTATTTCAAATGCAAGCCCCTGTATATTATTTATTTTTTGGATTCTCCAGAAAATTCTAGACAGAATTCATGTTTCGGGAATATTAAGTGTTTTCAGATTTATTACAAAAATTAACATTAAAAAAGGAAAATTATTTTATTTCACAAATTACGTATTGAGTATGTCTTAATAATATATAAAAAAACATTAACGTCAATGTAGGAAATGTTCAAAATGCTCGTCGCGAACGTCTTCGCAATATGCTAATCTGGTATTGAAATATCTTCCAACGTTACTCAACATTTCAAGCGTGACTGATCTAATCGCAAGTGATTCGTCTTTTAGGTCATCTAACTTTAGTCCTTTAGTTTTTATATACAGTACTTTTGATATACCCGCACAAAAAATAGTCCAATGGCGTCAAATCAGGAGATCGTGCTGGCCATTCTATCGATCTGCGCCTCCCAATTCACCGATTTGGAATAATTTGGTTCAGGTACTGCCGGAAAATGATTTCGTAATGGGGCGGTGCTCCATCTTGCTGAAACCATATTGTATTGGCAGGAACTTGTGGGTTTACTGGATCAGGATATACGTTTGTCACGACATTATATTGGAGCATATTTATATATTTATCTCCATTCAAGTTGCCATGAATGAAAAAGAGACCTTCAATATAATTTCCAACAATTCCTGCCCAAACATTAACTTTTTCAGGTATGTTTCTCTGTCATCCAGTGAGGATTCTAATTAGACCAATAGCGACAATTTTGACGATTAACAGGACCGTGGAGTGTAAATGTGCTCTTTTCAGAAAACAAAACATCTTCTAATTGGATCACATTGTTATCTAACCTTACCATCATTTGTTCACAGAAATACGTTCTCCTATCGAAATCGTCTTCCATGAGCTCCAGAGTCGGCATCATTTTATAAGGATGCATTTTACTTTCCTTTAATACTCGAAAAATTGATGTGTGGCTAACCTTGAACAGTGGGGCTGCTTTTCGACCAGAATTATGTGGTTTTTCTTGAAACTCAAGCATAATATCCAATTTCGTATTATGACTTAGAGCATTGGCAGATATTTTTTTATCTGTCTTACATGGCCAAGCTCGCGAAACTGCTTTTCTATTTTGCTAATTGTTCCTTGGGATACAGGCGGCAAATTTGGGAAATTTTCGTGAAATATGTGAGAAACTTCCATTTGTGTCCGTGGGTTATCTCCATAACCAATCATTTGAAGAATGGTTATTTTGTTCATTTCAGTGAAATGAATAATTTTTCTGATATTATTAGGTACAGTTAACGAAATTCAAACCACAATAGCACTGACACTAATCACCACTGTCATGCAGGCAAACAACAAGATGCTAAGGCTATGAGTTTTGACGAAACTAAGAACATCTCTGTTTTTTTTTTCAAATCAGTAAAAACGGAACGCAGGAATGGTTTTTGCTTACTATCTCAATATCAAGAGCTACATTGAAATTAAGTATTGAGTGTAACTTAGCGAATTTGTGAAATAAAATAATTTTCTTTTTTTTAATGTTAATTTTTGTAATAAACCTAAAGACACTTAATATTTCCGAAATATTTAAAGATAGGTGTAGGACACTGTACATGAATTATGTCTAAAATTTTGTGGAGAATCCAAAAAAATCAATAATATACAGGGGCTTGCATTTAAAATAATAAAGTTGTTATTGGCAACTGTCACATAACACACCCTATATATTTTTTGTTGAAAAATACACATTTAAAAATACAGATCGATGTGTCCAGGCGTTTTTCCCTACAAGCCCTCATTTATTCGTTATCGAATTTATTCCATTTGGCTGTCCACACTGTATATAAATCAGTTAAAATACCATCCGATTGGTTAAAATCAAACTTCATACCGCTGCCTGCCCGAGATAGCCAACTCTTTCATCCCAGAATATATAAAAATATGATTTTTGTGTGGATGTTACCCAATTTGGATTTAGAAATCTAGTGGGTGCAAGGGAGGCCTTATTCGCTTTAGAAGTCGTCACTCAAAGTTGCAAAGATATGAATATTGATGTGTATATGCATGTTTCATTGCAAGGCTTTTGATGTCAAACACAGTGTCTGAATGAAGGTGAGATTTTGGCGGAAGCCGATTGTTCGGTCTTAGTCTTAACCTTCGGCTGAAGAAAAAGCCGAATGAATTCCGACATCCAGGAGTTTCGGGAAAATCTAGCTCACAAAGATTCCAAATCGGGAGTTACCCACAGAACTTAACACGACAACCAAGACAATAGTACGTATAGAAAATAATTTATAGAATTCTATACAATTTAAAAGTCGGAAGTTGATACCAACTTGCTTATTTCAAATGTACATTGTTGCAATTCTGAATTCTATAGGTAATTTTAAGACTAATTCATGTATAATAACACTATACTTAATTTCAGCCCTTTTCGACATAGTCCACAATGTTTATTAAGTTAAGTTAACATTTTAAGGCGTTCAGATAATTGCCAAATATGCAGTAACGCAGCGGACTCAACAGATTTTTTCGGGAAGGTGATAGAATGAACTTCGAGCTTCCAAAATATGAGTGTTTAAAAAAAATCCTGAAAATTGAAATCCGTAATTATGGAAAACTCAATTTTTTCAAATGGAAACCACCGTTTTGTTAAAAAAAAAGTTCGAAAATCTGATAGAATTCGACTTATTCGTAAAAAAATAAAATTTTTCAGCATTGTTGATTCAGTACAATAATATTGAATTAAACGATACTTCTCAGGGTGTTAAATCTGGAAAAAAAAAACCAGCACGTCTAAATTATACAAACGAAGATTATTTAAATTTACTTATTATTTATGGAAAAGAAAACGAATTGTTGATTAAGAAACAATGAAAATTATGTTTAATTCAGTTCAATAAATATTCAAATTGATGACCGTCAACTTGATGACACTTCTCACATCTCATAATCTGTTGCTCATGCTGGCTCTTTTAATTGGACGAATACTTAAAATTTGAAATGCATATTGTATTCTCCGTTTGGAATCTTCTTTGGTAGTTCCTGGACGTTCATAAACTTGATTTTTGATTGCACCCCAAATAAAAAAATCCAGTACGGGTAGATCGGGAGACCGGGTGGCCAGAGAAAAGGACCATTTTTCACAATCCATTGGGCTTGAAATGTTGATTGCAAAAAATCATTGATAAGATGGCCATTATGAGGAATAGCCCCATCACCCATCATGTTGATAAAAAATGTGTCGATGGTATGCCTATGGAAGATTATTTAAATAATCATTTTCCGGTTCTTCTAAAATGTTTAAATATCCTTGCCTTAAAGAATAAAGAAATAGTTCATCTGGTTCATCAAAGAAGCTATAAGAGTTTCTTACCATTTAAGTTTTCTTCATAGAAATAAACAGCACAAATTCTGTCATTTCGAATTGCAACATATACGTTGAACTGCCACCTTTCTTGAAAATGTTGCTCTCTCAAAACATGACCATTTATATCACCCCAATAATCTGAGTTATAACTATTAAAGATTCCATTTTTCTTAAATTTTGCCTCATCCGTCCAAATGATGTTGTCCAAAAATGAGTTATTACCTGAGTACGAAGTTAAAATAAATTCACAAAAATTTAGTTCTTCTTAAAAAATTTGTACCCTTCGAAGAATTGTGCTTCTCCTGAATCCACTCTCAAGATCCATTTGCCTCACTAATTACGTAGAATATGCGGCAAAATATCCCAAAATCATAATTTCCATTGCTTCGTTATCAACAAATGGTTTTCTTCTTTGTTTTTTAGCTTTAAAGGGTCCAAAGTTCTTGAAATTCTCCAAAACTCGTTTAACAGTCCTTTGTGTTGATTTCGATTTTTGCGGATGTCGAACTGCAAACATATTACATGTTCTAGATATCACTTTCTTGCATTCTCCATAATCAAAAATAAGTAAATTTAAATAATATTTCTTTTGTATAACTTAAACGTGCTGGCATTTTTTAAATTTAACGCACAAGTATCATTTAATACAATATTATTATAGTGAATCAACTCACACTGACATTTGTTGGGTTCTTAAGAACTGTCACAGCCAACTTAGTTACTTTTGTTGAGGATGCTGAAAAATTTTAATTTTTTTCGAATAATCGAAATCCATAAAATTTTCGGACAGGCAACTTTTACCAAAGTACCTCTTATTTTCGATGCTTAATCTGATAAAGATATAAAAACTGTGGTTTCCATTTGAAAAAATTGAGTTTTTTCATGATTTCGCGTTTCAATTTTCCGGATTTTTTTAACTCTCTGTATTTAATTTTCAAAGTAATATTACATATTTTCGAAGCTCGAAATTTATTCTGTCACCATGCCGAAAAAAATCTCTTGATTCTGCTGCGTTAGTGCATGATTACCAATTATCTGCAGGCCTTAAAATGTCAATTTTAATAAACATTTTGAAATATTTCGAAAAGGGCTGAAATTAAGTATAGGGTATTATACATGAATTAGTTTTAAAATTACCCGGAATACAGAACGGGAAGTGGCACATGCTTGAAAATATTTTAACTGGACTGCCCCCAATCGTAAAGTTATTCCAGTAAATTTTTATTAAATTCGTAAATACCCTGTACTCTAATAAATTTCATTGCACCAATTTGCTGAAACTTTGTTACACAAAAAGCTGTTATATCAAAACAGAACCATCAAAAATTGAAGTGGATGAATGCTTCGAAATTCTGCATCATTCGATTTACTAGATCTGATAAACGTTTCAAATGTTTTCAATTCGGTTATTTTTTAGACGAACGAGCAGTTCATTGAAGATTTACAAAACATTTCACCCGACTCACCATGAATCCAGTCTCCGACAATGCGAGCGTTCCGATTCGAGGGAGATGTGAAATCGGTTGAAGAGACGTCAAGTTCCTAGACAAATAGCTCCGGATGTCAACTGTGACGTAAGGTTTCGTTTCGGGCTTCGGGACTGAATCAGCTTTTCTATAATTCATTGTGTAAACAACAAACTCCAAAGAAATTCTTTGATTTAGTACACAACAACACAAAAAACTGGAATAAAGTAACATGTTAATAGCACAATTCAATTTGTTAATAGAAAACGTTGACCTGCAAAAAAGTTTTTTACAAAATGTACAATCAGACACACATTTGGCCTGGGAACGGATGGATACTTGGTGAAAGTTACTGGAAAAGGTTGAACTTTTTCGCGTAAATCTCAATACATTGCAGAATCTGTCGGCAAATTATCAAATTGGTTCATGTTTTTCGTTAAATTCATAGAACAGTTAAATTATCGGAAAATACTTATGTTCTGTTTCACAACTTTTTCAGTTTCGTTTGTTTATTTAAACCATACAGTGGAAAAAGTAGTTTGTGAGAAATATGTTCAAAACCATGGGTCCTAGGAACCCAGGCGAGTCTCAATCTGTAGATAAGCTTCTAAAAGCTGATAGTTGTTGTTCTCTGGAAGGGCAGATCTCTCCAACCAAGGTTTGGTGGTACTTATAGCCATGCAAATGGTTATTAAATTAGAGAACTCAGAATTATTTAAGCCTATTTTTGCAAACAAATATAGCACAATATGCCGGTTGTCAATTAAGTCCCGGCTGAATATTTGCTAAAAAACTTCATTTCTGGAAAAGATCAAGGTCATTCCTTTAGTAACTTTGACCAAGAAATCCGGTGGTGACCTTGGATTCGACTTTGAATCTCATTTTTGAGGTTATTTTGAGGTTAATCTAATTTTTTTAATGAAAACCCCTATTTTTTATTGCGGAATCGGAAAGACCGGGAAATTTTACGTCCGGACATATATTGAGGCAACCACTAGAGGTCAAACCATGACTTCTTCTGGCTTGACATTTCATATTCAAGGGTTTTGGAGGTTGCTGAGTTCGAGTCAACTAACGAAATTTTAATTTTTTGCAATCCAAGATGGCGAATTCAAGATGGCTGATTAAAATCATTGAAATAGCAAATTTTTGGCTGCAAATTTCTTTCTCGGTGGTTTTGGGGGTCGCTGTGTTCTAATCCACACATAAAACTCTCCGCTCCTTTCGAATTCGGTATCAAAAATAAGGGTTTCTACATTTAAAAATAAGGTTGACCTTCAAATGACCTTGAAAATGAGGGGTAAGGAGAGACCAAGTTCACCATTGAGTTCCTCGTTAAGACTTACCTAGCGTATGACCTTTGTTTTGTTTTAACATTAAACTCGGGAAATATTTAAGAAGTCATTATTTGAGCTCTATTTGACCTCTAGGGGTTACCTCAACCTCATACCTCAATACATGTCTGGACATAAAATTTCCCGCTCTTTCCGCAATAAAAAATAGGGGTTGTTATTTACAAAAATGAGGTTGACCTAAAAATAACCTCAAAAATGAGATCCAAGGTTAAGTCCAAGGTCACCATCGCATACATTGGTCAAAGTTACTGAAGGAATGACCTTGACCCTTTGCAGAAATGAAGCACTTTAGCCAATATTCAGCCGACCCGGGACTTAATTGACACCCTGTATAATAAGTCTTTGTTTAACACATTTTTATTCCTTTATTAATACAGAGTGTTTACAGTTGCAAAAAATGGTAGTTTTTGTAACTTTGTTTAATACATGCCCATTTTTCAAACGCTCTGAACTTGTCAAAAAGTTTCAATTTTATGAGGTAAATGTAACTGTTCAGAATCATAACTGCATATTATTTTACATAAAGTTTACAATTGTGCAACCATCTGTAAGGAACATACTAATTATCAAATCTTTAAGTATATTCCTTCATGGATTATTTTTTGGGTTTTGTTTTACTCTGTGTAAATTCAGTTTGAAATTCTGGACATTCGGGCTCGTAAAAACCATCACTTCCCCTAACTTTATCGAAAAAAATTGGTCTAGTTATGTGATTCGAAAACTTGGGTCAACAGCATTAACGTATAACGATGGTCATTGCTTCTCGTCTCTGAGCTGTCAGTTTTAGCATCCAGTATTGACATTTCATTTATATTACGAAAAGACTAAAAACGGTATGAATTTCAACAGTTATAATATTAGGTATATATAATTTGTTATTATGAATTTCTTATTATGTTGCTTTAGGATGGTTGAAAAATTAATTTTCCTCATAATGGGAGCATTGTAAACTTCAGGTGAAATCAAACTCCATGGAAAAAATCGCTTTACTGAAAGTAGGAGAGATAGAGCGGGATTTTGCTCGTCATCCTGAAAATGGACAGAATGAAAGAGGTATTTTTTTTTGGTCATGCTCATCATCGAGTAAACGTTTCAAAATTGGCTGCAAACAAGATTGTGATATATTTAAGCAAATTCCCGAGATGCGTCTGCCTAGAGCGTTACCATCCAGGTGGCAGAGAAGGGTAAACTTGTCAAAAATAGGGGTGAACTTCATCATTAAGTAAAAAGAACGCCATTGCGCCATTTTTTGCTTCCACAAAAGAAATCATAATCCAAAAGGACGTACAGCTAAATGACATAAATAGATTTTTCATGACGTCTTAATGTGGTCTGTATGATGTCATACATATTTTTTTAAATACGAAGCCACATTTTTTATTAAGGATTCGGAAAGAGCGGAAAATTTCATCTCCGAATATGACTTTGACCATGACCTTGAAGTTGATCTTCCGGGTGATCAAGATTAATGTTTTTTGAAAAATCAACCAATTATAGGTAAATTAGGTGTACGGGGGTCTTCGACATCACTGATTTCGAATCAAAGATCAGTTTTTCAAAATTCACAATCCAAGATGGCGAACCAATATTTTTTGAAAAAAGTCAACCAATTGATGCACAACCAATTAACGGTAATCGATGTTTTTAATCCTGATCCGAAAGATAACTGATTCAAAGAGGTTATTCCAAATAAAATATTGACGTTGAACTTGGCCACTACCTGTTTTGAAAATTTTCGAAAACTGATTTCATATTGGTCAGTGTATTGAACCTAATAGATGTCGGTGACATCTACCGTCTATTGAGTAATTTAAGTATATGAAGGCATACTATGCTATAACATATACCATACTCTTGACAGATGGTTCGAGTGTTTTATATAAAAACACATAAGTAAATATATATACAGATATATATCCACATATTTAGAACTGTATCATTCAACGTATGACAGCGTATGTCCTACGTTGAATGATACAGTTCTAAATATGTGGATATATATCTGTATATATATTTACTTATGTGTTTTTATATAAAACACTCAAACCATCTGTTAAGAGTATGGTATATGTTATAGCATAGTATGCCTTCATATACTTAAATTACTCAATAGACGGTAGATGTCACCGACATCTATTAGGTTCAATACACTGACTGTTGTCTTACTGATGTGTATAACATCCAAGTATTTCACTTTAGAACTTGTCATTCAAGGAGGCGTATCTGACGAGACCTTCTGGTTCGAAACGGCTGTCATACGTTGAATGATAAAGTTCTAAATATGTGGATATATATATATATATATATATATATATATATATATATATATATGTATGTATATATGATTTCATATTCTTAATCATAGACGTCGAAAACCCCCGTATACTAAATTGGGAGTAGGTTGGTTGATTTTTTTCAAATTACCAATTTTCAAAATTTGATTACGAATCTCAAATCAAATTTTCGCAATCCAAGATTACATCCTGTCCATTTTCTCGATGGCGAGCAAAAACCAGCTCTATCTCTTAGAATATGAAAAACCTTAAAATCCGCGAAGTTGAGATTCGTACCAGTAATATATCTTGTAAAAACGAAACGTTCTGCCTAGTTTTAACGTTTAAAAAATGGCCGATTTTACCAATTTCTTCCAAAAAACTCAGTAACTAATTGTCCAATCGGCTAAACGATTTAATAGATATTGAAAATATGTATAAACGAAACTTTTGATACTAAAACTTTTCATTTAGTTGCTGAAAAGTTACAAAAACCGCCAAAAATTGCGGTTTTTACAACACATATAATTAACTAAAGATTAAAAATTTGTTAACAACAGTTTTTATGTATTATGCTATAAAGATTCTTCAAGAAAAACCAATCAAACACCTGTGGAGTTTTTGGTAATTGAAAATACCAACTTGTTTGTAGTATCTAAAATGGATACCAATGGGCACGTTTAGTTTCGCTCCATCTCATATATATACTTATATCCCGTATATTTCTAGAACACGCTGTGACAACATTTTGGAACTTATATCAAGTTCCAAAGCTAGACTCACAGGGAGATTCAATGTCGAATTACCCGTGAAGCACTCTCATTTGCATTTTAAGGGTTGACGTTTTGTGGCTCTCAAACGAATCTACTCGGAGGTTTTTGGTATCCAAAATGATTAGTTTGAAATCTAACGATAAGTTTTTTCGATAAATAGCTCTTCCCGGTTGGAAGTTCGGCGACCCTTGCCCTAATAGGAGATCTTGCTAAAAATATTGTATATTTTCCAGTGCCATATTATTTTAATGCTGTTCTTGATTTTAAATATTTATGTTGTATTTTGTGAGCACATGCTTATACAATAGATATATATATATATATATATATATATATATATATATATATATATATATATATGCCATGGTTTACATACTATTAACATTAGAGTTAAGAACTTCCATATAAAAAGCAGTAAACTGTGGGGGCAAGTGAGCCTATAGACTCTTTGCTACGGTACTATAAAATCTATCCCAATGACAAACTTCCATTATAAACCATATTGTCTTGAGTACAACGATTTTATCGTGATGACAGTAGATCTTGATGTCTTTCGATATTTACAACTGTACTTCGTTGTAATAATTTATTGAACAACAAAACCCGTTACGCTGTTTTATGTTATCATGTTGATTGACCTTTTGATTTATTACTAAAGCTTTACAATTTATAATTCTCTGTTATTAATGGCGAACATTATTGTCACTACAATTATTTTTTTTAATTTTTCGAACTAAGATTTACAAATGTTCAATTGACTTAATATTTATGTCAGGAGAAGTGTCGAAAAAAAAACAGTAGGTAATTTTTTGTATGGAGGATAACTTTTGACAAAAATTATACTTCAAACTGTACTCTGCTAAACGGAGTACCATTTTCTACAATTTCAGAAATGGCAGTTATTAAAAATATATACCGGGTGATCAATCTTATCTTATCATAATATTGTTCCAGAAAACTTATTGTGACACGTGCAGTATGCGCTGGAGCTCCATCTTGTTGAAAATAACCATCTGTTAATTCATCATCATGTTAACTATTAATAAATGGTTACAACATTTGTTCTCTGTATGTTACTGCATATAGCGTGTTATAAAAAAATATTGGCCCTATAATCCGTCTCCTTGACATTGCTACCCATACCCCTATCTTGATAGGATGAAGGTCAGTTTCAATAAATGTATGGGGATTTTCAGTAGACCATGTACGATAATTTTGAGAATTAATATTTCCCGATAAATGAAACCATGCTTCATCGATATAAAACTTTAGATCCAAATCTTCATTACGAATTGTTTCGTTAAACCATAAACAATAATTTTCATGTTCAAAATCTTGGTCTCTTTTTCACTGCTTCCATAAAAAAGACCTACATTTACCAAAGTTATATATAAAACATTAATTGAAGAAACAAATATTATTCTTATCTGTTTGAGCTGCTAATTTTCATATAGACTTCCTCGGACTATTTTCAATTCAAATTATTAACCCAAGGTTAAGAAACACCGCACAGCTACTCAAAGGGGGAAGGTAACGAAGTCTGGGCTAGCTAATCACACATGGACCGAACACCATAATATCAGCTGGGAACAGGCCAGAGCAATTCACAAGGAGGAGCACTGGTATAAAAGAAAATTTATAGAGATAGCATATATAATCTCCAACGAAATTATAATTAGCCAGCCCAGCGTCGAAATTAAAAATATTTCGCGAGCTCTTCTTTGGCCTCTGCCGGCAACCAACCCCCAGGTACGACGACGCTGATTGGACTGGGTAAGACCCAATGACCATGACCGGTGACGCATGACCGGTTAAGAGTATAATATAAATAGGACAGATACTCTGAATTTCCTATCATTCACCTGATGACGATGGAAGTTCAAGGAAACTTCGAGGAACGAGTTACATTGTATACCAACTCGATATTCTCGGTATCTGATAGTAAAAATGGATGCCAAATTGTAACAGTTTTTGACAAAACTAAAGCCATTTAAAAAGATGTTAGAAGAGTTTTGGATTTATTTTCAGCTGACCTGTTATTCAGCTGATTGTCGAACTATCATTCTACGTACAGGAAAAAAATGAAAGCTAACTCAAATTTTAAGTACTCGCTAAATGTTCCATTTATTTAACTTTATTTAGATTCAAGGCTTACTACTTTATTTGAACGCCCATAGATGAAAATTGTAGAGAAAATTTTGCTCTTTAAAAAAATGTCTATACACAATTCATGCTCTATATGACTAGTATCATGTTGCCATTATATAGGGTGTGCAAAAAGTCTGAGTACGGCAGATTTACTCAGTGGGAAAGCAGTTTAGAGGAGAAATTCAAATGGATAACTTTTAGTATTTTTCCCCGGTTACTCAATGGCCATGTCTGCTTTGACCTTGACTATGATCTTGAAGGTCATATCAAGGTCATCTCGATTTTTTCAATGAGGAACCCCATTTTTTATGTCGGAAATAAAAAGAGCGGAAAAGTTCACGTCCAAATATGGCCTTCACCATTTTTTTTGACATGACCTTCATGGTCAGTGTAGGTGAAATTGAGCTAAAACATGATTGGGTACCGAGTCACGAGGACTAAGGGGCTTAGAAACATTATTTTTTATAGAAATTTAGGATTTCCACCCGGCTAACCAATCGTCATGTCCGTTTTGACATTGACCATGACCTTGATATGACCTTCAAGGTCAAGTTGATTTTATCAAATAGAACGGAAAATTTCACTCTCGAAAAAGAAACGTGACAAGTGAAGGCAAGGTCGAGAAGCAATCCCGCCAGTGAAAGCTAGATTTCAATTTGTCCCAAATATTTTATTGTTTTATAGCAAATGTTCACCATTAACATTTTGACAATGTGCCACTCGGTTATAAAAAGCATTTATTTCTATTCGAATCATAAAATCATAAAATACCCCAATTTTTTGATATTCGACAAAAAACAGTGAAATTTAGTTAAAACTTGATTCAAGGTCATGGTCAATGTCAAAGCGGAGATGGCCATTGGGTATCCGGGTAGCAATTCTTAGTTTCTGTAATAAAATAAATGTTTCTAAGCCCCATAGTCCACGTGGATCGGAGTCTAATCATGCTTTACCTCAATTTGATGTGAAATTTTCCGATTTTTTCATTTCCGACATAAAAAAGTGAGGTTCCAATTTGCAAAAATCGACTTGACCTTGCTATGACCTTCAAGCTCATAGTCAAGGTCAAAGTGGACATGTCCATCGCGTAGCCAAGGAAAAATATTAAAAGTTGTCTATTTAACTTCTCCTTCTAAATTTCTTTCCCACCGAGTAAATCAGCCGTACTAGGGCTTTTTGAACACAGTGTATAGTATTTTGAATATATTATGATTTATATAGGAAAATAAATGTGATAAATAGAATATGCCAGCAAGATAGATAATAAAGGTACCGTATTGACGTGAGAAATATGTGCTTTCAACATACGTAAATGTTACTTATAATCCCACAGACATATTTCATTAAAAATATCGTAATTGTTTACAACAGTGAGTATGTAAACGTTACACTCGAATAACGAGACACAAGTCCTTGTCATTTATAAATTGCAGGGCTCCTTACAAAAACAAAAATTCCATTAAACAAAATGTAAGTTGATTATTTTATTTGCTTACGTTACTTACAAAACAAATCATCATAATAATAGCCACCTAATATTCGAAACCTAATTCATAACCGCTTCGGTCTGATGTTCCCTTCTTTTCTGTTTCCAATCATTTTTCGTCGAATGTTGTGTAAACTTTTTTGTTGAATTTTGTGCTTCATTTTGTTTAATTTGCTCTTGTGATTCCATATAAAATTTATAAATTTCGTACGGACCTATTAAATTAACATCCAGTTCTTCGCCTTCATGTATTGTACCATCCAATTTATACACAGTTTCTTCTGCATCAATTTCGGATTCGAAAATTACAAATGCGTATAATAAATTTAATGATTTACACTTGCGCACATACACTGTCTTGATTTCAGCTGCCAATGTCACTCTTTGACATATATAACTCTTTAGTTCAGCTGACGTAATTTTTTTGCCAAAATTAACAATACGCACAACTTTTAATTGCATTTTGTTTTGTATATTTCTTCTTCTTCAATCAGATCCTACGTATATCGGAGTGAACGTAAACTGAAGTTCTTATTGTCCATGTACAAGTTGGCTGTAAAAATAGAAACAAAATTCTTTACTAATCATCGGATATGTCTCTTATATCAAATCTGCGCAAGAATCAAGTGGGTATTTTTATCTTTCCTAGAATTTATATTGAAAGTTTTCTTAGAAGTAGTGTATAACGTCATGAATAATACATTTTACATAAAGTGATTCTATTAACTTTATTACTGAGTGTAACTGGAGAATTGTCGGAATCGAACAATCAAATTGGCTATTAAATGCTTGTCGACGTTTCGTCTTCAGTGAGTGAAAGCTTCGTCAGGGCTAAAAGCACCAGGTAGAGTGCTTAAAATAGTAATAGAGGTTGGATAATATATGTGTTGTCTATTAATCTTAAAAAATCCTTCTATGTTTTGTTTTTTATTCTAGCAAATAATTGCTAGTGCTAGTTAAAATTTACAAATTTTTATGTGTTGTTTCCTGAATGATATTTGTGGCATATTTTTCAAAGTCTAAGTACTTCTTGGGAAATAACACCACAGTTAAGAAAATTGCTGTATATTGCAAACGTTTCGGGGTCTAGGTCAGACCCCGTTGTCAACGGTTAAGAAACTTGGATAAAAAGGGCACAATTCTAAGATGTAAATTAAAATATTTGACAATATGTATTATTTGATTTCTGACGTAACTAAGAGAATTTTATTTGTAATATACAGGGTTGCACAGAAACTTACTTCTAAAGATCATATAATCATAAAGGTTCTTCCAAATTGGAAGAATTTGAAAAGGAGATCTTCAAAATTGTATGTGGCGCTCCTAGGTGCGACTTTGTTATAAGATGCATTCGCCAAAAATGCGACCAAAGAATTTTGTTGATTCAGTAGAATTAAGTCCTTCCTGGTTGCCTATGATTAAGGAAGAAATTGCTAATGGTCATGTCCTTGTGAACAACCCAATATCGAGATAGTTAATAAGGTTTTTCCTAGGTTTTCCCTTATGGTTTTAATGGGATCACTAAATCAAGATAACAAGATTTGTACTTATACAGGGTGGTTTTAAAGATATCATAACCGTTGAATATTGTGTTGAGCTGAATTATAGTTATACAGGGTGATTCAGAAAAAGACCAATAAGTCATATAGGAGTGACCAGTACACAGAAGCATATAGAGTGTGGATGCAATATAGAGTAAATTAGTTACATTTATAGAAAGGGGTCCAAATAATAAAACAAATAAAAAAGTTAAAATATATTTGGAAAATATAGACAAAGGATAAAAATTAGGGAGGGAGAAAGAAAGAGGGAGAAAAGAGAGACAGATAAGAATACGCTAAAAATTTCAGTTGAAATGTACCTTAAATAAATCAGATAAAAAAAAGATATGTCTGAAAATGGTGATTGAATTGCACACGGTTTCTAAACTGTTTTTATTTTAAGTCAGTTGAAGTCGGTTCTTTTTTAATTATAAATTATTGTATAGTTTATTCAACTTGTTCTTATCTAACCTAGTCTGTATTTTAATTACTCTATTAGTTATATCTTATATACATTTTGTACTGCTGAAGTTTTCAGTCCGTAAAAGCGAAACGTCGGTAATCATCTAATTTTACTCATCTGTAGTTATCATATTTATTGAAAAGACACTAAGGAAATTTATTACTGGGCTTGTATCGAGTCAATAGAGATTTTTAAATGGCATGGAATTCCATAAACCGCTTACACCATTACATAATTCATAGTCTATCAGGCTTAACTGGCATAACTTTAACAGCAAATTCATGGAAGTAAATTTGTTCAACATAAAACACCCAAAAATAAGGATTTCGATTTGTTGTTGCTTACATTGTGGAAAGTGATAACGCAAAATTATGTCGTCAATGGAAAAGTTTTATAAATTTAGTAAAATTTCAAATTGAGTGTCACAAATCTTGATTGTTATAGAGAGAAGCCCGGATAATTGGTAAAAACTGTTTTTTAATCCCAACTTTGTTTTTAAAAGTTGAAATATTAATCTTAATAGGTTATGACCTTGAAATTGGGTAGCCTCAAGATTGCTATAATTTAAGAGATATTTTTTCAGATTATACCCCAGTAACCTACCATAGTTGGACACAGTAATACAATTCATAATATTTACTTTTTGTGCTCCCTTGCCAAGGAAATCATATATCCGCCTATCTGCGGTTGTAAGTGTTCCAATAGCTGTCTGTTCACACTGTTGAATGTAGTAATTATTACTATTTTAAACCAGTTAATCCGCATTTTGATGAAAATCCAAAGTAGACTAATTGAAGTGTATTTCAAAAATATTTTTAGAATATTCCGATCAGTGACGAATTTAGGCAGCGGACGCAATTGGGGCACCCCTTCCTTTAAGCTTGGTAATAATAGTAAGAATAATTATTAACAGTACACATTGGATAGGTAATCTAATAAATCTTAAGATTTAAGTTTTTAAGTTTTATAATTTTCAATAGTAGGCAATAAAACCAGTAACTTATCATATCAAAGGAGTTTAGTTCTAAGTAAACACCACGATACACCACTCATCTTCATCGGACTGGACTAGACTGTCTAAATTATTTAAATCACAATTTTTGAAAACTACTAATCTGACAGTATCCCTTCTTCAGCCCATATAAACTTAACATCATATATTATTATTCTGACAGACTCATAACTTTTCATAACATAAGCAAAAATTTATTTCCTATAAATAATATAAGCGAATTACTTTTAGATGTTATGTCTCAAAATGGCTTCAATTTTGCTCCATAGACTGGTGTATTGCTAGTAATACAACTGTTGTAAAATTACGTAATAATTGTGTTTTAGTCGTTGAAGAGATCGCTATACGGCTTATGTATATCATATTGTAAAGATGACAGAATAACCGTCAAAACCAAAAGTATTGTTTTTTTCCAATGTTTCAAGATTTCATTTATATAGGCAATAACTTTCATGATGAGCAAATGGACAGTGATAATCAAAGCAAAATTGCTTCACCCACAGATTTGTATTCGTTGATATTAATGCCCGACCCCATAGTGCAAAAATTATAGACGATCACATCGAATAACATGATCTTTCGACAATGAAGTGGCTGTCGTCCGTTCATGGGAACATAACGTTAGTCTAATACTAAAACAAAAAGCACAAGCAAAAATTAAAAAAGCGAAGCTACAGTACAATAGGAAAAAAGAAATTAAAAACTCACAATACGAGTAAAAACAACAACCAACCGTATAATCGTAATAAAATGCACAAACTAGCATTAGGTATTCATGTTTAAGATATGTTGACACAACAATGCATGATAAGGTTTACTACTCACCGCTTATGTTTCCGGTATTTCAATATTGATGCCTATTTTTAGATAAAACACTGGGATTATACTTAATTTGTCTGCAAAATTAAAAAGGCTTAAATTACACTTCTATCTATTATGCTGTCAAAGATTTTACCACCACATTGATCACAGACAGGGTAGGGTGTATATCACAGAACCAGGAATGCGAATATTTTTGTATCTATTTCAGTTCCAATCACGTGCAGTTGTAGAAAGAGATAGATGCGAAGGATGTAGTCCAGGTATTTGAGAATCACTTCCGACTCAGTAATTTCAGGCAATTAAAAATGGAATGGGGCTATTCCCATTTTTTAAAATAGGCTGAGTGGATTATTATCAGTACAAATCTTGAGTAAGTATTTATGTATTTAGTGCATATAACTGAATTTAATATTTTATCACGAAATGAATTTCGACATGTTAGAAGAAGTCAAGAAGAACTAACTCCAAACATCTTGATTTTGCAGGTTTTAATGGTTTATACTCGAAAATAGGTCATATTATGATTTTTGACAGAAAGATTACGAATATGAACTTTAATTTAGCATTTCTAGTTACACATTGTTATGCAAGTAATTAAGGAGTATTGGTTTGTTGGAAATCAGTTTAAATTAATACAAAAATATAAAATGCCTTCAATTTCTTAGAGAAAATTCACTATTGATTAATTCCTTCAACTCTTCTTGGCTTTTAAAAGTTGTTTGTTTGTGTGTTTATTTGTTGGAAGTAGTAAACCCATTTTAATAATTTTTTCACTAATAGAAGTAACATAGGCCACATTTATTTTGACAGAATGTTTGATTGCGCGATGAGGAGAGGGGTAGTGGGATGTCTATTGTTTTTACTAACATTTTATATCTTAGAAACAAAAAGTGATAAAAGCGTGAAAATTGCTGTATATACAAATAAAATTTATCTGATGACGATAGCAGATCCAAAGGTATTGAAATGTTGTGAGATCAATTATTTCAAGATGATGGAAGTCCAAGGAAACTTCGAGAAAGTAACAACGCGTTTAATCATTTTGAAAAAATTCAATTAGCTCATGGGGGAACAGATATGCAAACGCTTTTTAATTTATTTTTATTTTTCGGGAACCTAGAGCCATGAGAATTAATAGAATTCGTTCTTTAAGTGAAGTAGTACATAATTCGTCATTTTGACAAAACTTTAAATACTAAATGGAGGAAATGGGGGTCACTATTGTCCTGCAGATAATTCAAAATCTTCGAAATACATGGTAATCAGGTATAAATCTTGATATATACAGTCTTCTAAAATAAATAGAAGCGAGTTTTATCATTTTTCGAAAACTGAAACATTAAATGTGGAGAAATGGGAATCACTATAGTTTTACTGAAAACTTAATATCTGCGAAATAGAAAGTAATACTGGTGTATACCTTGATATATATAGTATTACAACAAAATAGAAGGGGGTTTTATTATTTTTCGAAAATTCAGTTTTCTGGTAGGGGTGAAAATAATATAGATATGAGAATTATGATATTAATTCTTTAAATTAATAGAGAATTGATGTGAAATTTCGCGAAAATTCTGTTATTGAATAGCGAGATGGGTTTTAGTAATTTTTAGGGAATAAAAAATGTTGCAAGTGTGAAAGTTGGTATATATGCTTTTCTCCTGAAAAGACTAGAACGGAGTTTAAGCACTTAGAGTAAATCAAGTATCCGATAAATGTCAAGAGGAGTGTTTTTTCATTGGAGTGGAATTGATAAACTGACTCTTTTCTTGAAGTTAATAGAGATTAATTAATTAAACAAAAATGTTGATGAGGTCTTGAGTTATTTTGTCTATTCATTAGTTTTCTCTCCTCAGATTTTTTCCTACAACAGATAAGCTTTTAAAAATTGTAAATGGAGAACAAATTGTAGTTAGGCAATTTCGTAAAATTGCCAGAATTACTAGATGTCCGTACAGAATTATTATTACATACTTTTGAAAATCATTTCATCAAGACAAAGTAGGTCTACTCTTACACAGCACAAAAACAGTGAATTGTTGCAACTTCCACTCTATTCGCCAGATTTGACTCCCTGTGACTTCTGGCTGTTCTTGTATCTAAAAAAATCAAGCGTGTAAAACACTTTGTAAAGAAAGATGAAGTTAAACCAGATGCGGAAACTTATTTGAACAGTATTCAAGATTGTCAATTTAGTGATGTAGTACAAAAATAGATCTGTGGAACAAATGATTTGAAGTTCAGGGCGAATATATCAAAAGATAAAATGATTTACAATCAATAAAATCATGTTATTGTTATCTAACTACTAGACTTATTGAAGAACTGACTATAATTCAAATCCAACACTCAACAGCTTGTGTTCGTAATGTATTACCAAGACTGCCGAGTGCCATTTACAAAGGTTTTAATAAATTGCTCTCACTATCTTTATTTCCTGTCTACCAGTAGATTCAAATTCCAATACGCATATCTTCATAGCATTCCTTTTGTATTTTTTTCACTCCGTCATTTGAATGTATTTACCTCTAGGGCCCAGTGTTTTCTCATTAAAACAACGTTTATTTCTTCACACCTTTCTTGCAACATTCCATATTGGACTTTATAGCTTCCTTTTTTGTTATCATCGAGACAATTAGACTCTCTAAACGTTGAATGCTGATATGTAAAAACCGGCCTTCGGTCTGTTCTCGTATTAACTCAAAATGAAAGACGACGTATGGGACACGTTTTTGTAAGATTTTGCTAACTGGGCATTACTGATGTTATTACTCTCTCGTCGAAGATGCGATGTTATGCTGTTTTGTTCACTCTATTCAGAACTATCTTCACATGTTGCTTCTGTCACTTGGGAGATTTAAGTGATATGAATCTTCACTGTGTTATCATACTGTCATGCAGCTCTAGATTCGACGATCATGTCATTATGTATTTAGTCTCATCTTAATTAATTTCGTTTACTAGTCTTGTAGGTTTCTAAGACAATAGCTCATATTTTCTAGGATAATAGCATAGCATATTATCCTTGATCTACACTTAACAAAATAGATCAGTAGGGTAGTAAGATTCAAGAATTAGATCGTAAGATTTGAAAAATCTATTTGTTTTTGAATCCAACAACTCTTAATTTCTCAGCAATTGTTCTCTTTATAGAGAATGTGCATGGGGGAAACACCGCAGAGTAACACCCTGGAAAATGAACAAATAATCATACATTGTGAGAAATACTATTTGGAATTCAGAATGACACCAGATGAAAACGAATGAAATACCCAATGACTGCCTGAATATGTAAATATCTAAAGCTAATGAAAAACTGATTTATGACACCATTATAAAGAGCATTGTAATGTGGGGTAGTGCGGTATTGCCCACGAAAAAGAGCGTAGAGCCCGGGGCCGGATTCTAGTCGATGGAGGCCCCTGGGCGAAAACTGGTAGTATGAATGGGTTTTTACACACCTATATAAAATATGCTGTTAACAAGGGAGATGGACTACTGAGGACAACATTGGGAAAATGTAGAAGGGATAAATTTTCAGGGAATTGAGGATAGAGACCAAACCAGACTTCGATGATCTCTATGAAGGCAGAACCTCATCACTAAATTCGACAGGTATTGAAAAAAATGTCACACAATGTTTGTAAAACCGAGGATATACATACTTTTTTTCAAACAAACAACACTAGCGCTGCAAGTTTCACATGATTCGAGTAATCTTAAGCGCTAAATGCGAACGTGATGTCGATTTTCTTTTAGGTCATCAGAATCAAGGTCATTCCTATGTCAAGTCGATTATAAGCCCTGGTTCAGGAGACAGGAGTGAATCTATATGAATTTGGGGTGACTAAATTTAAATTCGAAGTCAGCTCACACTTACAACATCAGGGTCAAGGGCGTCTCAAGGTCAAATTGAGAAAATAACGCTGAGACAAAAGAAAGAAGTATAAAGCTACGTTTTTGCAATCGGTGACTGCTAATACGAAGTCTATTGGACGGTAATATGTCAGAGTCAAGGGGTTTCAAGGTCAAATTCACAATAAATTCTGCGAGTAGCTTTGATATTGCTATATTAATCAGGAATAGACTTGTCCTATCCTTCAAGGCCAAGATCATTTGGTTCTTGCGGACAAATAAATAAATAAAAAACAGGTTGGAGTCATAGGACATATTCACAAAAATATCTACCTATCAGCAACAAATTAGGAGAGAAAGGTTCACATAAATTCTGAATTGAAGGTTCATATAATAAACTTTAAAAATAACGATGGTTGAAAAACCATACTATATTTTGTATTTTATTATGAAACCACATGGTGACTCATGCTTTGGTTCTGCGTCCCTATGAAATGTAGTGCGTGTTTTGTTTGTTTGTGGATTTGCTTATGTATGTGTTTGCTTGCAATCACAGAAAATGCCGGATATGGTGACAACTGCTCCAAATGAGGATGTGTGGAATGATCCATTCTCTGATTCTGTTGGAATAAGAAGCCAGCCAAAGCACGCTGTCCTGCAGGAGGATGTTAAGGTGTGAGAATGTTGCAGTAGTCTGCGGATTTCTTAATATAGCCATGGCTAATAAAAAACTCAATTCTAATTCTATTCCTTCTACATAGAACTCATCATTTAATCCACATAAGTGTAATGACAATTCAAAGTTGTTTTATTACGTTTGAAGCAAAATCTCCATATTTAAATTCAGCTATTTCGACAATAGGAATAGATTCATTGATCTGTTATTCATAACGTTCTGTGTCAATTTGACCTTGAAAGGTCCTTGACTCAGAAATATTACATATTCAGCGACTGCAAAAACACAGTTTTGAACTTTCTTCTTTGATCTGTCCGAATCTGTCCGTTAATTTCACTATTTGATCTTGAGACGCTCTTGACCCAGACATGATATGTTAGAGCTGACCTCGGATTTGAATTCAGTGCCCCAAATACCTATAGACTCACTCTTCTCTCCTGCCCCAGCGATTTGACTCTGAAATAATCTTGATGCTGATGACCTACACGAAAATCGACATCATATTCCAATGCAGCACCAAAGATTACACGGGACTGCTGTGGTTCTGTTAATGAACATACAACTTCTTTTTGTATGGATCTACGAATTAACAACATTGTTTCTAAATCTTATTTGTTAAGCCAGTTTCTCTCATATTGCAATTTACGGGATATATTGTATAAAATTTCAAAATTTACATAATACTCAAATGACAAATATAAGTTTAAAGTAACATACAGTACTAAAAGAACTTGTGGTAAGAAGCTTTGTGGGTCATAAAAAGATTTTACAACCCAGTAGACCAAACGGTTTGCTCCTTTTAACTTAGCGCGGTATCATTTATTCCTCATTATTCTAATTGGGTTTCTAGTACGTGACTCGAGCTTTTAAACTATTTTTGGAATAATCAGCCACACTCCAGTGCTGTCACAATAACAATTTCAATTGACATAGTAAAAGATAATACCACACTTTTGATACTTGACAGGTTTTTGAGTAGAGGACAATATGTCGTTTCTAGGTGATAGACACCATCAATTGTGTCACGATCGAAAGACAAGAAGCTCTAAAAATTCTTTATCTCAAACACATCACTGCTATGTTCAGAGTGTTCAGACATTTAAACGTGAATTGGATAGCGAGGAAATGAAGCACTAATTACACTAACAGATCGAAAAAAGTTTTCAAGCAGGGCAAAGAAACAAATGAGAACTTTCCCAGTGAAATGAAACAAAATGCCCCCTAATGTCCATAATCATTTTGCAATTTCATCGTCTGTTATCATCTTCCCCGTTTCAAAGTCGAGACTGGCGACAGAACAAAATCATCTTCGTCCTGAGATGTCAGCCGGGCAGAGCAGTCAGCACAAGCGGCACACACACCAAGCCGGAGCGCCGATACTTTGCAGACTCCTTCTAAACTAAACTCGTTCAACGGGCAAGTCAGTTCGGTGTTTGCTACTTCCGCGGTTGGTTTAGCTATTGGCTCTTGGCTAAATCATCGGCCATCGATCTCTTTTGAGTTCGCCCGCGTTCACCACGTGTTTTTTGGTGCTTTCGGCAAAACGACGACTTTTTTTTTGATTGATAGCTCATTTCTGCCCTACGATCAGGTACTGTAATGATTGCTTTAATTATTTCGGTGTTGAAGATTGCATTGGCACTTGATACTTGTTCTTGTAATCGGCAGCGTTTATCGCTGGAATCTCAATAAAGATTTTTGCTTCTTCGATCTGAAGCCGCTAATTAATTCGTCTGTTTGACGTTCATATAACTAGAATATTTCTTTAACAGGTAATTAATATAGAAACTTACTTTGATGCAGTTCAAAGAACTAGCCGACATTGGGACATACAATCTTTCCCGCATATATTTTAAATACTAGTAAAGATGTGAAACCAGGGCTTTTTTTCTTGGCTGTTAATTTGTACAATCCAAAAAATCTACTACCACTAGATTCGAAAATATTGTCTGAAAACTTATATCTTGCGTAGACCCTTTTGCTGAGTTTTAAAGGAAAGCCTTTTAAAGATACTTCCCTATTAAGTACATTCTGATATTGCAGTAACCAAAACGAATTCAATAATAAGGAAAATCACTTTACTGAATGTATGGATAAGTGTTCAAAGTTGTTGTGTACCAAATTTCAATTCTTTTCAAAGGGTACAAAATGTATGAAAATTATAGTAGTTTTTTTATTTTAAGAGAAAATTGATCTAAATTAACGTGCAAAGTGGTTTTTTCTTATATAGTATAGTAAAATAAATTATTCAACAAATGGTTACAGTATGCCACCGGCTGACTATTAGTTCCTTTATAAAATCTCAAAAATAATCGTAATTAAAAAATATAAAAAAAATAGTTTCCGGTAGTCGCATCAGTGAAGTCTTGTCCTCGGAAGTCAGTAAAAAGACATGTTTCAGGCAAAAAAATATTGTGAAGTTTTCTTGTTAAAAAAATACTTTTTGAGTTTTTTTGATGTTGAAAATGAACTACCAAAAGTGTGTATGAAGTATGAATGCTCTAAGTGTAACACAAACGAGTTATGACTTATTCAAAGAGACTCTAGATTGGAAATTAAATAAGAGCAAGTGGTTAGTTACATTTTTCGGAAAAATATAGATAATATTTTCCAAATTTCGTGAAAAAATCTTTCAAACGGGAACTGACAAAATTCGATTCAGTAATGAGTAATGAAGAAACTGTTTTTTCATAAAAATACTTTTTTATCAAATTTATTCAACAACTAAAGATGTTATGTAAAAAAGCAGGAAAACAGGAAATTGTAAATGTTTTAAACCAAAAACTTCCAAAAAGGAGAAGGTTATCAATTAGCCCGGATCTTTTTTTTTAATGTACGCTCAGTGATTATTCAATAACGGCTTGGATAATTTTGATGATTTAAACTACATTATATTAAGGAATATTATAGAAAGGTACCATATAATTTTCTATAACGTGAAATTTACGAATTTCCAAAAAATGAGAGAAAACTGTAAAACGGCTGCATCAATTTGAATATTTTAAATTGTATCCTGCAAAAATATATTCCTGCTTGATTCCATATATTTTTCTGTAGCGTAAAACATACAGTTTATCAGACAATCGGAACGATATGTGCAAAAACCTGCAAACATTAATGTCAAATTTTCATAATAAATATCTAGCTTAAATGTCAAGATATGACATAAAAGTATATCGTACAGGGTGTACGTGTGTGCGTGCATGTGACATTGGGTGGTACATAAGCAGTTGCATATATAGAATATATAGGCATATAAGGGGGTTGAAATAAGAGTGGAGCAAACCTACAGTATACAGAGTGGGTCAAAAAACGTTAAAATAATTGTTATATAAACATATGCAGTAGTAAGAGTATTAGCGTTATAGGACGGAGTATAATTACAGTTATACGGAAAGGTTCAAGAAATGTTAAGCAGGACGGTTGAAATAGAAGGTGGAGTAGAATTATAGTTTTGGTGTTTTTTTATTTTTTCTTAGTTCTTTGGGAATAACACCACATAAACTTGAAAGTCTGTATAATTCAAAAGTCCAAAACGTTTCAAGGTCTAAATCAGTGCCCATTTTCAATGGTATTAACACAAAATGAACAAGAATTCAAAAAATTAAAAAATTAAACATCAACATATCAAATTAAATGTTCAAATTGTTGACGATTAAATAAGACAGTTTTCAAATTCTCGTAACACTTTCGTTTGTTGCAGGATTTGTTGTATTTCGGCCTCAATTCTATTCTTTAATTCCTCGATATTTTCCGCCTTATTGAAGTAGACTTTCGATTTCATGTAACCCCAAAGATAAAAATCTAACAGGCTTAGATCTGGAGACCTAGCGGGCCATTCGATATTTCTTCTCCTTCCGATTCATCTATTTGGAAAAATATTCTTAAGATAGTCTCTCACTGTTCGCGAATAGTGCGGGGGCACTCCATCCTGTTGAAACCATACCGAATCTGCCAGTATATTGAGGGCTTCACCAATCGGGTGAAGTTCTGGTATTATGTCATTTTGTAATAAGTCTAAATACTTTTCCGAGTTAAATGTTCCCTCAATAAAAAAGGACCCACAAATGAAGTACCCACAATTCCGGCCCATACGTTAACTTCCTTGGAAAACTGTGTATGACTTTCTATAACCCAATGAGGGTTTTCTGATGCCCAAATATCGAAAATTTTTCCTGTTTACTGAACCATTTAAACAAAATGTTGCCTCGTGGAAAAAAAGTATCTTACTTGAAAAGTGCGGGTTGGCATTGCATCTATCCATCAACATTTCGCAAAATTCTACTCTCCGGTCCAAATCATCTGCAGTAAGTTCCTGAACTAAATGAACTTTGTATGGGTGCCATTTATTTCTATGCAAGCATTTTAGAACAGAAGATTTACTTATTAACTGTTCAGAGGCTATTTGTCTAGTGGATTTGTGAGGATTTTCTTGTAAATCCAACAAAACATTTAGTTGTGTATTTTCTGGAAGATGTTTGGTTTTGTAATTGTCTCTTACGTGACCAAATTCTAGAAACTTTTTTTCTATTTATACTAACTACCGATCGTGAAATAAGCCGCTCCGGGTACTTCATATTATATTAAACAATTCGCACACTTCAGCTTGATCGTCAAAATTTCCATTCGCTGCTTTTCAGTTAAACGCGCCATTCTTTGAACTTATTGGAAATAAAATTATAGTACAGTTTCTATGGAAATAAACAAGTGTTAAAAACTCCAGCATTCAAAAAGGGTTTCCATTCCTGTGACTAAAATACCGTCAATAATCATAAAAACCAGACATAAATAAAAAGGTCCAAACCAACAAACACCTTACTTTTACGTTGTTCAACGCAGAATTCAAAAACAAAATAAAAAGCAAATGTTTCCATTTGAAAAAATGAAGTTGATGGTCGCAATCTATTTCTGGCCCACCCTGTATAAATGAGTTTAACATCACAAAAACCGCAGCTAAACCAAAAACTGACGTGTCCGAGCGCCAAAAAAAAAACAACACCTGAATTTTAAATGAATTTGTTCCAACCCACGCGTCCTCATTGTATATTGATTCAACAAAATAAACAGTGTAAAATGTAGGTATCATATTGGCAGCATTAATTTTTATTCTTCATCTTGATCAAATCTTTCCCAGCTGGAGACGGCTTAGCTTGCACACTACTTTATACTCTTATGATTTCAGCAATCTAATAATAATCTAGCACTATTCTTATTGTATTTTTCTTCATACCTGAGAAGCAATGAAAGATTACCTCTAAGTAATCTTATTCTATAACATTTGCAGCACAGCAAATATTTTCTTTCTATCAAAGTCACATATGAATAAAATTTTGGGCATATTACTTTGCTTGTATCCTTACCTCCATTCAAAAAAGTTCTGAGCCCCCCCTCCCCCTAAATAAAGGATTAACAACATAAAATATTAAATATTTTAAGGTTTCCAAATTTACGTCAGTCCTAATCCTTTACCGTTTTACACCACTGGAGTTGTTCAATGCAAGAATTTTATAAAAATCATCATCACTTCTTCATGTTCATATTTTACTTATTTTGAAATTCCTCAAAAACAATTAAAGTTAATTTTCTATAATAGAGAAAACAACCAAGCCTCACTTCTTTCGAAACTTAATATCGCACTCGACATCATTTATTTTTGTTCCCTTCATGCGGTGAAATGCTTTTACAGAAAAACAAGGCTACAGTTTCCCTTAAAAGCTTGGAATACATTTGTCGAGTTGTTTGTTTGTTTTATAAATGGTACTATTGACGAAAGGTCGACAAACAAGTGTGAATTTCTAGAGAGATTGAGAAGAAACTTTCAGACATTTTTTTTTCCTTTTGTTGATCGAATCTGCACTTAGCGCGAAGAATTTTCCAACAAAAAGTTGTTACACTTGCGGTTTGTTGTCCAGTCTAGTCAATTTTCGATTACTATTACAGAAAATGGTACAATATAAAGTCTCTCTCGCCTTAATAATAAATATTTATCGACTGAGAAATTATTTTTTAGGCTCAAGTGCCATTTAACGCCTACAACAGCATCCATATTAAAAATCCGGTTCGGTACTTTATTAATACGTGTACCTATACTAATATAATAAAGAATATGAATTTGTTTGTTTAAATGCTCTAATCTCTGAATTGATTTTTTTATTTTATAGTCATATTATAGAGAAAGATTATAGGTTGTCCTTATAGGTGGCACCATGGATGAGTTATCTCTAATTTGTTAGTGATCGTGTAACTTCTGAATGAACATATTTGCATTGCCGAAATGATGGTTTATAGCTAGGCTAGGATCGAGAGATGACTTTGTACGGATGTCACATATCGTATAAATTTTAAACGGATTGACTGAAATAATATTCACACAACATGTCGCGGTGATTGTTTAGAGCTATGCTAGCATCCGACAGATGGGGCTGTACAATACTTAGTAATCACGTAACTTTTGAACAGCTCCATCGATTCAAGTTATGTTCAGAGTGTATTTGTTTTGTAAAAGGAAGTCTTGTCGGCCAAGAGCTATACAACATCTACCGGGCCTGCTAATCTAAAATGTTTTTTATATTTCTGTTTTCAGATCAGGCTTAAGGAATTATTAAATTAGAAAGTGCCTTTTTAGAGTTACTATTATGGAGTAGTTACTTAATATGTTTGTTTTATCATCTGCAGGCTCCTTACCATTTGTTCTTTTTTTAGTTACTTCTGAGGTATACATCTACTACTACTACAGATGTACACGGTGTTGAAATCTTCAGATTTTTTCGTTTTTTTTTCTGACTACTAAAGTTTTCGAGATATTTAGTTCAATTTTGGAGCATCAATGCCTCTATGAAGTCTTCATAATAAGATCTCCGAGACAGTCATGAAATCTTCTACAAGGTGTTTCTTTTTCTGGGGTCACGTGTTCTTCCTGCCCCTACAACTTTTTTCCTGGCAATTGACAAAAATCGTAAATGAATCTTTTATGAATTTGTCATCTTTTTTATTCTTGTGTTTTTTCGTATCTGTCACTGTTTCTATGTAAAAAATATTTATTTTTATCAAGTTGTATCTTGACCAGAACTAAATTTAACAAACTGGAGTTTTTAAAGTGTAACTGAACAGCAAAAAAAACACATATTAAGACTTATAATACTATTAGAAGATGTCACTTTACCATAAAACAAATACGTTTTGGTTGCCATACTTACGCTGTAAAAACATGACTTGTTTGTTTACAACTGAGACTCGGTCTGACTCTGACTACTTCTTGTATTGATGCATGGTTTCGAGTGCAATTGTCAAACTGAACAGTAGTAAATAATTCGTACAGTAGGGTGTAACATTTTTTATCTCTAGGTGTTTTTTCAATAAAAATTGCATACGTTTATGAGATAGGAAAATTTTTATTTAAAAATGCCGTTACGTTACAGGAAAAACTCCTGAAAAATCCACAAATTTTTGTTTATTTCTTTTAACTCAGTTCAAGTGCATCCATCTTTCTTTAAAATAAGAATAATAATTTTAATTATCACAAAACTTTTTAGATTAACAATCCCCTTAAATAACATACATTTTTAATCATACGTCACACACAGACAACAACTCCTTTTGCCACCTGATTCGACACATGTATTACATGGTACTATTAATGGGCATAACAATGCCTTTAAATAACAACGATTTTGCTACTAAACTTCACCGTAGAAAATAAATTGCTATCAACAATGGTTAATATACAGAAATTAATGCTTTAATCTTATTAAATCACCTAATACTCACAAGCCATTATAATGATATTTCCGATTAATAAAGGCCCTCTTTGGTTCACCAAGTTTTAGAATTGTAAAATTAATCAAATAAAATAAATATTAATGTAGTCTATAAAGATTAACTCATTGGGAAAATTAATTAAGAACAACAAAAGTAAAACCATTAAACTCAATCTGGAGTATATACGTTAATTTAAAATGACTGTCCAAATTATATATAGGCCAAACAGGTAGATGTTTAAAAAATAGTCAATGAACACACATTTAATAAAAAGCAACCGTTATATACTCATCAACAAAGAAATCGCAACACCCCGAATCAGATGTTTAAATTTAATATTGGTTTGGTAAAACATAGATGCTACAGTGAGGAGTCCACCGCAGTTATCTATACACTCCTCAGCACGTCTTGGCATTGACCCAATATAATGGTCTATTTCTTCTTGAGAAATACCAAGCTACCTGTATTTCATGTCTTAGAACCTCCAAAGTCAGCGGGAGCTTTCTACCCATCAAATCCCAAACATGTCCTGTGGGCGAGGAATCTGGGCGGCAACATATTCACATGAGTCTCTCCAAAAAAGTTTACATTAACTCGAGCAACATGAGGCTGAGCAATATCTTGTTGAAATATGTGAGTGATTAAGGTAAGGCTTCACTACTTCCTGAAGATAACGTTGCGCATAAACTTGACCTACTTCCATGTGCAAAAGCACCTCATACCATAACGCCTACTGTTCGGTGTACATGTTGCTCAACATCAAACAAACGTCTTTCTCCTCGACGTCATCTAACCATTCTTCATCCATCATATCCACCCCAGCAGAATCGAGATTTATCAGACAAGACGACCTAATGCCATTCCACGTTCTAGTGTTGACGTTCTATGCATCACTGAACTCATTGCCGTCGATGTTCAGCGGTCAGAGGTAGCACAAGATGGGGTCCATAATGCTGCAGCTTAAAAGGACCTTATACAGCGGTAAACCGTTCGGACACACACAATGTGGCCTTGTTCTCTTAACCACTCATCAGCCAAATTTCGGGTCGTCGAAAATCGCCACTAAAGGCCATTAGTATTAAGTCAGATTTATATTTGTCTGACGTGTCGTGGCGTGACGCATCAGAACAGTATCAGTTTCATGCATTTTGTATTCTCCTGTTTATTATTAGTAAAATGCGATGTGTCGTGATGGCTTGTATCTTGTTGAATCAGAGCGGTTGAGCCTTAGAACATAAAATATTCAGTGTTTTGTGGATAGAAATAATACCTAAAGATAAAGTACGTGCGGTATGGGCACCTGTACAAGTGGCATCATTGGTGGATGAGAAAAAAAGGAACCCCAGTGGACGTAGATATCTGTCTAGAGCGGCAAGTTATATCACTTGACTGACGTAAACAAGCACATAATTTTGAGTTTCTCTCATCTGCGTTTCGTTCTTTTTCGTTCTTCTCGCGAATTAACGTACTCTATACTTAAGTTGAGAACACAACATATAAATGTGAACACTAACCATGCCGTCACAGATCATCACGACACGACACATCAGATAAACATAAAGTTTTTACCACATTATATCTCAAAGCTCAAAGGTCTCGGGTCTATAATATATTTTGTAAATGTATCCTATGAACATACTCGTTCGAATATAAAACCAGTCGAATGAACTTCGTCCTGTCCGCAAGTTTTTATGCGTCCAAGACTGCATGCTTATAGAAATTTCAGACACGTAATTTTGATCCTGAAAAATCTCTATTACACATATCAGCATGTCAGTCTGAACTGATTTCTACGTGTAGACATTCGGGGAAAAAACGAGTGGAAAGTTTTTGAGACCAATTTTGTTGTTTTGTTCTGATAAGCTTTACTTTGTGTGGAAAGAAAAACAACATCACATCGTTGGATAGCGACTCTTAAAACATCACGAAATATTTTTTGTTTCAATAAATTATTCGTAAGATTTAAATTGTAGGAAACCAGCAATCTGGGCATATTTTCGAAAAATTGATTAATTACATTTTGTTCCCCATTTACAATTTCAAAAATATATATGTTGAACAGGCAAAATAATGTTTAATGTTGACGTTTTCGACATATTCAGCAGTCAAACATAGCCTTTTAAGATTTGTGCAGTAATATTCACATTGCTTTATGCGACAACAGAATCTCTCAATTTCGATCTTTATACTAAGTACTTTACCATTTTAAGAAACGAATCTGCAATAAATTATCCGTAATACGTGAAGTTATGCGTAAGTTAAGTTTAACAGTTCTTGTAATATCAAACCAATATAAACGATGTTTTTGCATATTTGGATAAGTATCATAGAAATGAAAATGATTATGGTGTTGGTATGGCGAGAATTCTAAATTCCAATAGGTGAATGTTTTGGGTTCCAATGACATAAAGTTTGTAAGCTTATCATCGGCAAACCGAGTTTCTCCGTGACAGAAATAATTTATTTTGAGAAAAAAGTAACTATAAATCTTAGAAGCTTTTCTCATTCAAATATTTAACAAGATTTTTCTAGTTATGCTGGCATCAAATTGAAAATGTAAATGGAGTTTGGGTTGCCATCAGATACTTACTTGGAAATGTAAAATTTATTCACAACCTAGGCTCCTCCTAATATGGTACCCCAAATGTACTGTTTTTTGTTGTCCTGTGAGTAAAGAAATCCAAAATTAGGAAATTCTGTAAAAGAATGGTGTTCATGTGCCAGGTAAGGAAGTTGCGTCATTCAAAATCGGTCTTTTTCCTACACTGAGAAGATGGTTTGAAATTTGAAGTAGAGTTTATAGAATCATAATCTCTTGTTTTATTGGAGTTGCTCTCGATTTGGTTCGAAATTGTAAATGCCAATAATTGGTAGTGGTTAACAATTTCGTCATTTCAATTTTTCTTAAAAAAAGACAAGATAGGCATGAAAGATTTTTGGTATAATAACTAACACTAAATTATCAACATTGTTAAGAGTTTGGAGAAGATAGTTCAATGATGAGCCTTGTCAGACTTCGTGCTCTCAGAAATAGGGACAGTCTACGTTATATAAGAGGTGATGTAGTTGCAGCTAAAAGACAGATATTCTCAGTTAGTCGAAGATTCCTTGGAATGGGGCTGAGAACTTACACACCTCTTTTGGTACTACCTTTAACCCCACGACATAAGGTTCGTCCCTTGGAAAGGTTCAAAACTTAAAAAATTTGGAATGGCCATTGGAATGTCATCTGCATCAAAGATGAATTCACGTTTTTAGTTAGACGCATGAAGGTCAGGTGATTTCGAAGTAAAAAATGATCATTTGGGGTCACTGAAGAGTTCCTTGTCCTGGGGCTCTATCTATACCTGCATTATAACCCTTCATTAATATTAAATCTGACAGGTGATGTTTCTCGTTTATTACACTATCGGTTGGTAATTCTTATACAGTTGATTTTACAATAGTACATCTATACCATTTTTGAGAGAATGAACTCTTAAGGAGCGAGTATTTACGATAACTAATTTAGTTACTAATTAGGTATGAACCAGATAATAAATGTATTATATTTATATTACATTTACATTTTATTTTGTTTTGAAGTTGCCTTTGTAAATTATTTTTCACTAAAAATATCTCTGTCATAGACAAATTATGACAGGCATGACATTAATATTAGAAATGCTTAATAATGATTCAATCATTATATGTATTTCAGTGTTATCATTCCTCAAGTATTTGTTACGAATAATGGCTAAATGAAGATTAGAATGCGGCATCTAGTTCTTAAGACGGAAAAACTTATAGCTTATTTTTTTATAATTCATATTTTAACTAGTATTTTTATCTTTGACTACATGGGAGTTGTGCTAGGCATTTAGTTGGATGGCATAAATACAATAGAACAAAAACTCATCTATAAATTGCAAGTCTTCATTGAGAAAATGTACTAAACCATTATCAAGCAATAAAATTGTCTAAAGTGTGTTGCACGCATGCATGACTTTGTTCCATGTAACGAATTTTATATTTTCTTTGATGCAATACATGCTATTTTTGTGCGTTGTGAACAACCAACAGTCATTATGCCGAATTCAGTAGGAAAGTGGGCACTTCTCACTGCATGTCACTCCCAAAATGAGCAAAGCCCTGGAAGTGTGAGCTAAAGCGATGTGACGTCTTCCTTTGTCGAACGCGAAGAGAGTAAGGGAGCAGTGCTTCGGATCTTGCCGCGGCATTAATTACAATTACGCCAGTCTTCCGGCAGTCCAAGTGGCAGCGACAGGAGCATAGTGTAACTAAGGCATTAAATATTATTCTCTCGTTATTCTCATTTTTAAGATTTGATTTAAACTAGGATTTCCTGTTAAGACCTAATATGATAGATAGTGATAGCTATAGTTTGGTAGTGACTTTAAAGTCAACCTACTTTTCAAGTATAAACAGAATATAGCTAGCCCCCCCCCAGGAAGTGAGAGGCACTTGAGAAGGGATTAGTTCTAAGTTTACTGTCCCGTAAATTATAGATTATTTTAAACCAAATAATGATAGTGAGAAATAATCCTGTAATTTATTAAATTTATATATTTTTTAATCATTTGTTCCTGGCTCATATGGTTTAGAATCCTATGCTGTTCATTTTGAATAATGAAAACTGTCTAAATTATAACAAAAAGAACAAATGCCCTAAACAGATAGTGTCCGTCTATTGTTTTTTTTTTCGTTTTATGGGATAAACGATATGCCCTGCTAATTATAATTGTTACTATTAACATCGTATATTGTTAGTGTTTTATACTATTGAGTAAACGCTCAAAAATATTTCCTTGTAAGCACCTGCCAAACTTGAAATTTTGACAGTAACTGTGCCGTTTCTCATATTTTCCCAACCTTGTATAACATACTATCATGATTCTGATATCATAGTTGAAATATATTTACTGAATATAGTTAAATTCATTGCAACCACAACACCGGTATGATTTACAGCGTTGTTTAGTAATTTTATTATATCATAAATAGCTGGTAGTTTTTGTACGTGGGTTTCGGCTATATATTATTATGTTTTCAACTGATTTATGAGATCACGTCAAAACAGTCAGATTTGAATTTATGTCCTTCCCTGTTTTCACAAATATTCTTTTGTTATCGAGGCTGTTGTCCATTATTTATATTATCTGCTTTCATATTATTTTTGTTTGAGAAAACGTACCTTGATTGTAGAATTTGTAAGTCATAATCAGAGATATGGAATTTTTAAATGAAACCTTAGAGATTTATGTGAACTCTTTAAATTATAGTAATATATACTGTTAGGTAAACTGATTAGTTCGTATTTCCGGTTCGATGACATTAGGTGGGCCAAGTAGCTAAAAAATCGTTACGATCATAAGCCCGAATGATGGAGAAGACGGTGTTCCTACAAGTCGGTCTCTGCCACGATCATTTACTCTTGGTTGGAACGATCCATTTTATGTTAAACGTGGAGCCTCTGAAATACCTGTCAAGAAGGAAGTCTTCGATTCGGGTATGCTGCCGCATCGCATTTAGATACCTGCACGACCGTACATAAAATGCCTATCTGTTGTTACCGCGTTTGAATATGACACCATTTTATGATTTGAAATAATGTTTTTTACTAATCAAACACTGCAAAGCTGAGTTGACAGTTTATCAATAACTTCAATTGTTAAGCGTTGTGGCAACGTCAATCTTTTGTTTGCCATGGTAAACAGATTTTTGTAATTTTTGACCTAATAACTTAAAAAGCAGAGTAATTTTCAAACTCAATTTACTCGAACACCATTGGACATATCGACTTGGATAAACATAATATTTTCTACGGATAATTGTTAAGAGAAAATTGTAAATAAATTGAAGTAAAAAAATACGGGCCCGTCACCAACCTAAATAGGAAGCTTATGATTTGCATGTAGATAAACGTAGTAGCACATGTTATTTCAAGTTAAAAGTTTTTTTTCTATTTATTGTCTATTGTTTTGTTAATAACAGAACAAAAAGTTTTGTTTAAACCCTTTTAAGGGGCCATTTTAGGGCACATATTAACAGGAAATTTTTGGCTTATTTTAATAAGTTCTATACACAGCAGAAATTTAGAACCCAATTCTAGAAACACCCTGTATACGTATAATGCACCAAAAGCCTAAATATCCAAACCTAATGCAATTGTCTTGACAAAACTCCAATTTTTAGAAGAAATAACCGCAAAATGACATAATTTCGACACGATTAAAATAGCAGATTAAGTAATTAAGTCAAACTGAATAGATCTTTTCACACTTTGTAATGCGCAGGCGCGTTTGGCATGGTAAAAAGCCGGGAATATGAAAGTTTCGTGCACTTTCACAAATATGCATAGGGAAAGCGTATTAATACCCTTATTATTATTAATGAAGTTAACGAAATATTAATTAGTGGAGCTTTATTTGTACATCTTGTAATTAAAGCAAATAACTGCATTAAATTTTAATGGTGGTTAAAGTGATATTTTCATCCACAAGGCGAAAATAATTTGACAGGTTAGGACAAAAATGATACTCATAATAGATTTAAAGTAATTAATATACTGATAATTAATAAAATAAATATTAGTAATATAAATTTAATTAATTTATTATTACTATGGTTTTATCAGTCATTGTCTTTTTTAGTACAATTTGTGATCTAAATTATGTTGGCTATTCATTTTTCGACAGATATATGAAAGTTAATTTATGAGATTTTCAAGAAATTTTTACAAAAATTGTATGTAATATTACTGAAGACTGTACAGTTGGTACAAATAAAATATAAAATTCAGTATACAAAGATTTATTTAAACTCAATTTGCATCTTTATGTCTGGTCACGGTACATTATATACAAGTGATTTTGAAAAAGGTAACACTAGTCTTATTTAATATTATATCTTTTAGCAAGTTATTGTCTTAAAAACACATACACATAAACACATATATGTATCTTTATTTATATAATCAATTACTTGTAATCGACCATCACTTAGTTCACATCTCTAACTCATAAATCACATTTAGCACATTTTAGGTAAACTTTGAACTATTTATTCTTTTCGTTGATCTAATAAGCTTTCGACGAGATTTGATATAAGGCTTTGGAAAACTAATAAAGTCAAATAAATACTCCAAAAATTATTTACTGTACATATGGCTCCCACATATTCCATGACATTAATGCTTTTTGCTCCATTCTTTACTGATAAAATGTTATACATCTTAATTAAAATCGTTATACTGATAGTGCAGTTTAAGTTTATAACTATTTAAAACTTTACTCCGAATACTAAATTAGTAAATTACATTGATAATATTGTATTCACGTTATCAACAAATAGAAACTGCAGTGAAAAATTTGTGAAGTGCTCGAAAAAATTGACAGACGTTGAAGCATGCCCTTATTTTTTTTTCGGGTATGAAAAGGCCTATTGGCGGATACTAACAAATTTTATATGGAACAGCAGGTTAATAAAATACGTAAAGTCTCTCTGCTGTCGAATCAATTATGACCAAAACTATGGAAGTTTTGGTCCAGGACTTTCAGTAACAGAGAAGTATCTGAAACCAGTTTTCTATGATTTAACAAACTTTTAATTGTAGAATAATATCAGATCATAAACCACGCCTTCGGTTTGCACGTAGAATCCGAAATTTGGATGTTCTGTTATTAGATTGTTATTTGTCAACAATTCTTCTACCATTGGTTTATTGCCTTTCAATATTTCAATTGCGAAAAGTCATTTGAGGCAACTATTAAATCATACATCACCTCAGACATCTTTCAAACAATTAATCATATAATTCTATAACTGTAACAGGGACTGAAACCCCCTTATCAGACTAATTATCTGAATGTTGTTTGTCTGATTCCATTACGACCCGTACATTTATAACCCAATGTGGCATCTAATAATACCCTAACGAAATTCGTATAATACGCCAGTGCATCATCTTGTTAAAATTGATTTATAATTTTGTGATGCAGATGAGTGTGTTCAGATTGTCTTCATAAATTCACCGAACGAGACTCCAATTATCAATTAGAACACGGTAAACACTAAAATCCAACAGCATCCAATTCAGCGTATAGACTGTACCGTAAAGGTTAATTTGCAAATATACTCGCAACCAAACTTATATAGAATCACTCTATAATTATAAAAGCTTTTTTTTTGAAGAAGAAGAAGAAGAAGAAGAAGAAACTATTAACATGATAAAAAGTGAACATCTTTATTGAAAAAAATGGGTATATATGCACAAAAGAATTGTTCCTTTATATAATGTTATGTTTGAAGATTCTTTGACCATTCATATATAGTTTTAATTGAATAAAATTCTTAGTTTTTGGTCCATATGTTTTTATTTAGATTGTTTACGTTTCGGACCTACGTGTGTTCTTGTGCAGTACAAATATTGCCCTAACAACTAAACATTCATGTGTACATTCAACAAAACTAATTATAATTAAAATTTCACATTTATAGTACGTCACATTACAAACATTTTAAAGTCGATTTTTAAATGTTTGTAATGTGAAATGTGTATATTGTACTAGTTTTCCTTTTTCCTTACTTTCATATTTATGACATATTTTGAGGAAGAAACTATGAGCCATTATAATAAAAAATCAAAAGTGGAGTAGAGAGTTTTGTTGAAGACAAACTTCATGAAAATTTAAGAGATCTAACACATATTTTCCTCGTTTTCTTGTTCCAAAATTGTCTCGACACGTCTGTTGGTTTCTATCTTGCAATCTCATTATCCAACTTATACTCTATAGATCTATATATAAATAGGCAAAGATAAAGCGATTAGGTACCATTTTCTCCTCTGTCCCTCAACCGATTTTCTTCATTTTTGTTTTGTTTAGTAGCTGCTGACGACCGTCAGTGCAGAATGCTAATATTAATTTATAATATTGGTTCATTCATTAAATAAAATTAAATAAAAATTCATTATTTACGTCCATACTGTCAACGCCAAACAACTGACAGTGCCGCCGGCTCCAGCCGCCAGACGGTCAAAACTCAAAACATTAAGTAATTATGTATGCACAAAGCGATCGTTAGATGCTGTCATATTCTTGCAGCATATACTTCGGGAAGTGACATGCAAGCGTTGTTATTGTTTTAGCGGTAAAATAGAAAATGCAGTAGATCAGTTTTGATTTTTCGCACGCGTTGCAGTAACTTTCATATTAAATATTCTGTTTTTAATGTGAGTTTAATTGTTCGATTGATATATTATTATCACAGCCTTCCAGAAGGTGTTGTGCAAAAAATTGTCAGACAGCGGATAATAGAGAATGTAATAAATATTTAAGTTCTCCTAGGGTTGTTAGCCCTCTCTTTTCTTTAATATTCCTGAACTTGATTGAAACCGCAAATGACAAAACTTTTAGGTTGCAAAGAACAATCTTCCAATTATTATATCGAATATTTAGCCAGGAGCGTTTTTAGCCAAAATTTTGGTGGCTCATTCATTTGTCAAAAATATTTCGAATCCCGATATTTGATTACATTTTTATTTTCTTTTTATTTCAATAGATTTGTCAATATGAGTGAACAATTTTGGTTATTACATCTACTTCTCCGATTTCTTCTCAACTCTGTTTCTTATAAAAATATACTTTCTACAATTTCATGGGTAAAGTTGTTTTTTAAACAAATGTACCTTCTTTTTTCTTAAAGTTATGTCCATAACCAACTCTTCTAAGTTTCCAACTTAAAAATATTATTCTCTATTTATTTCATCCAAATTTCAACTCTTTGTAATGTTATATCTCACTTGGTTGGTGTACCAGCGAATGAACTACATACTGCACTGTAGGATACCTCCAAATCCAAAAGTATACGTCCGTAGATTACAGCGAAGCGCCAAGCCTTAATCACAGATCATACAATAAAGAGCTTTAATTCTATGTATCATGCACCACTCTTGTCTTCAGTGTTCTGTGGCAACCACTAAAACAAATCGCCAAAACCACGATTAACCGTCAGAAAAGAGAACCTTAGAGTATGTACTTCTGGATGTAACCTGCAATGCACAAATTTCAAGACAAGAATAGAAAGAGACAGTAACAGGCTATTTCACTCGATCGAGAGCTACTTCCACCCACCAGGTGAAATATCCTGTTGTCCTCTATTTTACCTTCTCTTTCTACTCTTGTCAGAATATTTGTGCGTTGTAGCCTATCTCTAGAAGTATGAGCTCTAAAAAACGACGTTTATTATATTCTTTATGAAAGAAAACGGATAGCAAGCTCCATATAATACACATTTAACTGAGACACTATAGAAAAATATTAAAATAAACTGTTTTGCTGAATCTCTTCTAAAGTATAATTCCATTTAACAACTGCTGATTTTAACATTTTTTATAATCAGCTATAGTTTAATTATTACACACTGATAAACTCTGAAAAAACAATACGTCAAGAAACGATCGTTTATCTACCATAAAAAGCAGTTCCATAAGTTAACTTAAATTTTTTCCATCCTAATGCAATACTTTTACGATAAATCTAAATTTGGCAGTGCCATTGTCTACGATGCTAAATCAAAACAGTTGGTATCCGTAACGAAGAGATATTCTCTTCGCATATCAAGTTTTTCAACCACCCGACCGTAACCGATAAACAATTCCATATACTTCATATACCATAACTTCCCAACAACTCGTCACAATCATACGGCATTATATTCATTCTCTCTCTTCGTGACTGTTCATATTCGGCAACTTAACAGCTTTGATTGATTCGATTTAACAGCAGCTCAAGCTTGTACGTTAGTCTCACACACATACGTAAATATGCAATAGTCCAGGCGTTAAAGCACTTCAGAAGGTATTTTGATCGAATCGCATTTTTATGCAATACATAATTCATTCCAACCTTTGCAGACATCAAGTGATAATGGAACAAGGGACCAAAGATCTGAGCTATAGCTTAGAAAACTAGAGGAGGACTATTGGACCTAGAGGTCAATTTAGAATAACACTTAGATAATACAAGAGAAAATACTGACCTAGAAGTGGATGATAACCAACAAATAGAGTGGGGGATAAATTTAAACATAATAGCTGAGAACGGTCCAACAGAAAAAATACAAAATCTGGGTTAGTTTATCATGCATGGACGGAACGCCTGTACCAGGCCAGAGTAATTCACGTGTTAAGAACAGCTCAAAATAATATATTGACGTGTTCTTAACATAAAGAAAACGAAATTATTGCATTTAATAAAGTCGCCAAACATATTCAAGATTTCCTATATGCGTTGCTTATGTGTCTTAATAAACTCCTGTGATATTTTATTTTTTCAACCCAGCAAGCAATGATTGATGAAGCTTTTAATCCACTAAAGCGAAACGTTGGCAAGCATTTAATAGCATTTTAATTCGATTGTCCTTTTCCCACCATTCTCTTGTAAAGATATTTTTAACACTCTATATCTCGAAAATACAGGCAGTTAGTAATAATTTGCATTAAGTAACACAATTATTTGTGATAATTCTTTGAAACACCTGGTATATATTTTTACCAATGCATGCTCTTGACGCTGATGACCGTTCCAGAAGACAAATCAAGTGAAAGTGTTTTAAACAAAAACTAATCTACCGTCAACTTCTATATGTAAACATCTAGAATATTCGCATTCGCATTAGCGAATATTCGCCTCTTTTTTAACATTCGCATTCACATTCGGGGTTATATATGCGATTTTTTTACAAATGTGTTTGACAATGAAAAGCGAAAAATCTTCTTCTTCTTCTTCTTCCAAGGTTGTCCCTCTCGGGATGGCTTCGATCTTTAGATCTTATTAGCCAGCTACAAGTAATTAAAATTTTTAGAACAAAATTGTTGATCTAATTTCTCCAATTCATTCCAAAAATTGTAAATAAATTGTTCTTAGGAAAGAAAATGAAACGTTATTCTTCAACATTTCGTGAATGGGAGTATGATTAAACAGATAATGAACAAAACGATTTTTACAAAGCAAGGCAGCCTTGGACTTCCGGCATCATCACTATTTGTAACACATATATTTCACTTCCAGAGCGTCTTTGTCACTTTTAATAAGCGTCTATAGGGGACATTTTGGATGAAATCAAAAAATCAGAAGATTAGGTTATCATTGCACAGATCTTATTTCACTACCCACAACCTTAACCCCAAGACGCACAGACACACAACCGGTCACCTCGCCATCTTGCATGGAAGTAAAAGTGAAAATAGTTTTAAAATAATAATGCAATTGTTATTACAGTTGATTATTTTAGGTTTATTATGATGTTACTCACTAGGTACATTGCACTTGTCAATTCAAAGGTACTTGCAAAGTGAAATAAGAATTGTATGATGATGTAAATTGCTTTATAACTTAAATACGCTAGTTGTTGTGTCAACTACATATTTACATTTCTTCTGGAATCTGCACATGTAGGTGTAATTAATTGCTAAATAAAATTAAGCAAGTTATGTCAGTTTCGCAACATGATATAGGGTTTTGTGGCAAAATGAATTTCGAGATCTAGGAGTTTCAGGGAAAACTAGCTCACAGAGACTCGAAATCGGAACTCAGACTACATATAACGCAGTTTCCTTGTGATTTCTAGCACAAAGAATTCGTAGGTTAACAAAATCTATCAGAGAAATTATGATACAAGCTTTAGAGATTTAATCATTTGAGGGGAGCGCAACTGATGAAGGTTCTCAGGTAGAATCAGAGTATATTGTCTTGCGTTCAATGGATTGAATTTGTGTTTTTACATCTGTTTATCTTTTAAAAATAGAAAAACTCCTTTATATAATAATTAGGAAGCCCAATTTAGGGTATAATTTTTGAATAAACCAAAATAAGGAAATTTCATTATTTCTGTTTTAAACTGAATGATCGTTAATGAGCGAACAAAATGTGGGTTTGTGATTGCTTACTTTTAGCAGCATATTTAAAAAATCTGATATTCACAATCGTATTGGCGAATTTCGTAAATCGGACACGGTTACATCCCTACTAGACAACCATTGAAGTGATTTTCATGAATTTCTTACCCTTGTCGCTTGTCCCGAAAGACAAAAGCAGCCCGTCATTAGTGGCGCCATCTGTGTATCTGATTTAATGAACCATGAAATATGCCGAAGTGTGCCTAATCGCCTGGACTAATATATAAGTAAGAGTACAACATACCGGTCCACGTTCGTTCTCTTGAGAATCGTCGAATAACGAAACCGAATTGGATATGGAAAATACATCTAATGAATAGTTTCCTGATTCATTTCTAAGATAACATGACGTTTTGAGTATCTTCTAATTACATTCAAATAATGATTTAATGAGGTATTTATGAAGCCTAATGGAATCGCACCGGGAATCCAAGCATTGAAAAATGATGTTTCTGTGCTTCGCGATTTTAATGGAAATGCGAATCCGTAAGAAGTCCATTGATTAATGATTTTTTAGATAATTATTAATCGAACGTTATGTGAAACACCAACACTGACAGATTGAGTGCTTTAAGTAAGTGTTAAGCGAATTTGCATGACAAAATTGCCGTTTTACATAACGTTTAGCTTAATACTTAATTTATTTTCATTCTCAAGAAAACAAGCTTTACTTTGTCATCTTTACATTAAAACTTCATTTCGCTACTTTCAACTGTAATTTGTATATTTATTAGATCAAAGTTTACTCAGTTTTAAAGACATTTATTCGATAGGTATAATTTCATTAATGAATTTATGTGCATATGTATATTCTATTGTGATAAAATCGTTTCTTCCGCAATAATAGGCTATATTTTAATTTTTTTTTGCACAGTTTTTTACTTTATGGAGTAATGTGATACTGATGGTGACAATTTCAGTATATGCGTCAACAAATGGTTACACCTTCGAATAAAAAAATATACTTGAAACGACCCAGACAGAGGTGATCTCAGAAATGCTCAATATGAAGAAGAAACTATAAACTACAATAGTAAAAGAATTACCAGAATATTTGAAAACTACGATTTGAGAATCTTACATTGATTCTACAAACACGAACATATACCCAAATAAAACAGAATTCAGGCTAAAAATTAATAATGTACGAGTACACTAAGGAGCAGAATATGGCTGTAACTGTTTCATATCCAACGCCAAAATTTACTTCAGTGGGATCGAGTTGAATAATCAAAATCAGGAGAAAAAGCCCAGGGCTTCGAGAAACTCTAAGCGTGTAGTATTTTAAGAAAATTGAATTTCCTACCAACTTACCTGCCCCAGTTTTGCAATGCGGTAGACGATTCAGCATTTTTGATGTTTTTAACATTTTTGACGTTTTTGGCATTTTTGACATTTTTAACATTTCTGACATTTTTAACATTTTTGACATTTTTGAAATTTTACATTTTCGGCATTTTTTTACATTAACAAGTACTGTTCATTTGTTTACGTCATTTTTAATATTAACTTTTTTTTACTTGTCATTTGAGTTTATGTCGAATTTTTTTTTAATTTCACTTATATTTGGCTAGGAAGTTTTCCCAGCCAAATCCTCCCATGACAGTGTTCTGTCTCCTTTCTGAATATAGAAAATATAGATGAATTTATATATATATGGGATCTATACTAAGTAACCAAGGAAAACGAGAAAAATAAATAAAAAGACGAATGGAAATGGTACGAGGAGCCATGAGCAACCCTATAAGAAAATGTCAAGATCGTCATATTACAAGAAACACGAAGAGCATGTTAGTCAAATCTCTCGAATTCTCAATCTCCCTGTACGGAGCGGAATCCTGGACGATGAAAACAAACATACGAAGAATAGATCCTTTTGAAATGTGTTGGATCCGTATGTTACAGATTCCATAGACACACACACACCCATGCACGAGCCCAGGGACTAGATTTGCCCTTCAGAAAATTTACTGATGAACACTTCCAGCCCCATTGCCATCCACCCCTGAGACTTATCTCAGGTCCTCACGCTAACACAGTTTTCCTTCTGCATAATCGCTGTCTTCTTGTTAGGATAGCTTTAACGAAATTGAGCGTATAGTAGTTCAGTTTGTGGGTTCTTTTCTTCCTCTACTACATTGCCTGGAGTAGCAAGCATGATTTCTCGGACAGATTTGGTATTAAAGAAAAATAAATTGTTAACGACTTTTGAGGTTAGTCATGTTTTATCCCTAGTTCACGTTGGTGTTAGTTTTGTCTTACTATTAATTTTGTCACCTATTTTCGTAAATAACCTGAGCTAGAGCTGGTTCTCCGGAAAGCCATATCCTTATGAGTTGCACGCAAGACAAAGCGGCTTTCATTTATAATTACTTTTTGCGCCCAACAAATATCATTAAGTATAATCAATTAGTGAAACAAACTAAGCATTCATATATGTCATAAAAACTGATGGGTTCGCGTACCCACATGTTATTATAAACGCATTTTACAGCATCATAATTAATACACCAGTGAATGTTAGCACTTACAAAAATGGAAGCTTGATTCGCTCATTTGTATTTATTATGAGACCTATTAGTTATATAAGGAGATTTCGCTAATGTATCAACACCTTTACTGGAAGATTAAAATCCAGATAAAAACAAGACGACATGTCCAGAAAAATAATTTTTTAAATATTTAATAAAATCTATAAATCTGTAATAAAATTATAACAAGCCGACGATTGTGCATTAAAGATATTAAAGAAAAACTGATATGGGAGGTCCTTATTGGAGCAACAGAAAATATAGGCTGCATTTTTCGAAAAAAAATATCTTGCGATTGTTATAACAATTTTTTAGGAAACTAGAGCCGTACTTACATGAACAGATAAGTTAGTCGTTCTGAATAGTTGTTACTCCAGCAAATGATAGATACCATTTAGGTTAAGCCTATACAAACAAAATATAGAAGGATACACAAAATTTAATAGAATTTACAATGCGTACAATGTACAAAATCCAATTGTTAGGTAACTTTTCCTATAGCATGATATTTGAGGTTATTGTTTTCTGAATGTTATTTGTGGCATCTTCTAGTTTATTTTAGATTTTCTTGGGAATAATACCACATCAGAGTTCAAACTTGTGTATATTTTAAAACCAAACGTTTCAAAATCCTGTCGGATTTCGTTTTCAATGGATATAAATTTATAAAGTAAAATTGAAATATATGACAATTATTTTGACAAATATGTTTACGTTACTATGGAATTTCTTTGATTTTAAATATACAGGGTGCACAAGAAATTCCAAAGATCATTAAAATCAAAAAAAAATTTTTCAAGTTGGAAGAACTTGAAAAATTGTCTTCAGAATTTATTTGTGGCGTTCCTAGGGACGACTTTCTTTTTAAGATAGTGCATTTGCCAAAAAAATGCGATCAAAGAATTCTGATAATTCAGTGATCCCATTAAAGTCATAAGGGAAAACCTAGGAAAAAACCTCATGAACTATCCCGATATAGGGTTGTTCAAAAGGATATGCCCATTGTTAATTTCATCTTTAATTATCGGCAACCAGACATGACTGAAATCTACGGAAGTAGAAGCGATGCAGTCGTTTTCATTTAACAGAATTAAGGCAGATTCTTTTAATTTTCGTTTTGTGCAGTGTTCTTCTTTGTGTAATATTGTTGTGTTTTGAAATTGTATTTTATGGCCTTGGTCCCAAGCATAAAATACAATTTCAAAACACAACAATATTACACAAAGAAGAACACTGCACAAAACGAAAATTAAAAGAATCTGCCTTAATTCTGTTAAATGAAAACGACTGCATCGCTTCTACTTCCGTAGATTTCAGTCATGTCTGGTTGCCGATAATTAAAGATGAAATTAACAATGGGCATATCCTTTTGAACAACCCTATATCGGGATAGTTCATGAGGTTTTTTCCTAGGTTTTCCCTTATGACTTTAATGGGATCACTGAATTATCAGAATTCTTTGATCGCATTTTTTGGCAAATGCACTATCTTAAAAAGAAAGTCGTCCTTAGGAACGCCACAAATAACTTCTGAAGACAATTTTTCAAGTTCTTCCAACTTGAAAAATTTTTTTTGATTTTAATGATCTTTGGAATTTCTTGTGCACCCTGTATATTTAAAATCAAAGAAATTCCATAGTAACGTAAACATATTTGTCAAAATAATTGTCATATATTTCAATTTTACTTTATAAATTTATATCCATTGAAAACGAAATCCGACAGGATTTTGAAACGTTTGGTTTTAAAATATACACAAGTTTGAACTCTGATGTGGTATTATTCCCAAGAAAATCTAAAATAAATTTGAGGTTATGATACTAATATTTGAATTTTTATTTTATTGGTATTTAATTCTCAACAACTGTATGCAAAAATAAACACTTGATTGTAAATTCCACCCGTACGAAGTAACGGACAGAAGCTAGTAATAAATAATAAAAATATTGATTTACAATCGACTGATACAAGCCAACTCTCAAGTGCCAATGCTATATTTTTTAGTTCAGTTAATGAAATAAAATAATTATTTTCAGATTAATGCAATCGACGACACTACAAAGATGATTCCAATATGTACGCTGTACATCATGTGATCTAAGAGAAAAGGTGAACTGTATTTGTCTTTATAGGTATTTTATAGTTATAGTGGTACAGAGTTTTGGTACATTTTTATAATAACTTACTACAATTTGTTAATAGCTCTGATGTAAGAAGAAAAAATTTGTGGATGCGTTGAGTTTTAGACTTCTTTAAAACCTTGGTATAACAACCAATCTTCTAGATGAAAGAATCAGGTTCTAAAGGAAATATTGTGTACATCTTGTTAGCACATTGAAACTTTGGATATTGTTGTGAAGGCCATTGTCTACTGATATCTATGGAGCAACTTTGCAATTCTTTTCGTGACATTAAGGATCCGAAAATGCTCAAAATTTCTATCGATCAAGTTTCTGGGCATTGCATTTAGTTGTATGTTAAATGTGAAACATGCTCTTCCTTAATCGCACCCATAAATAGGAATCTAGAGGATTTAAGTCTGGGGATCTGGGGAGTTATGGAAAAAGACTTCCTCTTCCAATAAACTGTTGTTACAAGAATATAGTACCTCTTCCTTTAAAATCTTAGGCAGGAATACGTTGACTACAGGGACTTTTGTTCATCCTTAAAAGAGGATAACGAGTCTGAGATTTGTAAACCATTATTATTTAATTCTATTCGTGACCACCGACTATCTAGATCTGCTACTTTTTTCGAAATGAATTGGGATACCTCAATACTTCAATTCCCTCACATATGGCCGCTTAGCAGCTGAATAATAAAAGTACTGAGCATGGAGATATCTGTTGGTATCAATAGACGGTCATTTGGTAAAGATTTTAAAAGGGAAGGGAGCCTCTGGAATCAATTTCAAACGTAAATTTATTATGTTGGCCATTAACATGACATCCGGTCTGAGATAACAATAGTTGATTAACATACGTACGGAGTGGGGCATTTATCTTGAGACAATATCTCGAGAGGATTTCATTATTTCGAAAAACAGTTTCAAAAATAAATGTAGGGTCGGGACAGTAAATGATTTTTTTGTGTCGGAATGTTTTTTTTATGCATTCAAACACTTATTATTTTTAGCTGATTCTGCTTTTTCTGGATTTTGACTCTATAATTTTTTCAAATTAATTTATTTATATATCTGAACCAACATATAAACAAAGTTTGCCGACATTTCGCCCATACTGGTATGGTGCTTTTTCAAAGATCAGAAATACAAATGTTACATTTGTTTAGTCTTTTTCTCACAACTCACTTTATTAAACTTCTGACACTGAAGCACAAATTGTAAATGACTAGACTTTGGATATAGACTACGATGTTTTTGAGAAATAATAACTGACCCCCGAATTTTCAGATAAAAGAAGGGTAGAAGGTACTTATTGGGATTATTTTGGATTGTTTTATGATTGTGATGATATTTTGAATATTTTCCTCTGTAGCTGAACATCATTACGAAAGGGCCACTAAATCATCTTCCAGCTTCTCTGTCGTGGCCAAATCTCCATATTATTTCACCAGAAAATTCCATGAGGCCGTTGAAATCGCCAAAAAAAAACAAGAATTTCAACCGATGTTAACTTGATTACACACTTTATTTAGAAATTGTAACAACTGTTTCGCGTTCGATGGAGCTTATTAATACAATGGTAGTATCTTACGAAATGCAACAATTAAGTAATTAATTAATTGTTGCATTTCTTAAGCTACTACCATTATATGAATAAGCTCCATGGGACGCGAAACAATTATCACAATTTCGAAATAAAGTATAAGTTTGCAATCAGTTGTATTATTTAAGTTATCATGAATTACAACTTCCACCAAGTAAAAGTCAATCTATTATTTCCACTGAGACAAAGGTTTTTGAACTTTCGCCCATCTGGCGACCCTGCATCCAAATTTCAGCACAAATCTCATCAACGAAATAAATCACTTACATTAACTACTAATAGAATTCGAAGAACGTATTCAAAATATCATCACAACCATAAAACAGTCCAAAATAATCCTATTAAGTAACTCCTTCCCTTCTTTTACCTAAAATTTCGGGGGGCCAATTATTATTTCTTAAAAACATCGTTGCCTATATCCAAAGTGTAGCCATTTACAATTTTTGGTTCAGTGTGAGAAGTTTAATAAAGTGAAGTTTCAAAGTGTGTTGTGAGAAAAAGACTAAACGAATGTAGTCGTCGCAAAGTAAGCAACATTTGTATTTCTCATCCTTGAAAAAGCCCCCTACAAGTGGGGGCGAAACGTCGGAAAACTTTGTGCATATGTTGGTTCAAATACATAAATAAATTAATTCGAAAAAATGACGTGGTCAAATTCCGGAAAAAGTACAATCATTTATGACTCTGGCTGCGAAAAACTACGTTCTCACTTTTTATTCTTGCCACTTGTCTTATTCGATCCATATTTTGGGCACAAATTAGTCATAAATGGTCATTAGTGTCTTGGTTTGAGCCAAGGTAATATCTCGAGTGAATTCCATTATTTCAGGAAACGTTTTAGAAAAAATTGTGTAGTTTCAAGTGAAGTATCAAATTGTGTGGAAAGGAAATGACTATTTCCGACCGGAGAAGGTCCTGTCCAGACTGGAAGTAGTAATTGAGCCATTTGGTGGCCACTTGAAATTCTACACACTTCTATAATAAAATGTGTGACAATGTTGACCGACTGACTATATTGAATTCAAAGGAGATAAGACAAACTATAGTCACTTTTTATACATATAAATAAACGTCTCAAGTTTTTTATATTCAAATTTAGAAAAATCTAGAGGTTGAATTATCTAGAAGATAATCAACCGCGCTCAAATTACAGTTTCGCGATCTGGTAGAAACTTTGAAATCTGCCTTTTGCGACATATTCAGCCTTTTTCCGACAAGCCGTTAAAAACTTTCGCAGGCTGAATATTTAATGAAATTTTATATACCATAATTTCACGGCACAAGAAACTCTCGGATTGTACATCGAAACCGACCCTTTCCGTGATATCAAGAGGTCCATCAGCATTGCGAAACTTTCCTAATTTGTAGCTGTAAAAAATTAGTCTGAGGAAATTATCCTGAATCACAATGCGAGGCTTGATGGGGATTATTTGTTTTCCTTCCGACCTCGAAAGAGGTCTGACTAACGGACTTTCTCTTGTGACGTACAAGGTTCCTTATCGATTCCTAATTCCCTTTCGGCCTCAAATATAAGTCCGGATGGTGGAGTTGAAGGATTAGGAGATTACGTTAAGCCTTTTTAACAAAAAGCTTTGGTGATAATAAAAGACGTTTTTTTCAGTTTAAAAATATTTACTTGGATATGATTTTCAACTTTTTAAGTTAGTATTTTGTTGTAGAAATGTCAGTTTAAACAAAGTTTTAATTAGTAATTGATGTGTCACTTTTCACAGGTGAATTAGTTTCATGGATAGGTTAACCACATAAAGCAATAGAGGTAATGCTTAATACAGAGTACGTCAGGCTAAGAGAAAAAACCTGGAGCATATACCTCTGAAGGTAGCTTGCGATGCACAAAATACAGAGAGTAACATGCTATTTCAGTTGTTAAGTGAAAGCAGCCAATGAACTACATATGCGGGACGTATTTCATTGGAAGCAGTTCCCAATCGAGTGAAATAGCCTCTTGCTCTCTCTATTATTGCCCTCTCTTTTTAGTCTTGGCACGATATTTGTTCATTGCAGGTTACCTCCAGAAGTATAAGCTCTAAGGAGATAAAGTAACGCAAGAAAGAAAACCAAGTGGACGTGTCTAACTCTGTCTAAGCTCGCTTGTGATTGGTGTTCGCTTTCGTCACTTGAGTGACGTCCACCTATTGCAGCGCTAGAGAGAGGCAGATACGTCCACTAGGTTTCTGTTTTCCCTCAAGCAGCGTTACGATCTTAGAGCTTATAACTCTGGAGGTAGCTTATAATGTACAAATAGACAGAAAAAGAAGGCAATAGAGAGAGCAAGAGACTATATTACTCGATTGGGAACTGCTTTTAATGAACTACGTCCAGTATGTAGTTAATTCGCTGCAGAAGTATATGATCCAATGTGACGACCTTTTGGAGGTAGCCTGCAATTAGCAAATATCATGCCAAGGATAGAAAGAGAGGGCAATAGTGAGGACAAGACGCTATTTCACTCGATTGGTACGTATAAAGAAAGTGGTGCGAATCCCGGAAGCCACGGCCATTTCTCGCTCATTTTCCACCAATAAGAATCAACTTTAAAATTGATAACACATTGCCTTGTGTGTTACGCAACCTTTCATACCGGTGCAGATTATTTTACGTTGCCAAAAATGATGAATAATCAGTAATATTTTTTACGCATTCGGTTCAACGAAAAATATCATTCAAGAAATCAGCCATTGATATTAAAAGTTCATTCTAAAATTCATTACATTCAAAGTAAAAAAGATAGTTAACAATCAAATTCAGGTACCTATCAATAATATCTTTAAAAAATAAAATATTGATAAGTTTTATTTAAAAATTTGTGTAACCTAATTGTGGTAACATAGTTTCATTTTTTAAATTCCCCCACTATCGTAAGTAGGCAACAGCCACTCTGAATACTTTGTAATTTGCAAATTCTCAACTAAAATCGGGTGATGCTACAATTGACCTATTTGCTTTTGATCATTATTCAATACTGTTGAGAGCATTTTATAATTCAGGTGCTTTGTATTTTGACGACTTAAAATTAATAAAGTTTAATTAAGAATAGCAAATGTTGAAATTATATAGATATCGTGAGATTTACTTTAAATCGTCAAGTCTGGCAACTATGCGACAAATACTAAACGTATGTTTTCCCGTTCCTGTATTAAACCGGAAATCAGTGCAAAAAATTGCGGAACCAATCAATATGTAGCCTATACCTTGGCAACACTCTTCTTATACGCACTCTGGCCCCCACTATTGTCCGCAATTTCTAGCATTGGCACGATATTTGTATATTGCAGGCTACCCCCAGAAGTACAAGCTCTATATTGTACAGGCTCCCATAACACGTTCTCTATCTTAAGTATTACCTCTATACTTAAAACACGACACACCATTTTTTGTGGAATTTTATTAATGTCAATTTAATTTTTAAACTATGGCACGGTGGAATAAAAAAATGCAAAGATATGGGGACACCAATTAGGAAATAGCGACTATACAACTAAAGTGATATCAAGTGATATTCAGACTGGATGCTGTCAACCTGGACTATACAAGACCAGCGGGGGTGGGGGTAGTTCGAATGTTCAACATCCCCCCACCAAAATTTGGTATTGAAGATTAAATTTTAACGAAGTAATAACTTTCTTCATTAAAATATATTTTTTAATCTATACATTTGTTATATACTGGAAATACATGAATAGAAAGATAACTCCTTTCATCCATATTCAAATAAAAATTAGTACGAGTCGCCACCTATACCCCTCCCCTCGAAAAAATTTTCAAGTTACCGTCTTGGTGCTAAATACTGAAACTCTTGAGGAGGTTTATATGAAAAAGTGGAAAAAGTTGGAGAGACAAATATCTCAAAAGAATTATATGATACCTGTCATGTAAAGGGAAGAAATACATTTCAATACTAGGAGTCATAGAAGCTAAGCCGGGTACAACGTACAACAGAAGAAAAATGCAAAGTTCTCTAGGTCTGAGAAAGACCAATATATATCAACAAATTTAACTATTGTGACATATGCTTAGAACTAAAACCAATTGAACAAGAATGTTCTTCGAGGTGTCATTCCTTTGTACGCAAGACAATATATATTATATATAACATATATTATTTCTGGTCAGGGAACCTTCATCAGTTGCGCTTCCCACAATTGAATGTCCTCTCGAACACTTCTTTATGTATTTGATACATTTCGTTAAATTTGAAAACGCGAGATGTAAGACCGAACGTTCACTGACCAGAAACAATATATGTTATATATAATATATAATTATTCAATATCTCTGACAAGTGAAGTAACCTGAAAATTTTATCGTGACATCCTAGGAGTTAAGGGAGAACAGCAATTACACGGAACGGCTCCAGATTCGGAACCTCTGTGTGCTAATTCTCTCGAAAATCCTGGATGTCTGTCTTACACCTCGCGTCTTCTAAAAATGTTGTGCTCAATAATTGGTTACATGTGACATGTGGGGCAGAATTGTTCGTTATAAACCAACGGAGTAAAGGGTACGCCACAACAACGTAGTTGGAATTTTGTAGAAGTTGTCAGGAAGCAATTTATGGAATCTGCAGGTTAGATAGCATAAAACATGTTGAAATCAAGAAGAACATTTGAGGTCAAAATGATGTTAATATTTGTAAACCACAAATACATCATATCATATGAAACGTCCAAAAATGTGATATTTAAGATAATGGAATGGGATCTACTAATTTGAAGGCAACGTGACCCTCCAAGAAGGTTCTGGAGGGAGGAAGTGAACAAAGGGTCAAATGTAGATATCATCACGCTCAGCTACGTCCTACCATTATTCTCTCTCTCACTCTCCCTCTCTTTTCCTGTTATTAACTTTTTGGGACCAGGTTGTGCTTACTGTTTTCCTCATGCCACAGCACCTCCTTACATTGGGACGTTTCCTTATTTTTTTGACACTCCTAGGATTTTTTTGACAACCCTATTGATATTATTATTATTAGAAACACCGTTTCTAAATATAATCTATATTAATGATATAGATGATAAAATTAAGTTATTCAATGAGCTTCTAATTTCACTATTCAGTAAACATGCTCCTATACGTACTGTTAGGGTCACAAAAAACAAAGCTCCTTGGATTACATATGCCAAATATCAGTCTACAAAGTTACAATGTGATTGGAATCGGTATAAAGAATTACGAAATTTCACACTATCTGCTATACGCAGAGAAAAGGAAAACTACTTTGATTCAGTTTTTCCTAATACAAATACAAAATTACTGTGGAAAGTAGTAAACAATACAATTGTAAATAAGCCAGTTATTCCTATTCCACTTAATTTATCTAATCCTGATAAGGTAAATGATTATTTCGGCTTTGTATTTAGTGTTGCTGATGTAGACCCAGCTATTGTAGACTACTATGAGAATAATCATTTTACAAATAATAATGCATTATTTGCCGTTTCGATGGTCACTCCAGCTGAAATCCATAACATTCTTCGAACTCAGTTGGTGTTAATGGGATATCGATACAAATGCTTAAGCTTTGTAGCCCCTATTTGGATAGCATACTAACTCATATTATTAATAGTTGTATTGAGCAATGTTAATATCCTGATATATGGAAAAAAGCCATAGTAAAACCTCTGGCCAAAATCAACAACCCTGAAAAATACAGTGATCTCAGACCCATCAGTATTTTACCTGCACTTTCAAAAATACTGAAAAAAGTCATATTTTATCAACTTTCACACTTTAATACCACTCAGAATATTTTATCTGATTTTCAAGCTGGATTTTGTAAAGGCCACAGTACTTCCACTGCATTACTGAATGTCTGTGATGAAATTGTGTCTGCCATTGATCGTAAAAATGAAACTGTCCTTATGCTATTAGATTTCTCCAAGGCCTTGGACACCATCAGTCATAGTTTACTTTGCTCTAAACTCAAATATTATGGATGCAGCTGTGAATTTGTTACTCTCATTAAATCTTATTTGACAAGTCGTAGGCAGATCGTCCAGGTCCATGACTCATTATTTTCACCAGAAAAAAAATGGTTACCTCAGGTGTGCCCCAGGGGTCCATCCTTGGCCCTCTGTTCTTCTTAATTTATTCCACAGATGTTTTAAAGAGCGTTCAGCACTGTAAAGTTCAAGCATTTGCTGACGACTTGCAGATGTATTTAAACTTTGACATTCACAACATTAAACATGCTGAGTCGTGTATTAACGCTGACTTGGAAAGAATAATAAAGAGTTCCAAAAACCATAACTTAAATCTAAATAGCGCTAAAAGTCATTTAATGGCCCTGGGGAGGCATCAAAATCTTGTGCAGAACAACTTATCTGTTCAAGCAAATGGTCAAGTATTGCAATTTAAACAGAGTGTTCGGAATCTGGGTATTATTTCCGATAAAGATTTGAAATTCGTTTCTCATGTAAACAGTTTAATACAAAAATCGTATGCAACTATAAAGTTGCTATTCCCACATCGATTTAATCTAAACACCTCAGTAAAGAAACTATTAATGAATTCCCTGGTCTTATCTCGTTTTAATTATGGCGATGCAGTATATGGCCCTTTCATCAATAAATATGATGCAGTCAGAATACAAAAGGTTCAGAATTGCTGTTGCCGTTTTGTTTGCGGTGTCAGAAAATACGAACACATTTCAAATCATTTGAGAAATATTTCCTGGCTTACTATGGACCAAAGAAGAGAATTTAATTACTGCACAATAGTTTATAAAGTCGTCAATCTTAAAATGCCCCCACCCTTATACCTTAAATTAATATTTAGGAATACCCTCCATCCGACTTCTTCATATCCCGCGTCACAATTCCGCCTTATTCAAGTATTCATTTTCTTACCTAGGTGTAAGGTACTTTAACAAACTCCTAATAAATAAGTCATTCACATAAATACTAGCATTTAAAAGTTGGCTTGGAAAGTTGATGCTGTCTGGTACGCACTGTTTGTAAAGCCATTGTTCTCTGTAGACTGTTAGTATAATGTAAATCCTAATCATTTTGTACTTAAGTGGTGCCCTGTATTATAACGCATTATAATCATGTAGTTACCTGTATGTCTAGGTTAAGTGTAAGAGTAGCTTTAGCTAAACTTCGCCTACACATACCTACAGGAAAATAAAGACGTTTATTATTATTATTATATTTCATAATACTTTAAACATTTTAGGATGTGATACTGACCTTTATCGTGAAGATCCTTTTAAAGACAACTTAAATATGAAAATATTTTGTACTTCTACCTTCAGGGATGCCTAAAATTTAAAACCCATTTAACCCAACTAGTCAAGAAAAGATGGTGTGTGATATGTCGTTTTAACCAGATGCAAGGTTTCTTTTAGCAAGTGCTCAAAAAATTCTCCGTTAATTAGTGGCATTTTGCAATGCGACCGTGCATTACTTTTTTCTTTTTATTACACACAATTTAAACTTTTTCATTCGGCATACTTGTTAACATAAATACTATAATTTAGATTTAGTGTATGCTAGGGGTTGTCTGTGCTCTACAACTTACATTTTGTCATATTCTCTTAATCATAAAAAAGTAATTTTAGTAGTTTTTCAAATTTTATGTCAAGTCGATTCGGTTACAACATTTATTATCAGCTATATCTCATACAATTCTCCTTGCTTCTACTTTCCAAGATTCCTAATTGCCAAAGCTAAAAAGGTGTGACAACATTATGGTCATACTTGAACCTAAAATATTATTTCAGGTCTCAAAAATATGGGTTCAAGGACATACAGTTAACCCTAGATGCATTACTGTTGCCTTTTTCAATATTGATATCATTGTTGGTGCCTGTTAGTTCATTTTTTAAGTTTGCATTAGAAGAGAAAGTAAAAAATAGGTATCTATATTTTAATAGAAAATTCTTCTGGTTTCAAAAAGTTAGTTATATTTATATTAATTTATTAATAATTCAGAGTAACAGTAAAAAGCTCTATTTTCTACAAAGTTAATGCGACCAAACCACCCTGTATCAACATTTCCAATTATCAATTAATAACTTGTTCATCATTTTCTCGCAACGTTGAATCCACCAATACCATAAATTTAGTCGTCATCCTAAAGTCTTTATCGTGCTTATTACGGTTGTTATTAAAGCACGATACTTAAGTTTTTCGCTGTGAATGAAGACAAGCTGAAATTTATTGTCTACATAATCTTCTTTGGTGGAAACAGACGCAATAAAAACACGTTCGTCAGCTGAAATTTCATGCCAAGACACAACCGCTGATATCATCTTTTTGTCCAGAATGTGGCATAAAGAATGCAATTTGAGGTGAAAATAAAATGCAAATAGCACTCGAGTGGTTAATCATGCACAACAAAAAAATCCATAAACCGAAATACGGGGGTAATTTGCAAAGTTGGTGTGTTAAAACATAAAACAATACTTGAATTATGCGAAGAAATATTTAATGTATACATTTAAAAAAACAAGAAACTACTTAAAATAATATACTCCACGCCACCTAGCTTGAATTTGTTATACTAGATCTGAGGGTGGGAACTATCTATGCTTCATGGGGGTAAATTTACCCAAATAGAGATAGGAGATGCAACATGGTATTGGAAACATAGTATTTTTTGGGCTATTCTACTTAATACTCAATACTCAATTTGAGGTTTCAACCTATGGAACTGACTTCCAAGTGCCTAGAAATACGATTTTGTCCAGTTCAGATTAAATACTACTTTGCCCGAACTTTACAGGAAAAATAAGGAGAAACCATTAAAATTAATTTTGGGGGCAAATTATAGAATTAAATAAAAATTTAAAAATAATTTTTTTCAAGGGCATCTTGTTATACATTAAATAAAAGGTCCCATTCTAAGGAACACAAATATATTTTCTTCATATTTAAAAAAAATAGTTTTAAAAAGATATTAACGAAAATATACCAAAATTTACCCATTCCCCCCCCCCTTATTTCCGAAACTATAGAACGTAAAGTTAAAAAAAATACAGTTATAGGGTCTGACCTGAAGTTTAATGGAAAAAGTGACGTGTATAGTTATATAATTTACAGTGATATAGGATAATTGGATGCTGTTTTTAATATTTTATCACAAAATGAATTTCGACATCCTCACAGAGACTCCAAATCGGGAGTCCTACTGTGTGTAAGGCCGTTTCCCTGACATTCCTAGGATAGAAATCACACCAAGAAAATTCGTAGGTGTACTAAAATCTGTCAAAGAAATTGCTATACTAACATCTCGAGATTTTTCATCTCCTGACCGCAAGATGAGAACCTTTATCAGTTACGCTCCCCTCAACTGACTGAATTCTCGAATAATTATTATATGATTAAAAACAATTCAATAGGTTGAAAAATCTCGAAAAGTTGGTGCAGTTTTTAAATTATAATTACTTTTGTTTGATAAGAATTTTGAGATATTATCAAAAACTGAGGTACTTCAGTTATGAGCAAAAATCATAGTTTTGACGGACCTCGGATACAGTTAAAAAAGTTACATTTTATGATTTCAGTATTGGTTCCATACCATGTAATTCTTTGTACGTAGATTAAGTTCTTTCTAAATATTATTCATAATCAAGTTTTCTATTTTAATTCAACTTATGAAGACTCACTGTATATAGAGACGAATTGAGAACCTCCCTCTTGTTGGTTAACAGACATTTATTTTGATTTAATTCCAATCTATTTTCAATTGTTTTCTTAATACTATCGCCTTCATCAAAAGTTACTATATGAGAACAAGTTTTTGGCGATATTCTAAAAAGCAGTAAAAGCTATGTCATTGAAAAAAATGTGGGACCCTTCGGGATCCTCCTTAACAGAATCCAGTTTAAACGACCCAAATTCCTTGAGTCGGTGTCGAATTTTCGCCGACCATACATTAAATAAAATCATGTATATGTATAAACCAATTGAGAATCTCCTCCTTTTTTGAAGTCTGTTAATAAAGTATCATTTTAAATTTTATCCAATTATGTTCAGTTTCTGTTGGCGACTAATAATAGTGAGACTAAGCAATAATTAATTTTAAAGTTTTTTTGCGTACCCTCAAACACTTACTATCGCACTCTCTTACACTCTCCCATAATCATCACTTGGCTAAGAGTTTAGTATTAATTTGAATGTATAATGGGAATTTTAGTTAAATTATATAATATTCATCATTTGCTATTTATATGGATTTAAAAAAATATTTCGTGAAAATCAGAAACCATAAATCTATAAAAATGGCACATAACATAATGAAAGTACTTAAACCGTGTGTACAAAATGGTTGTTAACAGTCATCATTTTTACTGTCTTCAAACATTAAATATTCATGCCTAACGAGCCAAACTCGATAAATTTCTCATCGCTTCGAACCAATTTTTCTAATCATGATTACTAATAAAATATAATGAGTAGGCTACCGCTGAAGCTACGGATCTATAAATTAACATTAAGATTCGGACCACCTATTCAACAATTATTTCATTTCAAAGATGCCCAATCGGACAAGTGAAATGGTTCGCTCTATTCAACTGGTTACATTAACCGTACAGTTAGTTGAATGTTAAACCGATAACAAACATGTTATAAATATTTAATCGTATTCGTTCTAATGTCGTTCTTCAACTCGAGCAAACCTAACAGATGTGCTACAACCGTGACTTTTATGTTTCCAACACGTACACACTATTCCCAAAACTGCACGACACTTGTTATGGTCCCAGATAGATACCCACGCTTTCATGTTTGTTTTGTATGATTCATTGATATCGTGATATAATGGAACAGATTACGTTTATTGCAAAAAAATTTGTAGAAACATGCTGCCATTTGATTAATACGAATTAATATTAATATATTATCCGAACAGGAAGTTAAAACGTTTATTTCCTATTGACAAATAAGATTAAAATCAAACTTTATTTCAACACCTTAAAGAACATTTAGCGTTTTACATATAAATAAACTAGAACTCGATCGCAGCGCCCCTGCCGGGTACAATTGTGAATCTAAACCATCTAGGTACTCATTTAACCTCACACAAAAAGTTTCATCAAAATTGATCAAACCGTTTAGGAGGAGTTGAAAAATTTCTGACAATCTCATAGCAGCCCTACTACCGGGTCAAATTGAAAATTTAACCCACTTAAATACAGGCAAAATTCATCAAAAACGGACCAAACGTTAAACAAATTTTCCCACAACCCGATGGCAGCCCCACCTACTGGGTTAAATTGTAAATTTAATCCACTTAAAAACACACACAAAAAGTTTCATCACAATCGGCCCAAACCTATAGGAGGAGTTTAAAAAAAATTACAGTCAGATCGCAGCGCCACCTATCGTTTCCAAGTGCGAATCTAAACCTTCCAGAGACCCACTCAAATACAAAAAAATGAAACATAAAAAATCATTTAGATATAAAAATTGCTGGCCCTTTGGGGAATTTAACCCTAAACTTTCCCATTATTAGCAAGATGCTCTCACCAAGAGTATAGCAGCGACGCATTGATTGAACAATTATCGTCATAGTTAAACAAATTTACCTAAAAGGGTAATAAACTATACGTATAAGCCTTCCTCTTGAGACAATCTATTGATGACCACACTGGCCACTTGACTTACGGTTATTTGAATCTAAAATCTTAGCAAAAATAGTTTCAGAACTTGTCTTTTCCAAGTTACCAGTAAGGCGATTGATATTGTACAAAAGAAGATAAAATTAAGAAAAATACACTTACTAAGCATTAACTAAACAATCTTTGTTCGTCAGTATCACTATATTTATCTTCTTCCGTTCGTCTTACATTATTAAAAAAGAAAATAATCCTATTACACATTCAATTCAATCAATTAAATCATACAAATCAAAAATTAAGCTAAATTTAAAAAAATGTCACTTAAAATACTCTTTCAACCCAGTATCTGGATAGTTCATAAGGTTTTTCCTAGGTTTTCCCTCATGAATTTAATGGGATCACTGAATTAACAAAATTCTTTGGTCACATTTTTAGTGAATGCACTCTCTTATAACAAAGTCGCACCTAGGAGCGCCACATAAAATTCTGAAGATCTTCCTTTCAAATTCTTCCAATTTGAAAGGAACTTTATGATTATATGATCTTTAGAAGTTTCTGTGCTACCCTGTATATTACAAATAAAATTCTCTTAGTTACGTCAAAAATCAAATAATACATATTGTCAAATATTTTCATTTTATTGACAACGGGGTCTGACTTAGACCCCGAAACGTGTGGAACATACAACAATTTTCTTAACTATGGTGTTATTTCCCAAGAAGTACTTAGACACAGAAGATATATGTGTCGACAATTCTCTGACCTTAGCCAATAAAAAGTGAATATTACATTATCGTCATCTCAAGTACCATTTGTTCTAGAATTTGTGGGTCGCTACACTATTCTCTCAGTCCGTTATGGCTGACTATGTCTACCACTTACCAATCTATAGACCATAATGCAAACGTTTCCTTCCACAAACTTCCTATATGATTTTATCCAGCATTTTACATCAAAAGAATGAAAGCGCCGTAGAACTTCTATACTCTCTGGAGCAGTACCACGTTGCATGTTGAACTACGTTAAACGTTGATCTGCCACTTCTTTTACAGAAGTTGACAAAAAATCTAGCAAAATTTCATTTATACGAAATACGTCAGATTTTTTCGCATTTAAATGGAACATAAAAACGCTTTATTTTTAAATATCCACAAAAAGCAATTATTAGCACAAAGAGCGTATGCCAAAAATGTGATTAAACGTGTACATAGACAAATGTCAAAACATTGTGTAGATTATTCATTTTACTAAATTTTATAAATTTCTCCTTCGCCATAATTTATAACATTGTTTGTAAAGTTTTTCGAAACGAATTAACACCTCATTTATCAAATTAATACACCGCACTATGAATGCGCTAGTCTATTTATTTTCGGTTATAAATATGATAATTTATGAACTATCGGATTCAAAAGTATTGAAATAATTGGGAACAAGAAGCAAACAGTTCCAGAATTCGATTCTTAAAATAAATCGAGTGATTTATTTATAAAGAGAATGAGGCTACCATACAATATTTCGTTAGTTAATTGCCTATAAATAGAGCAATCAAAGTAATTTAAAGTGTTGTTAAACGTAAGCTAATCGCCTGAAAGATAAATGGGGGCTACGGAATTATGTGCTGAGATTACAACAATTTATTGGACATTTGAATGTGCTGTTTTACATTTAGCCGGGTTATTGTGTCTAAATTTACTTTCAATTTTGTATTGTGCTAATATTTAGTTCGTCTTAATAATGAAACTGAATTCAACAAAATTTTACAACTAGTCATTTCATATACTATATTCATTTTACAATCCAGGAAACAATTGTCTTCTAAACGTTGTTTGTGGCATATTCTTGATTACTTTTATGTAATTTGATTTGACCACTTGTCTCCTGGAAATGTTATGTTGATTTTTTTTCCTTACTTTTAAAAGTCTTGTAGTTTCACCAGTATAAAAATGGCCACAAAAATTGTATGTACAGTGTTTTATATACAATATTTGATTCTGATTCCAGAACTGACTGAAATATTCTTTGTTTGCATTTTTGGCCAATGCCCTATCCTATAACAAAGTCGCACCTAGGGGCCCCACAAAAAATTCTGATCACCCCTTTCAAATTCTTCCAATTTGAAAGGAACTTTATTGTTGTATAATCTTTTGTCAAGAGTGTAATTTAAAATTTTAGAATTGTGCCTTTTTAGGGTTCGGTATATACAATATAATATCACTCCGGATTTCTGCCTCTATCACATCACAGCAATTTTCTCCTAAACTACTGGACGTAAGAGGTTGAAATTTGGTATGAGTGTATAGTTTGGTGACCCGATTAGGAGTACATATCATAAAAGAAGACATTTTGATTTTAGGGGTTCTTCTGGGGGAAAAACTAAAAAAATCGACCGTTCCCCCCCTGATCTCCGAAACTACTGAGCCTAAAATTTTGAAAAAAAAATTGAAAATATAGAACTTTGCTCGAACTTTACAAGAAAAATAAGGAGAATCCATTAAAATTAATTTTGGGGCGTAAATTATAGAATTAAATGAAAATTTAAAAATAAAAAAAAATTCAAGGCCTCATTATGACGAATTCAAATTATTTCTTTTAGTATTTATAAAATATTAAAAATATTAAAAAATATATTTAAAAAAATTACCCATCCCCCTCTTTATTCCCCAAACTATAAGACCTAAATTTTGTTGTTTCCTGAAAAAATACGAAGAAATTCCTAATATTAATATTGGGGGCCAAATTATAGAATTAAACGGAAAATAAAAAAATATATTTTTTAACGCATCATGCAATACATCAAATGAAAGGGCTCATTATGAGGAATACAAATATATATTTTTCATATTTTTAAAATTAATTGTTTACAAGATAGAAACATAAAGATATACAAAATTCTCATTTCTCGCTTTATTTCCGCATACTACCTAAAATATTGAAAATAATTAGGGGTACTGGGGCTCACTTGCAATTTATAAAAAAAAAATTTAGAAAACCCCCATAGTAATTTTAGGGACAAATTATACAATTAAATGGGAAATAAAAATTCAATTTTCAAACTTATGTAATTTATCAGATAAAAGGCTCATTATGTGAATTACAAATATATCATATTTTTAAATCATTTGTTTAAAAGATATTAACAAAAATATTAAACATCGATTTAATTCCCACTTTAGAAACTACACGATTTAAATTTAAAAATATATATATTTTATTTGTATTTTTAAATAATTTGAATAACACATTTAATAATTTATAATTTAAAACTTGATCTATATTGCCCTTTATCTTCCAATCTACAGAGCCTCAAAATTCAGACAGTAGATTATAAACGGCTTCCCTGAAAGTTTATTAGTAAAATTAAACTCTAATGATAATTTTTGGGGGCCAAATTAGAAAACTAAATATATATGTATGCTTATAAAAATCAAGTGAATTTTAAAAAGTCTATGTGTCTATTCTTTATAAATTTAAAACGCTTAGGGTAAATATAAGAAATTGCAATAATTCCCTGCTTGTCTGAAACTGATATAAGAATCTTATAGGAGGTACGGAACCCTTAGTATGCGAGTCCAACTGGCACTTGACCAGATTATTTCATAGTATCTTTACTATTGACAATGGGGTCTGACAACGTTTGGAAATATACAGTAATTTCGTCCATTGTGGTGTTATTTCCCAAAAAGTGCTTAAACATTGACTAAATATACCAGAACTGTCCTTCAGGAAACAATAATTTATTGTTATCTACATCTTAATTTATTTCTGTCTTCTAATTATTGATGCTGGCAATAAACGCAACGCAATCCCGCTAACATTAACACATAAAACAATAAAATCCGAATATAATATGAAGCTTCAAATTGCCCTTTGTAACTCGCCCTATCCCTGAGATCATAAAAGACGCCAAATAGCGTATTCTTTGCGATTAAGTTGAGATATAGTCAATGTCCTCCTACTCGCTAGATAACTTTCGGTAAAGAAACAGAAGAACGAATTGAAAGAGAAAATTAATATTACAGCATCTATTGTGGAAAATGTACAACTCCTTTTTCCACTGGCCCAATGAAAATTTGTCTTTGTCTCTGGAACAGATTTATGCCGTAAAAATACTCCCGAGATTAGTGTCTTCATTCACTTTGAGACCTGCTATCTCAGCATCATAAACCATCGAATATTGATGATGAATAAAAAAATATATATGGGAAATTGAATATAAAATATAGCCCAAATTCTTATTTAGGCCATATTTTTTATTAGTTAGTGAAATGAAAAATTATATTTTTATATTGTTTTTATGGCAATGGTTTAAAAGTGTTGTTACACAAGATTGTTTAAAAGAGAAAATTCCTAAATATTTATACGTTCTGATCTCAGTTTTTGAACTGAAAACTTGTATAGTCCGTATTTGTGGATTTCTATTTCAAAGCTTATAAAGGGATCGGGGTCTACCCAGACCCGTCCTCAATGAAAACAAAAAAGCATTACCAGCTTGTAAAATATTTATTAAAATGTAAATGTTTGACAATATTAAGTAGCATAACCAGGAGAATTTACTGCTATCAGATATTAAAAGGGTAGTACAGGGAAATACTAAAATACCATATAAAAATATACCCACGGATAAAGAAATCGCAATACCCAGAAGATGTTTAAATTTAATACTGTCCTGGAAAAATTTGGTAAAGTTTGGTGAATATTTATTAAGAAACTTTTTTTGCTTTTTTATAATTTACCAAAAAAAAAAAACAAACTGTTTGATGCGATCCAAAATCGATGTTTGGTAATGTTAAAATCCCTAAAGTAGGCGAACGCCGAATGTTTGTCTAGCTAAGTGATTTATTGGTTGGTGGGAGGCGGGTTTTTCATTTCGAGAAATCGCTAATTGCACGAACAGAAATGCGACTACTGTTATGAGATGTTGTCAAGCGTGGTTTGATTATACCCAAAATCAAAGAAGAGTGGGCACCGGACGTAGAAGGGGGTACAAATGATGTTCAAGATCGACGTCTAAGACTTATGGCCTTTAGAAATGGATTTTTAATAACTGGCTGATGAGTGGTTAGGAGAACAAGGTCATCTTGTAAGTGTCCGAACCGTTTACCACCGTATAAGGTCCTTTGGACTGCCGCATTATCCACCCTATCTTGTGCTACCTCTGACCGCTGAACATCGATGGCAGCGACAACAGTGGGGCGGAGAAGACAACATTGGAATGTGGAATGGCATCAGGTCCGTGTCTCTGATAACTCTCAATTCTGCTTGGAGGGACATGATGGCCGAAGGGTTAGACGACGTCGAGGAGAAAAACGTCAACCTCAATTTGTTGAGCGCGACATAAATACCGAATAGTAGGCGTTATGGTATGGGGCGCTATTGCACATCGAAGTAGTAGGAAGAATAGACATTTTAATGCATTAAAAATTTTCATTAGATGACATTAAAAAGAATTTTTTATGGTAATATGTAGACAAATCTTTTGAATGCATTAGTAACCATTTTCAGAAAAATAGTAATTGCAAATATGATATTTTTTATGAGGTTTCATTGGTAAAAAGCAACAATACTGATAAAATAAATAAATGTTGGTCGTCTCCAAATTTGGAAACAGACATTTTAAATAGAATATGTTTTGAAAATTGTCGAATACGTTACAAATGAAGCAACAAAACTTATTTTTTCTACGATCAATAAAATGCGGCCCACTGAAAAAACGCAGTTGAACATTAAAACTTTGAATTCTGAGTATAAAATATAATTTCATCAATTCATGTGAGAAATTTCACATTTGTTTTGACTTGAGTTGCAATTCACACCAACAGATACCTTCATGCTAATTCTCATCACCACCCAGCCTAACTACAAGCCGTCGTCAAGACTTTAGTAACCAGATCACAAAGGCTAGCTGACCAGGATAACATCAAACAGGAAATGGACAGTTTAAAAACAGCTCTGAGACAAAACGGATTTACAGACCGAAATATACAAAGAGCCCTAAAGTCAAAACCGAGACAAACAGACGAGGAGCATGAGACACCAATAACCAAGGCTTATTTACCGTATGTCAAGGGGACCACGGACAGTATTGCAAGAATTCTACGGAGAAACAATATCGATACTATTTTCAATACAGACAGAAAAATAAGCACGGTGTTGAGGACTCCGAAGACGAGGACCCCTTTAGAACAACAGGGAGTGTACGAGATTTCATGTGCAGACTGTCATAAAACCCTTGTGGGGCAAACTAATAGAAGAATTCAAGCTAGACGTGATGAACACCAGAACGCTGTAAGAAAGCAGGAAAAAACAACATCCATTGCGGAACACGCCACCACGATGTCACACCGAATAGACTTTGAGAACACCAGAGTACTGGCAAATATAGAACACCCGAAATCAAGACTCGTAAGAGAGGCAATTGAAATAGCGAATAGACCTCACAGTCTAAACGCACGCAATGAAATTCAGAACTTATGGAATTGTTGGAAAATCCTATTAAACACCGTACCGGTCTGTACCCGTCCAATAACAACTCAACCGGAAATAACAAATCAGCAGGATGGAGCCGTGCGTGCCCACTGAGCGCCAAGGGCCAATCACACGCAGCCGTTCACGGTGTCAACCGATAGGGGCCGAGCCGCGACTATATAACAGCGCGCTCGCTTCAGAAAAACTTAGTATTCGAGTAACTAGAAGCGAAAGCAGAAGGCTACGAGAATTATGCGAACCGACCTGAAGAGGGCAGATGTGACTCTGCCGAGACGTCGTCATTTTACCATCGATCCCGGCAGGGATCAGTTATCAAATACGCGGATGAATTCCCGGAAACCACCTAAAACCACTTAAAAACAAATACATATATATATATATATATATATATATATATATATATATATATATATATATATATATATATATATACCAACGTGCTTCTTCGACAGTGGTGTGAAGAAACGTCTCCATATTATCACATCACACATTCAATTCACAATACCAATAGCTCACACAGAAGTATAATTAAATTATAGAAATTAAACTAAAAATAGTTTTGATCTTATATTTTGGAAATAGTGGAAATGTTGATCAGTCTAACGAACTAAACTTGCCATCAAAAAAGTCTCTAAACTAAAAACGTTTGAAATTTAATCTTGGTCGAAATAATCTTTTCAATTCCGAGCCGAATTCCCTACAAAGTGGTTGTGTTTTACGGTTAACGGAGAGTGGCGGGATCTCTAATCCCAATTTAGGACCTGGAATCCTATCATCAGAATTGCATAAAAACAAATGTGTATGGATGTAATTTTCGCAAATGGTTATTAGGTTTGTAAAATGATAAGATATGGTAGAGACCAAAAACATGTTGCAAGCTAACTTAAATTTCTAACAAACTGATCGTTTTTTTAAATCAAAAATATGTTTTGTTAATTTTGTAATGTTTATTATTCAGATTAATATTTCATTAAATATTTACACATAGACTTTATTAAAATTGTCTCATTGCCATAGCATAGCTCCTCTTTTCTTACTTTTGCCTCTTTTATAAATAAACATTGATTTTAGCACTATTAACCTATAAATTCTGAAATATAATTAATTTAAGTTTTATGAAAACATGCTTTCATGTCATTCACATACTTTAGTTAGATTAATCTGTAGTTGGGGAACGTAATGTGATTGTATGTATCTATGATGTGACGTTTCTTTAACCGTTATTTTCACTAAGTTCAAGACATCTGAATTATCTGAGAGTTTGCAATCGTATTTAGGAAGCATGACAATACAATAATTTGATAGCTTTGTTCTAATTTTCTAACCATGATCATCAGGATAAAGAACAATAATTTTTGCTGGTTAAACAAACAGAATGACAGTAACTACTTTCCTTTAAAACGAAAAACTACAGTTCCCAAAATATTAATAAAACAGTTTTATAAGAGGCCACAAATTATGTCAAACAAATTTGACGATTTTTAAACCCCCCTCCGCCCTACTCCAGCTGATCACAATTTTGAACCACCCATTCGTGAGATGTCATATATTCTTCAATTTTATAATTATGAATAATTTGAATAATGCTGCAGTTTCTTTTTTTAATTTCTTAATAATACTTTCTGTTTCTGCATAATATCTTTCTTAACATCAACATAAAGTAAAGTATTTTACATAATAAAAAAACGACTGACTTTGTTAATAAAAGATTCAAATTATATTTGAAATATTTAATTAGTGACGTCAGAAAGCTATTAAACCATATTAAACAAGATTGACCGTTCGGTCCTGTTGATCCATCTTACTGCTCTGTTATTGTGCGTTATTTCTTCGACTACAGACGACTAGCAGAAAATTCACTATGTGTAAAGTACATTGCAGTTTGTAAATTTGCTAAATATCGAGTTAATAAAAAATTTTAAGCAATTATCTGGAATCTAGCTGTAAGTTCCAAGAAAATGGCCTGTTATGATAGAGTTGATCCTAGTCTGGAAATTCATACTGTAAAGCTTTAATCCTATGATTACTCTAATCTTTAATTACGGAACAATATAAACTGTATTACATAAAAATGCCAAGTTAATTCAGTGATAAGTATTAGAGAACAAATACATAATTTCTATAAACACAAGTTTATATTAGTTTTAATTTTGTAATATCAGGGCGGAAGTTATTTGTTATTTGTTGTTTGTTTTCCAGGCAATTTCCTAGATGGCGCCGTATACATTTGTTCTTTAATGTAACATATTTTACATAATAAAAAAACGACTGACTTTGTTAATAAAAGATTCAAATTATATTTGAAATATTTAATTAGTGACGTCAGAAAGCTATTTTGACCATTCTACTCTTGTCACACGATGTCACATTTCATTGACTCCCCTCTATTAAAGTTCCTAATTTATGGATGAAACTAAAAAGTAAAAAATAATTTTTAAATTGTTAACAATAAAGTGGAAAATAAATTATAGTTTAAAGCAATAAAAAACAAGGGTTGAAAAAAAAAACAGAAATAATAGGTAAAAATTATTTTTAATAAGTTTAAAATGAGAGCAGGAATTTCGTCATCTTTTATGGTTCTTTGTCTCGTATCCACCAAAATTATATCACCGTCACAAAAAGGACCGTACATACCAAGATTGCTCGATCAAATTATAAAAGTTGTTCGAAAACAAAGTTTTCTTTTGAAAGGGTTAAATATCCTCGAGTACCAAAAGAGGGATGCATAGTGGCGCACTCTAACATTTAGTTTAGTCAACAGCGTAACAGGGCATTAGCATTAGAACTATTAATCTATGAACCAACAGTTCAGTTGACAGAAAAGAACCTGTGCGTGCAGGTAGTAATGTACAAGAAAAAGGTGTAAACGATGCCGTCGTAAAGCATAGTTTTTAGATTGCGTGTCTAAAACGATGCAAGTAGTTTTAATGGTAGTTATTTAGTTTTTGGTTTAACTAAACACACACCTGGCTCTTCCTATAGATGGTCCATAATCGAACCGGATTGACTCAGAGAATGACCCGGTCGTACACGGTCCTTAGTCGAACCGGATTTGAACAAGCAAAAGGTGAAGTAACTACCTCTTCGATCAAAATTTGACCTACGCATTGTTTTGTGGCCGCTCCTATTTAATGTTATTACCGCTTGTCCTTTGAGAGTTGATGTGCTGTTCTTGATTTGTTTATTCGTTTCTATCATATTTTTAACAATTGTCTATTTAGCTCAGTTAATTAAGCAGATCTTTAAGAAGATCTTTTAATTAATATATTAATGTATTGTGGTATTAACTGATAATAAATAGCGTATCGAAAAAGTCTTTCAAATTGTATCAGGTAAAAACACAATATTTATGTGAAAATTAATTTTAGGTATCAAAGTTTTAAAATCAGATTGTTTTACGTATGAGTTTCTATCTCTTATTAAATTTTAATTATCGTGATTTTGAACTTAAGTACACATTTAGTTTCGCAAATCTTAGCAGCTATCCCTGAGCATTAAGTGTAAAGTTTACGATCGGAAAATTTTTATTATGTCATCCCAATATGTACTACTGTCATATTCATAAGGTTAATATTGACGCCTGGAGAGAAACCATAGAGGTAATACTTTAGATACTTTAGATAAAGTGCGGCATACATGGATGCCTGCACAGGGGGAACGAAACGGAGAGGATGTACTTAATCTTCTCTAATGCTGTAAGCATTCAGTATATGTTACTCAACTGACGGAACCAAACACCAATTAGAAGCGAGTCTACATTTACTTGTTTTTTTATCTCTGTAATATATAATAATATAAACAATAAAATATTACCTTTATGATAAAAACGTAACGCAAGCTGGGAGAGAGAGAGAGAGAGAACACAGTAAACGTATCTATCTCTGTCTAAACTCGCATCTGATTGGTGGTTCATGACTTACATCAACATTAAGATTCCACTTGAACAGGCACCCAAATCTCAATCACTCTATCTGAAGTATTACCTCTATGGTCATATTACAGTGAAACCATAGAACTTGGACTTCTGGGGGTACCCTGCAATGCACAAATATTGTGCCAAGGTTAGAAAGCGAATAGACAGGTAAAGAGGCTATTTCACTCGATTGGGAACTGCACCAATGATGTATGGGTTGTATGGAGTTCATTAGCTGCACCTACCAATCGAAAGAGATAATCGAGTGAAACAGCCACTTGTTCTCTCTATTGCCCCCTCTTTCTATCCATGGCACGATATTTGTGCCTTGCAAGCTAGCTCCAGAAGTATATGCTGTAAGAATGAAACTGATATCTTAATTTTATTGTTCCATCTATTGATAGCTATTGATACATTATTTATCATAAATCAGTTTTGACTATAATACAAAAAAAAAACAGTCTTTAAACTTTTCTAATAACAGATAAAACTTTATTTTCTAAGTTTCTGCCGTGTGTTACAGTCATTTTGCGCAAGCCACAATTATTTTTAGAGCATAACAGAATCATTTAAAAACCGTTATAAGTGGGTAATTTGGTAACTCGTTAAATGGATCTTTTCCAAAGAGGTGTTATCGTCAGACCACTAAGAAAACGTTAAAACTTCTAATGGATTTCCCAGATTTCCGAAAGCATTTTGATAAAATCGTCCACTAACAAAGATAAAAGTTAACGGAAAACTTTCTTCGTAACTCTAAATAAACTCGGATTGGTTTTTTGACCCACATTTTATGTTCTTAAGGGGATGTGAAAGTGGGCGAAAATCAGATTTACCTCGTTAGAAACTGCTCTGTTGTTGTGAGCTTTTCACATAAGTAGAAGAACGTTGAGATTTTATGTAACTATATAACAAACCTTTGTACAATTTACATAAATAGAAAATATAATGTTTATATAAGTGTAAATTCAGTACGAAAGAAAGTAGGGCACACAATTGTATTTAAAGAACAAATGTATGCGGCGCCATCTAGGAAATTGCCTGGAAAACAAACAACAAATAACAAATAACTTCCGCCCTGATATTACAAAATTAAAACTAGTATAAACTTGTGTTTATAGAAATTAAGTATTTGTTCTCTAATACTTATCACTGAATTAACTTGGCATTTTTATGTAATACAGTTTATATTCTTCCGTAACTAAAGATTAGAGTAATCATAGGATTAAAGCTTTACAGTATGAATTTCTAGACTAGGATCTACTCTATCATAACAGGCCATTTCCTTGGAACTTACAGCTAGATTCCAGATAATTGCTTAAAATTTTTTATTAACTCGATATCTAGCAAATTTACAAACTGCAATGTACTTTACATATAGTGAATTTTCTGTTGGTCGTCTGTAGTCGAAGAAATAAAGCACAATAACAGATCTCACTTTTTTGTGCAGTAAGATGGATCAGCACAACCGAACGGTCAATCTTGTTTAATATTGTGTGCTTTGCAATTCAGATACCAATTCTTCAAAAGCACTTCCGCGACACTATACATCCGGAGCACAATTGAACTTATAATAAACTATCGTTTTGGCGAATGTTAGAGATAAATTTTTGTTAATACAAAAAGATTTTTTTGAAAATTTACATTTTTTACCAATTTCTTTTTTCTCTAGTTTGTATTCGTGCTTTTATTTGGGAAGAATTTCCTTCAGTGGTGTGTTGTTCTTAAGAAACAAATTAAAAGCACTGATTTTGAAAATTTTACTATTCTCTATTATTAGCATTACTAATGATTGATCACATTTCTTTTTAAAACAAAATATAAAAGAATATTTCCAGCTTTTTAATATTTAAATAATTGACTTTTGTTTTAAAATCATTTATTCCCTATAAAACATTACTGAATTAAGAATAAGCGAATTCCTGCAGTTTTTATCTATTGGCTGGCGTATTTTTGATTTGGAGAGTAATAAACTCATTATTTGGTCAGTTTTACTAATTGTTATAATTCAACTAAAGTCTTGCTAATTTTGAGGCTTTAAAAGTTTAGTCGATATACATGTAGCAATGCTATATTTTTTTCTATTGAAAAAAAAAGTTCATCCAATACTAACTTTATTTTAAATAATTGATGGTAGAAACCATCACTTTGTGATATACTATCATTATGATTGTAAAAAACGATTTTCAAAGGCAAATAAAATTCCTTTTAAATGACAATCCGTGCTTTGTCAATAATTATGGAAAGCATAGATTAACTAGCAAAATCTCTCACCCCCTAAACTTGATGGACTCATCAAAAACCACAAAAGACAATGCTCCAATTCGTTCTGTAGTCTCTTTTATAAATACACCTATTAGAAACCGATCAATGAAATTAAACTCACAGTTCAGACGTTTAACTAATTTTAAACCACAGTTTGCTATAAGTACTTCTATAGAACTTACAAAATCAATTCAAAAACAAAGTATATCTGGGAATGGTATCCTAGTATCATTTGACGTATCGAACATGTTTTCAAGTATCCCATCCAAAGAATGGCTATCCTTAATAACCGACATCTTTAACAACTCCAGGCCCATAGTACAAATGGAAATGAAAAATTCCTTTGAATTGTGCCTGTGCCAAAATTATTGTACATTCAACAATAAAGTTTATGAACAAAAATCAAGTTTGGCAATGGGATCAGCCCGTTATTGGCTGATATTTTCAAGTCTCATTTAGAAGAAATCATAATATCCTCTAAGCTCAGCACAAAACATGTTTTATTCTGGTATATGTATGTCGACGACATTTTAGCTTATTTCACAGGCATATCAAGGTTACTCTGGAAACTGAAACTAACTCAGCTATTCATTATCTAGACTTCACCCTCACCAATATGCTTAATAAATCATATTCAGAAAACCAACATCCACCGACGCTACTATCCCAAATTCATCTTTTAGTCCACATGCCCACAAACTAGCAGCATACAAATCGATGATACATAGAGCTCTTACATTACCTCTTTCCAAAACCGACTTAAAGAATGAACTGGATACAATAATGATTGTGGCTACAACTTAATTATTAACCTTATTTCGCGAAATGAAAGTCAAATTGCTCAAAATTTAATTTATCCAAAAATCTAAGATAACAATGTTCAATTCAAAACAGTTTTTTTTTTTAATTTTTAACGCCAAAGATAAAATAAGTGATAAGTTCTCGAAATCTGGAATATATAAACTAAAATGTTCAGAGTGCAACTGCTTTCACCTTGGTAATCTTGGTATGACCTGTAGAAATGTCAATATTCGATTCTTGAAACCTTGCGTTCCCTTAGTTTAAATAAAACGATCATTTGTTTATTACAGGGCATATATTTACTAAATTATATTTATTATTTTTAAGAAACAGAGATCAGTCAACTATAACAACTTTAAGCCATTTGTTGAAATACCTGAGAATATAGAAATTTACAAAAGACATAATTCCGTCTCTTGTAATTTACTACTTAACGAGCAGGTAAAGTTTCAAAAAAGAATCATATTTGGGTTTTTAAAGTGACTAATAGTCAAAAATGATATATTCTTAATGAGTTTCCCACTTTATTTGTATTTCAACATTCTTGTTCACAAAAATCCGATATTTATGTAATCCTTCCAAGATTTCAACATATACCTACTGTTATAGACAAGGACAAGACCCTCCGGTCTGCTTGAAAATGTTTGGGCGTCATTCATGAACTTGTTTCCGTTTGAAAATGACATAGTGTTGTCTAATCTAGTCAGGATTTTTATGTTTATTTAATTAATAAATAAATAACTTAACATATAAAATAAAGTAATTCCTTTTTCTACAATCATAACATTATTTTAGTTAATAGACATGTATGTAAGCTTCTCCTTTGTGGTCTATTTTTCTGAATGTGAAACATATTCTCGGATAATTTGAAGCAACTTGCTGTAATCTACTTTTAGAGTTGATATACTGTTTAGAATTGCAGGTTACATTATTACAAACAAAATATGTGTCTCAGTTTTAAATAGTTCAAGATATAATAACCTTTTTATTTTACGGATATTAGCACCGGATATTCGTCAAGGACGATTAAAAATGATTCGTTCTGGAAAATTCAAACGAGTTTCCGAGGGCCGTTATCGTTTCAGAAATTAAATATGTAATAAATAACTAATACCTGAAATTATAAGCTAACATTATTGTACCAGTTTTCGAATGACTGACTTAAACGAAGCAGTCCAATATTGAAAAAAAGTTATGAGGCCTTGTACAGGTGACATTTATGTGGCCATTAAATTTGATAAAATCATGCTTAATGAAAATTTACGTCTTTAGATTAGAACTAGATTTAACTATAGATATAAATGAACCATTTTTCTAATTTATATCTTATAGAAAGTAATAATTACAATAATTAAATTTCATAATAGTGTCTGAATACTCAATTGATTCAAATTTACACTGAATTAGTGATATAATATATTCACTGAAATTATTCAAAACATATATGTTATATTACATGGCAGCATAATTACCGGTCAAATTTAATAAACTCTATATTTCATCTGATTATTAAGTTGGTATTGTTGTCTGAATATTATAATCAAATAATGTTATCTTAAAGAATGTTTTATTTGCACACTTAATGTTCAACTATCCCACAATAACATCTGGAGGGGTTGGGGTGGAGCAAGTTTGTCACCAAATTTTTTGTCAGTTTTCGTCCTGGGTTCAATGTGCGAATTAATTCTCATGGGAAAATGCCTAGACATTTGTCCTATATAAGAACCTTCACAATTGAGACAAGGGATACTATAAACGAAGTTGAACTTGTTTAATTTTTCATGAATTTGTTCTTCTTTTCGCATCGTATTTATTACTGAGTGTGCAAAATAATTGTAAAAAAAATAATCAAAAATATATCTAAATAAGAGGCTATTAATTAAAGACTTATATATTGATAACAGCCCAACAAAATTAACCATAATTGTTTAACACGGAAAACAACCCCTATGGGTGGAGTAAAAGCAGGTTTATTTCATAAGCATTCTTAGATTTAAATGTCACGTAGCCTTGTGATCCTTATGTGAATTTTGAATTAATGTCATCGTTGTTAAGACCTAAGTACTTTGGGTATGTAGGCGTAAAAAATTGAATCAGTACGGATTTAAAAAAAACATACTTTAGATTTAGAGTAAACCTGAAAACTACTTATATCAGAATGATCTCAAGAAAACCGAGGAAAATAGTATTTCTAACTTGAATTCTACCTTTATAGACAATAAAATTGTTTGGGCGTAGACCTTTAAGATAAATATAATTTATTTACAATCTACGTTTCAGTGCTTCCCCTAGTGACTGTAAAAACTTGATTTGCATACACACCAAGCATATTGAGCTTATCTGTTTCAGCAAATAGAATTATCGAGAGAAGGGCATAACTCAACCTGTGTATTATAATATGATTTTCTGATTGGTTGGCGCTTATGCTTTTCGTTTCTATCTCTTTATGGACCAACAGTAATCTGCCATCATGTGTTCATCCCATCTTCCTTGATATCTTTTTTCTCTATTTGAAATATGTCCTGGTGAATGCGCTCACCATGCTCTTCACTAAAAGTAGTTTTCAGACTTACCCTAAATCCAAACTATAGTTTTCCCTGTTATAACACCAGTCACTGCAGCCATATTCCAGCTATACATTGAATGGGGTATTTTCCACCCCTACTTACCCAAAGCAGGTATTAACAATGTTGATATTACTTCAAAATTCACATAAAGTTCAGACGACTACGCAATATTTAAACTTGCAGCATAGCATGCATATAAAATAAACGTACTTTTACTACTAATTTTTAGCAAATTTTACTATGAAAGTTGAACTTAGGGGTAGTTTCTCTTCACCTACAGGGGTTGTTTGCTAGTTGAAGAGGTAACTTACCAAAGTTTTTTCCACTAAATAGAACATTATAACGTTTACTAGTAATTAAAACTTTTTTTATTACGTTTCTAGAATTTGGGGTAGCTTTCATTCCCAAATGAGAGCGCGTTTCAAATTTGTTCCATACACTTGAGTTCTTACTCTTAACTCAAAACAGTACATATGAAAATGAATTTAAATGTGAGTCATTAAGTTTTAGCTACTGGACTCGGACACTATTTGTTAAACAAATAAATCAAATTTGGCGCTTTTATGCCCCCTGTATCATTTTATGGAAGATGTTTTTTCTATGTTGTTATAACTACATTAGTTTTGTTTGAGATTGTTACTGATTTGGTCAAGAGATGTAATTTGTGTGTATTAAAAGTTAATTTGATGAATCTTGGGATATAATTTCACCCTCTTTCAAATCACAGCAATTTTCTCCTAAACTACTGGTCGGAGTATATTTTGATTTTAGGGGTACTTCTGGGGGGAAAACCTCTACTATTAATATTGCAAATTACAAACAAACAAAAATATTTTAAAAATTACCCATTCCCCATTTATTTCCGAAACTATAAGACCTTAAATTTTGAAAAAAATTAAGCGTATAAGGCTTCACTTGAACTTTACAGGACAGATACGGAGAAACCTATAATATTAATTTTGGGGAGCAAATTATAAAATCAAACGGAAAATAAATAAATATTTTTTTAACGCATTATGTATTACATTAAATGAAAGGCCTTATTATGAGGAATACAAATATATTTTTTGTCATATTTTTAAAATAAATTGTTTAAAAGATATTAACAAAAATATAAAAAAATACTCATTCCACCCTATTATTTCCAATATATAAGGCCTAACATTTTGAAAAAAATTACTTCAAATATAAAGTAATTTGTGGGTGGGGGGTAAATAATAGCATCAAATAGTCAATAAAAAAAATTGCGTTTTTTAAAGGCGTCATACAATACATCAAATGAAATGACTCATTATGAGGAACACAAATATATTTTTTTTTCTATTTTTTAAATTAAGTGTTTACAAAATATTAACAATATAAAAAAAATGTCATTAGCACCTTTATTTCCGAAACCTAAATTCTTCAAAATAATTAGGGATACAGGGATTCACTTAAATCATTAGAAAAATTAGTAGTACAGCCCAATATTAATTTTGGAGGGGGGGGGGGAATTATAGAATTAAATGGAAAATAATGTATTTTTTGTCAAACGCATCAAGTAATATATCAAATAAAAGGCCTCATTATGAGAATTTTTTTCCATATTTTTAAAATCATGTTTAAAAGATTTTAAAAAACTGTTAAACATCCACTTATTCCTCCCTTTATCTCAAAAACTACACGATCAAAAATTTTGAAAAATATATATTATTTGTATTTTTAAGATAATTTTTCGAAGAGATTTAATAATTTATTATTTAAAACTTAACTCATTTTCTCCTGTTTCTTCCAATTTACTGACAATAGATTATATAGGGCTTCATTGAAAGTTTATTAGTAAAATAAAACCCTAATGTTAATTTTGGGGGCCAAATTAGAAAATTAAATAAATATTGTTATGAAAATCAAGCAAATCATGTAACAGATAAAATAAAAAGTCTCTGTGTGGGAAATGAAAGTGTGTATATTTTATATAAATTTAAAACGCTTAGTTTAACAGAAATTGAGGTAAATATAAAAAAATTCACTCTTTCCCTGATTTTCTGAAACCGAAGTATTAGAAAAATATATACTTTAAACCTTTTAGAATCATTGGAGATTAATAAACTTAAAAATATCGGTAATTTGTTAAACAACCAGACAGAAATAAATAATTCCCTCTTAATAAACCTCTTTAATTAATCATTTTACCTATAATAAAGTTAAATAATCGTTTTCAAAATTAAGTACCTGGTAATTATATCACTCGCTGAATATAAATACAACTTCTTCAAGAAATACGGACAGTTTTTAAAAAACGTAAATTGTGAAAATTGCAATTGTAGTATCAGTGAATTATTATAATAAATTTCCAACATGTATGGGCCGAATCAATTCAGTACATACTTTGATACCTTTAGGTGGTCCGAAACCTTAGTATGCGAGTCCAACTCGCACTTGGCCAAAATATTTGTATTTTCTGGGGCTGTGCAATTGATGTTTCCCACAAATGAGGTAACGTACCGTGATTGGTGTTTGAGGAAACGAAGATAAATTTTATATTTATATTATATTTTATTTCTTCAATTATTCAATTACACAAATATAATAAAAAATTGCAAAATAAATGACAGTAAGAATTAAAAAGTTAACAAACATCCATATTTTCTACTACCTGTATACACTACCATATCTATGAGATGTTTTTCAAAAAATATATCAAATATGTAAAATGTACCAAAACCTGTAACCACTCACGTCATAACGATAATCAAAACCACTTGTTATCTAATCTTCATTCCGCTTCTAACTAGCAGCCCCAGCAGTGAGGAAGTGCAAAACCGTTTCTCGTCCGCCACCCACGTATATGCAAGTGAAGAATGAAACTGCAGAGTAAACTGGCCGTTTGTTACGCGAGCCGAAACCGTAGCACCAGCATCACCAACAGGAATGGCAATGACCGACGAAGAGCCCTCCAGCGATGAAAATCGACCGCAACGGCATGCCTTATCGAAATCGCGAAGTCTTCCACAGTTGTCTCATCATGATTCCGGACTCGGAAGTTATTACGGGGTTCGTTGTAATTCGATCAAGCCGCCGATGGATTTTTTCGGCGATAATCAAAGGGTGCTTACTGTGTGACTGGGAACGGTGCCGATTAAAATCAATATCGGATCGATGTTGCTGTTCGAAGAATTTCCATTCTTGTGATCTTGATTTATGACGTACATGATCTTTACAGCTCAATCACGTTTTTGTTTTTTCCTTCTTCCTCTTCTTCTTCATGCGACTACGAATATTTCTGACACTACCGAGGTCTAAAATTCGGCCATTCGATCTGTTTTTGTAATTTTCTTTTTGATTTCCAATATAATACGTAAATTCATGAAGATACTGAGTTCTTTTATCATTTTGGCTATTTACTAGGAATTTCTCGCCACAGTTGTTTCCTGCAACTGTTAAATATTCCAAATTACAAAATGTGGTGCCAAAGTATGAAATGCAAATTCGAAAAATTGCCCGAACTACTGGTTGTGTACAGAAATGCCTCCTGACAGATATTCTGAGAGAAAGAGATGTTTACAAAATGATCAACTAATATTCCTGTATCCAAGTAGTGTGAGATGTTTCAACTCTAAATCTCAAGTCACTATCAACTCTTGTGTGTTTTAACTAGGAGCTTATTCTTAAACTCCGGCGTACATATAATTTTTCTTGTTTGTCAATAAATTCTAAAAATTTGATATTGTTTTCCACCCCAATTCCATCCCATCAATTCAAGGTGCCCCAAATTCTGCGTTATTTACCATCATAGAGCTGTCTTCCTTCTTCCTTAAGTTTCGTCTGTTTTAACCTTCCTTCTTTCAGTAAGATCGTTGTTTTATCACAATCTATCCTATGGCTGCCAGTACTGGTTAATACACGGTTGGCCAAATTTGATTGTTCACTTATCTTCTGTAAAAGTTATATTGGTGTTCCTTGTACAGTGTTGTTTGTATATAAATATACTTTAAGACCTTTAAATATAAGGAAAAAGGAACACAAATATAACATTTTCAGATCAACTAAAGGTTGTTCAACCAAGCATTAACCATCACCGGCAGGGGCATAAAACTAAGATATTGTTGAAAGAAGATAGTTTATAGGAGAAGAAACTTAAGCGAACCAGCTCTAAGGTGATAAACAACTCGAAAATCGATGCTCCTACAAGTTACCTGGATTTAGGATGGAAAATCTAGTGCTAAGTCAACAAAGGTGTCCTCAGTATCGAGGTATCACCAATCACCAAACACTGTAAACATTTTTTGACAAACGAGAAAGTTCTATCGAAGCAAGAATTTAAGAACCAACTAAAACGCATAGCGATTAATAACGACTCCAGATTTGGACTTTAACCGTCATCAAAGACAGATAAGTATTACACAATATACAAAATACAGGAATACTGATTGATCATATTGTATGCATCTTTTTCTCTCCGAATATTTAGTGAGCAAAAATTTTTGTAGTGACAACCGGGTGTTTGGACAATTTTTCAAAATTGCCTTACTACATATTGTTCCCTATTTACTATTTTAAATACCAATTTCGGGGTATATCTGAACGGTAGTGTGGTTGCCTATGAAACTTGACGCTTGAATTTTATTTGTTTTCTTCCATTGTTTCTGCACTTGTCTCTCTATTCAAATAACATCACAAGTCATTTAATTTCTGTATATTTCCAAACGTTTCGGAGTCTAGGGTCAGACTGCTGTGTCAATGGCAAAGAATATATGAAAAAAGACACAATTCTAAAACGTTTTTTTTTCTTTTAGGTAAATCTATTATCGGTTATCGGGCCAGTGAAAGATCTAATCTAGCTCCCCCCCCCCCCTCTGAAGTTTATTATAAATGGAAATGTAATATAAAATTTACTATCTTAATCATACAGTAAGCATTACTCATTTGCTCAAAATCGCAATTGTTTAAGTATAAGCCCACATACAATTTTACAGTTTGATTTACTTATTAATTTGGATTATCAGTAACAGTTACAAAAAAATGTCTAACACAAAGTAGAAATATCAGTGAACTCTGCTTTTAATTCACTCTTTTAGTACCCACATAATCATTAAGTTACACGTGATATCAAACATGTTTGTTCCAGCATGCAAACCCGTCACATGCCTTTAAACCATAATTGTCGTATTTACCCAAAATTATAGCCTGTCAAATCTTATAATCGTAAGTAGTTATTAAATACTCTTTTGCGTGCCGAAAGTAATTTTTCTCGTGCGACAGTCCACTTTAAATATATCAACGGTATACTAAACCGACTGACAGATAGTGGAGGTGTACCAAATTCAAAAACTACATGGCGTAAAAAATAAGCTTATTTAGTGGTTTGTTAATCTTTTCAGAAACACTGCAGTTGAGAATAATGAAGCATTTTTTTTTAACTGCTATTTGACAACGTTTCTTTCTCAAACTTATAGTGAGACTGTTTCATTTATCTTTGTACAAGAAATTTCCATCAATTTTGTTTTGTTTTCTATTGGTAATAAATACTCATTCTCTGATATATTATTTGTTAATAAGAAACACAACTCTAGTACCTAATCACCTTATGACCTCTGTTAACCTCCTTGCAAATTTTGCTGCAGTTTTATGTACTACGGAATAGCGTTTCCGGTTAGATTATGTTAGATTATTTAATTCGTTTTTTTCCAAATTTGCGATGTCCTTGGAAAAGAGAGAAATATTAACTATTGAAAATGGTATCTCGGATATATAAATATAAAAAATATAAGTTTATTCATGAAAATAATTAAGAACAAATTCAGTTGTAGTCGAAAGGTCTAGTATTATATTAAATACAATGGAGAATGAACCGACTACAAACTTTCAAAATTTACCGTTAATTCAATGTCTGCATTCAAATTTCATGAACATACTGAAAACAGAGTGAAAAGTAAATAGAAAATGATACATATACACTATTATCAATAGCAACCTCATAAGAAAGAAATCCTTATAAATGAATATAATAAAGAAAATTTACTCCTTATAAACGATCCTTTATTATGGTGGAGATATAACATTTGAAATGTTTGCTCACTTCTATATCAGCACCGCCAGGTTTATTAGCAAATAAGCAACTGTTTAGGGAAGCCAATATAATTTGTGAACACCTAGAAACATAGAGCTTAGACGATGACAAAACCGAAATACTATTGTTTGTCATCAACATAAAACTGACAAACAGAAACAGCAAATTCAACGGATATGCTGACGCCAGATGAGATGATCGACATCTAAGATTTTCGGGGAATCTAGCACACAGATGTTCCCAATCTGGAGCAGTTCCATATGATTGCCGCTATCCCTAAACTCCTATTTGCCCATTTAACATAAATGATCTTCCCCCAAAAATGCTTCCTAAGGGATATAGGGCCCTTTGAAGATGACCGCTCCACAATGATTTTTTAGAATTTCTCAAATTGCTTTTAACTTTTAATCCACAAAGAGCAAATCAATTGATGTGTTAAATCTTAAATGAAAGATCTCTTGATTAATAAATGATCTTTTTATGGTATCTATTGGCGTCATGGGGAGGGGGGTTCATCAGCTATTTTTGTTGACATTTTTTAATTTTGGTATTTTCGATATCAAATTCGAAAACTCTTCGCTAGGATGTACCTAAAGTTAGATAAATCTGTTTAAAATGATTTTTACAAAATTTTAAAATTACACAATCGTTAAAAATTAATATATAGCTATGGAAAACAGATTACGAAAAAAATATTCTTTAATTGATGAAAAATCTTCTACCTGGGTCCATTAGTTTCAGTGCATAAAGAAATTTCTGTAATGATTGCTGAATTCTCCAGATTCTTCCCTTATTCTTCGTATACTCATTTAGCTCGTGTTCAATTCTTGCCCACAGTTGATCACGTCTTGGTAATGGTTCAGAGTTCCAATAGGAGTTGAGTTATCCCCGAGACAAAAATCGCAAGGATTTAAATCGGGAGATCTAAGTGTATCTGTAAATTTAGTCAGCTCCCCAAGACGATTTGGACGATTAGGCAGTTCCACAGATTATTTCCAACAATTCCTATCCGAACATTTATGCTAAATTTATCTTGATAAGTGGCCTCTTTAGTGGCATGTGGGCTACTACCAACATAGGAATATGGACGACATTACGCATATTACACTAAATAACAAACTAAATAGATATTTTCACGTAAAAAATGTTTCACACTACACGTGTTTGTTCATATTATGGCTTCGTCAGGTGTACAATGTATTTTAAACAACAAAATGAAATTATTTAGAAAATTTAGAAATTAATAACCTTAAATTTTCAGGCCTTTTGTTAAATGACCAACTCGATATAAGTTCTAACACAACCAGCGTTCTAACACTAATTTCCGGATTTTCTTTAATTTCCAACATCTCCCTCGTGTTCTCCACTTCTTATATCAGCTTATTTTTCTCTACTGCATCTCTGATCCGGTTTCTTTTAACCTTAGGCGCAATGTAAAAAAAGTGCTGTGAGGAGAATGTCTTCTACTGGAAATGTCTTGGCATATCAATGTATATCTCCTATCTGGAATAATAAACGAAATTTAAGCCGTTAAGTGGGGCATATGCTGGAATTTTGAATAAAAAAACAGGTTCTTCCTGGACGTTAAATATTTCTCAGCAAATAGAAAAGAATTCTCACCACCAGTATTCACCAAGAGAACATTTTCTGTAGAGAATTTCAGGCATGCTCTAGTTATCATATCGTTAAAAAAGTTTCTGTGGTTTCTGAGATCGATTAATTCCAAGACTTTATAGAACGAGTTTCCAGCTTTATGAAATAATTGAAATCAGTTTGACACAAAATTCATGCTTTAATTACACAGTTAATTAGCCACAACTGATGAAAATTATAAAGACATTCTCTCGAATGATTCACAAAAACGAATATGATAACGGCACATCCAATTATTGTAAAATTGCATTTCATACACGACAGAAATGCAGTTCAAAGAATGGAAATCAATTTACCGGCAGGAATTTTTCCTAATGAATTCTCAACAAAACGTCACAACGCATGCCTTGAAAATACGCCAATTACCTATTCTACATAATTACAGTGTTGCCTTATTTGGTTGAAAATTATAAGAACGTCGCAGATTTCAAGAAATCCCAAGATGATGTGTTTAATGGCTACAACTTACATACAGGCAGGCTTACATGGAATATGGCCATGTTTTAAACGAAAATATACCCAGTTTAGTTTCACGCAGTTTTTACATTAAGAAGAATTTATACTAGCACTGAAAATATTTTCAATAGAAACATAAAGAAATTGAAAAATTATTCAACCAATATCTACGTCAGGAATTACACCGCATAAATTCACAGCCTATACAGAGTGTTTCTAAAATAGGCTTCCAAAATTCTGCTATGTATATAACTCATTAAAATAAGTCAAAAAGTCCCTATTGACTTGTGCCCTAAAACGCACCAATTGTTAAGATTTAGTAAATTTGTAGAGGACAATGTAAGAAAATGAAATTAGAAAATTTTGCATGTCGAAAAACGTAGTAGCACATGCTATTTAACGTAAAAAGTTATGTAAGACCCATGTAGTTGTTTCTATTTATATATTTTTTTTTGTTTGAGCCCTTTTAAGGGCATATAATTTCCTAAGGGTGCATTTTAGGGGCTTTTTGCCTTATTTGAATGAGTTATATGCACAGCAGAAATTTGGAACCCTATTTTAGAAACACCCTGCATATTGAAGAATATAACTACAAATCTCAAAAATTGCAGTAATATCAAATTTGCAAACTTGTAAACCTAGATGACCGTACCTATATAAATAAATAAGCTAGAGTTTTTATATCACAAAAGGACAGGCAGATTTTTGAACAAATGTGATACTAAACACCATCTCATTGTAATAAAAGCTCTTATAGAAGATGTAACCAAGCTACATATGTTGATATCTGCGGTTTTTAAGAAGGCATTCGGCACACTTGCCCAACGGAAATCTATATATAAATAGGCAAAGACAAAACGATTAGGTATCATTTTCTCCTCTGTCTCTCAACCGATTTGCTTCATTTTTGTTTTGTTTAGTAGGTACTGACGACCTTCAGTGCAAAATGCTAATATTAATTTACAATATTGATTCATTCATTAATTAAAATATAATAAAAATTCATTATTTACGTTCATACTGTCAACGCCAAACAGTGCCGCCGCCGCCAAACGTCAGACCGTCAACACTCAAAACATCGAGTAATTATATATAGAGGGATCGATCGTTAGACGCTGATCTATACTATACTTAGAGCATGTACTTCTGAAAGTGGCATGCAAGCGTCGTTATTGTTTAGTGGTAAAATAGTCAATGTAGTAGATCAGTATTGATTTTTCGGAGGCGTTGCAGTAACTTTCATGTTAAATATTGTGTTTTTAATGTGAATTTAATTATTTGATTAATATATTATTATCACAACCTTCCCGAAGGTATTGTGTAAAATATTGTCAAACAGCGAACAATAGAGAATGTATTAAAATTTAAGTTCGTCTCCTACCGTTGTTGATCCTCTCTTTTCTTGAATATTCCTGAACTTGATTGAAACCACAAATGGAGAAAACTTTTAGGTTGCAAAGAACAATCTTCCAATTATTATATCGAATATTGTGCCAGGAGCGGTTCTAGACAAAAATTTGGGGGGTCATTCATTTGTCAAAAATATTTCGAATACCGATATTTGTGATTACATGTTTATTTTCTTTTTATTTCAAGAGATTTGTCAGTATGAGTGAACAATTTTGGTCATTAAATCCACTTCTCCAATTTCTCCACAACTCTGTTTCTTATAAAGACATGCATTTACAATTTCATGAAATAGGGTCGAATTTCGACCACTGGGCGACCAGTAGTTATTAAATATAGTCGTTGAGTCGCATAGACCATCGTTACATTACACTTATCAGATGTACATAGATCAGCAAGATTCAAAATGGAGAGTGGGCTTAGATTAGAAGAAATGCTGTCTCCTAAACTGTTCAATATATTAATACCAAGATTGAAAATAAACGAATTATAGATTGGCGTGTACCGCGTTTAGAAAAAATTAAAATTAGTTATTCAGCCCAGTCTTAGAAAGAAAGGTATTTTTAACCTTTCTTCTTTTCCTACCTAACATTAAGCACAGGGTCACTGACAATGACTAAAACAAATAATATAAGAAGGAAAGATCAATGTTGGGAATCACAAGTCAAGACAAATTGTCTAATAGACGTAACTCAGTACTGATAGACGCAATTGAAACTGTTATACGTTTAAACTTGACTTGGCTAGAATGATAGATAACTGATCAACAAAAAGGCTTATATATTGACAGGTAACTGCAGAAACGTACAGAGGTAAGAAAATGCCACCCAGGAACGGAAAGGATAATTCATGATGAAGTTTGTATTTATAATCGCACTTTGTTTTGTTAGTGAGGCTATTTTACTCATTTTTCTTAGTAGGGACAATGCCTGTCTGCTAGTTTGGAAGTTGCCTTGGCACATCAAAGCAACGTCACAGTTCGTCGATCACTCCTTTGTCTGAAATTTCGAGCAAGATTTTATAAGCTTCTTTAATGTTTTCGCCTGTATCTTCTAGCTAGGGAACCTATCATTGATTTTACTGGCAAGAATTTGTCCAGATTTGCTGAATTGAGATTCTAGTCAGCCTCTATCAAGTTCAATCTTTTTCCACGAATAGTTGTAATATGAGAAGTCTTGCCTTTTAAATGCCTTCGCCATCAGCAAATACGAAGCATAAACCGGGCACCTGAACTAAACATTGGTAAATCCTGTGCATCATGCACAAATATTAAGTTTTCTGTCCTTGTTAATACTAAATTCTATATTTCTATGTGTGTTGGATGTCAAATTGTATGCTGTGTTCCGCTCCACATATATCTTAGTGAATTACTGCCTCTAATTTTGAAGACAGCCTTCATCTGTAGCAGATATTGAGCTAGAGTGGTCTGTGATGTGCAGCGTTTAGCAGTATTGAATGAAAGTGGCTTTTAGAGTAACTAATAAGTTGGCCTATTGACAAAAAGCTGTTTTGTAATTAACTAATATTAAATTGTTTCCTAGCAATCTGATATGTTCTTTCTTCTTTTCGGTTGTTACTCTTTTGACAATTTCACATAAGTTAAAGGAGAATACTAGCAGATGTTTTTATTTGTTTTGTTTCCTTTTTTCCAATTTTTCTTGGCTCATAAAGAATTAAGTGATCTCCTACCAATAATCGCCCCGCTGTACTTTTATTCAAATTCAAATACTTATTATAGAAACATTGATTTTAACATGACGTATTTTTTAAAAATGAAATGCGTATTAGAGTTCCTCTACTTCTGAGCTATTTTAATAATTTTAAAAATACGGCCGCAGCTATGCAAGAAACTTCCGTAGTTGAAGTAAGACATCATCTCACAATCCATTCTGGCATGCGGCAAGGCACGCAGAAGGCGCGACGACAAAGATAAGAATTTGATAGGTGCCTGAAAACTTTTATCTACATTTCAGAATTAAATTCCATCCATAGCCTGTTCTTTCGGAACTTCTTTTGCTTCCTTTTGTCCGACATAGACAATGAAGTAATAAATTTTAAATATAATGAATTACTTGCCGACGTGAATTTATTGATATCGTCTTTAATACTTTTGGGTTTTTAGCGCAATAAATTTCGGGGGTGTTTGCTGGGTTAATAACTCAAAACGAGATTACTTTAGTTGTTTGTCAGCGTCAAACTTCGCAAGTCCATTAAAACATTACATTAACTAATATAAAAATTCTACAGTGTAGACATATGGATTTGGTACAAAGTTGAACCTTTTCTCGTTTTGAATCTTTGTCATTGTTAAATCTACAACAAAACATTAAATTGGAAAGTGGAGCAGGACAAAAACAAATTTGCACTCAGAATTTCCAGGATCAGATTTTTTCTTGGAAAATTACAATTTTCTGACAAGACACTGATTTTTCTTCTAACTCGGTATACAAAAGCAACACCGTAGTTGACCATCCATTTATTTTCCCCTCTACCTCAAAAAATTAATGCACTGAGTTGTTTTCTTCTTTTTCTGTGATCGAAGTTAGTGCGCTAATGTTCAAAAACCGCGAACTTTAAAAAGTGCAATCAGTGCCGAAATGACTAGTGGGGGAGACAGAAGGACAAAATCTAAATGGGTTCGAAATATTTAATAGGACTTGAACAGTAAATGGCGCATTATATGTCAAAAGGCATTTTTTTAAACCAAAACCTATCATCTCCAAGAAAATTAGAGATAACGATGCAATTATTGTTTTTATACTGAAGCTTAGGTCATACTGATTAAAGAACAATTATTTCTAACGCCATGTTCCCCTATTCTAAAAGGGGGCACTAGTAGAGAGGATGAAAACGTCAAAATTCGTGGAAAAATACTTTAATAGATTTCCGTCGGCGCTAAACACGATTCGAAAAACAATTTCGTTAATTATTCTACAGTGTCAGGAACATTTATTACAAGTATCTCCCACAGTAGGGGTCGAAACGAGAAGTGTGGGGGTCAAAATATAAAAAAAATCGATGTTTAGTGCATTTTTAGTTGAACCTTATTTTTTTAATTGTCTTGGCTTTTAATTGTAATTTTAGTAGTGGAAATGTCTCTAGCATTTGCATAATATTCTCTGCACATTTGCGTAACCTGAAAGGTATGCCTTAATGGCTATGCTTATTTACCAGCATGAAAAACGTGCCATAGTGTTTATACTTTTTAGTGCAACTTTGATATAAGTGAGAATATTGTATAAATTTAACTTTTTTTAAATTCTCAAGTAAATTTCATTTGTGTCAGTATATTTGTTTACATAGATTTCGTCATACAAAATAAATTTTTGTTCTTGCTTAGCACGAATCCAAACCCATATTAAATGTGAGCATAGATTTTCAAAACCGGTGGTTCGATTTGTTCTGAGCTCTTAAGAAAATTCAAAACAATATTTTTCGGGTTTTTACTCGCTCATAAATTTATATCCCACAGTGTAAGGTGATAGCGGCAATTCTCACAATGACGAATTATGTTAAAATGGTCGTTGGAATCCCTCCGAACCCACAAAAACTATTACAGTATTTTCTGGCCATTTTCATGTTTCCACCCCTTACCCCTAATCTAGGGGATGATGCATTCTGACAAATATTTCCTTAGACTGTATTAGTTACCATTCAATTTAAGTTCCCACAAAGTTGCTGCGTAATAAAAAATGTTAGAAATTTGACTGTTTGATGTATTTGTATATCATTTTTGAAGCTACTTTTTTATTTATTAAATGATTATTTTACAAATTTTTTATTAAATATTTTTTGGCAAATGAAAATAAAATTTTAAAATTCCAAATTTCACTGTTAATATTGTCCTAGATATTTAATAAGAAAGTAAAATTACTTTATAAATATGTTGTTTATATCAGATTTCCATACTTTCATACCTCTGGGACTATCAAGCTTATTATTGAGATACCCTAAGTCTGTCACCAGCTGACAGACTAGAAATAATTAAACTTTTGCGGTAAATAATTAGCCCCTTCCAATTTTTATTTTTTAGAAATTTTGTTCATTTTCAGTAGCAATACATGTGTCATGTGTCAATAATGAGGTTGCCGTCTGCGTCCTATATAGCTAGAAGTACAAGAATATATTTTTTACTAGAGAAGTTTTTAAATAAAAACTTATAAATCTGAATTTTTAGACTCGAAATAGTTGTAGTTTTTGTAAACATTTAATTCGCATTTTTACCAATCGATTTGCGGGAAAAACTTCTTGCAAAATTAGTGTTGACAGCACACACCTAGAAAAAACTAACATTTAGTGAAAATATCTAGTTTCAGTATGCTAAACCACAATTATACTCAAACAATTGCGATCAAATTTTAATGTAAACCTTGCTATCCTTATTGCCTTAAAAATGAAAATGAAAACAGGGTTCAGGCGTGCACGAAGAACCAGCTAGTCGGGCTGCTAGACTAGTAGCTGACCTAAGACAACTGCTAACGTTAAAACAACACTATTACCCTGAAGGCGGTTGGGGATGGGTCGTTGTAATATGTGCCTTTTTGGTTCACATCATCAGCCATGGCCTTCATACTTCAGAAGGATTGTTCTACTTGGAGATCCTGAAAAAGTTTGGAATAGCTGTAAAGGAACCTACAGGTAAGATCACCAATACCGAGGGCTTTTAATAGCTACTAAACGGTCTGTTTTAACTCTGTTTTATTCAGTATTCTACTAAAGAATACTATACTTGTCCTAAGATTCGCTCTACAAAACTTGTTCAGCAGAAACTATAATATAGTAATATATTTTCAGATTTTTTAATCTATTAAATACTATAAGACTATATATAGGTTCTAGTTGGGAACCTTCATCAATTGCGCTCCACTCAACTGACTGCAATCTCTAATAATTATTGTAATGTTTTTATTGCCACACTCGGGTTCAGTTCAGTTCTGGGATTTATTTAAAAACACATCCAACTCACTCTAATTTATTCCCACTAGATTAACACAATTTATATTCACAGAACTATTTACAATTTATCTCTACTTAACCATACGGCAGTCGAATACTGAATGAATCCCATAGCCAGCTGTCCGTATTTATATATTTCCCTCGGAATTCTCTTGTAGGTTAACGAGCCATCGGGAAATGAGTTCTCGAAAATTCGATAGATGCGACGAATTCCCATTAACGCTAGGTGTCGGCCTCGGGACAAACATTTCGCATTCTCCGAAATATCGGACAAAAGCCGATTGCACCAGCTATCGGATGAATTCTCCTAACATTATTTATTCAATTAGTAAATATAACTGAATATAAAATTTTTCGCCAAATGAAGGTCGAGAGAAAGGAGTTTCAGGTAAAATAACCTCACATAGACTCCAAATTTGGAGCCGGACTGTGATTCCTAATAATCACAGGGAAACAGCATTAAACACAGTACGACTCCCGATTTGGATTTTCTATGAGCTTGTTTACCTGAAACAAATTGAATTAGTAGAATATACCAACTACTCCTTACCCACCATTAATTAGAGTTTTGATGGTTTAGACAATTTCGATATTTTTAACGTTTTCCTTCATTTTTAGCATTTATGGCATATGTAATATTTTTATTTTTTCAGTTTCAACATCGTTTTCCATAAATGAAATTTTTATAGCAATGTTTTACCTGAACCAACTTCTAAAAGCTACTTATAATCAGACATTTTCACATTTTTTGTTGATTGAAACTTTTTCAACGGTTATAATATTTTTGATATTTTGCAATTTTTCGATAATTGACATTTATGACATTTTGTAATTTTTACATGTTTTTTTCATTTTGAATATTATGTGTAGTTATTTGATATTTTTATGATATTCTTTAAATTATTACAATTTTCTTTTTTTTATGAAAACTATTTGAATATCTTGTTCACATTACATACAAATTCCTAGCCAAAAACTTACCATTCGCCCCAGGCCATGTAAAAACATGAAAGATGTGATCGTTAAAATAACGAAAGCATCTTTAGAACAGATTAAAGTACATACCAATCATCAATCTTTGCTTAACATATAATTATTACAAATCTACAGCTTCAGCTCATCAAGTGTTCTACATTGTGTGCAAAAATGGACAACAACTGATGATTTATAATGTTTGCAATTGACAGATTCATTAAAACATATCGGACGTATTGATAATAAATCATATTACATTCGGAGATATTTTTAATGAGTGATGTAGTGATGTATCAGGTGATAATGCCTACACCTTTATTAATTGGGGATATATATATATATATATATATATATATATATATATATATATATATATATATAGATTGAAATGCAAATAAACACATGTAGTAGTTAAAATTAATAAAGTTCAGTATAGTATAAAGATACCGGTGTTAATAAACATTAGAAAATATATTAGGGTGGTTCTTAAATGTAAAAAAGCACAATGAAAACATCGAATGGAGATGAAATGCAGTGATCGTATAGAAATCGTTGAATACCATAAAGCCAGATCGTGAACTGGTAATTTCTAATGCCAATTTGAATAAAAATTAACTAGTAAAACAAATACATGAATATTCTATTAATTTTATATATCACATTCAAAACATTTTTGCAATAGAAAAGTTAAATTTTTTTCTTAATATCAATACACAAGATTTCCAATAATTTTATATTTTAGCCACAATAGGAGTAATAAACCACATATTTAGGATCTTATTAGAACATTTTGGGGTAAATAACGATTGAAGAAAATTCATTATTTCCATACAAAAATAACAAAATTTATATTTGACATAACTGCAAACTTTGGAGCGAAATTAAGACATAACCAACGAACCAATCTATTTGAAGTTTATACAGTAAGACAACGACAGATAGCGTAATGGACTGAATTTAATGTTGGTTGCCAACAATGAAAAAAATTAATAAATTTAGAAGCAGGTTATATTTTTAAACTGCGGGTGGCAATTGGCAATTAAACATTTGGGAAATGAAATATAGGCAAGTGGTTTGGTTCTATGTCATTATAAAAACTATAAAAACGAGAAAGGACATGGCAGTGGGAGGATTCAGATTTTAGCAGCGGTAAAGTAAACTTTGTTTGGAGATATAAAGAGACGTTTTAAATTCTCAAAAGTTTATCAAAACAATTTTTTTTCAAAATTCAAAATTTTGAAAGCCAAGGTGCAGAGACAAAGCAGTATTGGTTCGAGTTAGTAGTAAGTACAGAAAGCAAGCAGGCAGGTAAGAACCAGGCAGATAAAAGGGTACAGAAAGCTAGCAGGTATTGGAGTGAGAATAGAGAGAAAGCAGTGGTACGAAGAAGAGGTTGCGAGGTATCAATCAGATACATCAAATGGTGCAATAAAAGCCAGTTAACACCAGAGAAACGTTTCAAGAGAATTAAGTGGTCGACACTTTAAAACAAACTTAAAATGATTAAGGAGTACAACTTTGCAGTTACATTAAATATTTTCATACGGCATTATTATAACTGATTATGATCAGTTAAAATAATTGAAGTTACAAAATTTTATTGGGAAATATACATTTTAATATCAGGTTTTAAATGCTCAATTCAGTAATTTCCATTTGATTGATCATTGTGTTTTGAAATTTTAATTTGTTATATAAATAGAACCAGGCGTATTTAACAAATCTTTTAAGATTAGAGTTTTTATTGAATAGCATTCAATATTGTTGATTGTTATTATTTTGATTTACATTATGAAAGTTCATATGGTTGTTTCAAATATAAAATAATCGTTTATAATACAAACATATATTGAGAATTGGTGTTTTATTAATTGACGGTAGTCAATTTGAATATTATAATTTGTTTACAGGTAGAGTCTCAAGAGCCGCAGCTGTAGAAAAAATTGTATGGAATTTTTATAAAAGAAAATGTATCAAAGTTTGAAAAGAAAGTAGTTAACTGATAAATTTACAACTGCATCTTGCATCTTATAAATTAAAATTCCATTACAATATGTACAGGGTGCCTGGTGTCCGGGAAAATCTGGGAAATCCCGAACATGTAAAATAAGATTTAGATATGCGTCCTTAAAGTACTTGATATAATGTATTAAAAAGTTTATGTCTCCTTGAAACATAATTAGCTTTAGCTAAACTATGGTATTCGGGTCGTTTTGGTCGTGGTCTATTGGATTTCCTTCCGAACGTTTCATTTGCGAATGTGGCAGACATCTTCAGCGCGAGGTGTTAGAGAACTAGTATTTAATCCTGTCAGACACGCCATTGCGTGTTCTGCTTGGCCAGTGGCAAGCAAGGAGGTGGGGATTGCAGCCCCATCGACGAGTACGACAGATGGGTGGTAGTCATTACAACACCCCATAAACATCCAGTGTGTCATTAGGATCTTTGGAAGATCACAGAATGTGGTAAATATCTAAGTGTTTATTGGGAAATAACACCACACTTTAAAGGAAATTTCTGTATATTCCAAACGTTTCGGGGTCTAGATCAGACCCCGTTGTCAATGGCTAAGAAACTACGGATTAAAAAGGTACAATTGCAAGATGTAAATTTAAATATTTGACAATGATTATTATTTGATTTTTGACGTAACTAAGAGAATTTTATTTGTAATATACAGGGTAGCACAGAAATTTCTAAAGATCATATAATTATAAAGTTCCTTTCAAATTGGAAGAATTTGAAAGGGAGATCTTCAGAACTTTATGTGGCGCTCCTAGGTGCGACTTTCTTATAAGATAGTGCATTCGCCAAAAATGCGACCAAAGAACTTTTTTGATTCAGTGATCCCATTAAAATCATAAGGAAAAACCTAGGAAAAACCTTATGAACTATCCCGATATTGGGTTGTTCACAAGGACATGACCATTAGCAATTTCTTCCTTAATCATCGGCAACCAGGAACGACTGAATTCTACGGAGGTAGTAGCGATACAATCGTTTTCATTTAACAAAATTAAAGCAGACTCTTTCAGTTTTCTTTTGGTGTTGTGTTCTTCTTTGTGTAATATAACTGAATTTTGAAACTGTATTTTATGACCAAGGTCCCAAGCATGTTCACAAATTTTGGATTTTTCAAATTGTCGTTTTTTTATGTAATTTTTGTGTTCGTTTATTCGAACATTCAGAGGTCTAGAGGTTTCTCCAATATAGAATTTATTACATTCACACGGGATTTTATAAATGCAATTTTTTGTATTTTGAGTTGTGTTATTTGGTTTGGTTTTTGATATAATTGATTTTAGTGTATTTCTTGTTTTAAATGATGTTTTGATATTATATCTGTTTCCCACTCTTTTTAGTCTTTCTGATAGACCCTGTATGTATGGTATAGTTATTGTATTAATGTGATTACCTTGGGAGTTAGTGGTGCTTGGTGAAGTTTGATGTTGGTTGTTAGGGATTGTTTGGTATTCCATTTTGTTTAACTCGTTCTTAATAAATTTATTTGGGTAATGATTGACAGAAAGTATATTTTTTATAAACGTTTTTTCTTCATTGAATTTATTGATATTAGAACAGTTGGTTTTTGCTCTGTCATATAGAGATTTAATGATACCTCTTAAGTCTAATCATCCAAGTTCAGTAAAAAGAGGTATCATTAAATCTCTATATGACAGAGCAAAAACCAACTGTTCTAATATCAATAAATTCAATGAAGAAAAAACGTTTATAAAAAATATACTTTCTGCCAATCATTACCCAAATAAATTTATTAAGAACGAGTTAAACAAAATGGAATACCAAACAATCCCTAACAACCAACATCAAACTTCACCAAGCACCACTAACTCCCAAGGTAATCACATTAATACAATAACTATACCATACATACAGGGTCTATCAGAAAGACTAAAAAGAGTGGGAAACAGATATAATATCAAAACATCATTTAAAACAAGAAATACACTAAAACCAAACCAAATAACACAACTCAAAATACAAAAAATTGCATTTATAAAATCCCGTGTGAATGTAATAAATTCTATATTGGAGAAACCTCTAGACCTCTGAATGTTCGAATAAACGAACACAAAAATTACATAAAAAAACGACAATTTGAAAAATCTAAAATTTGTGAACATGCTTGGGACCTTGGTCATAAAATACAGTTTCAAAATTCAGTTATATTACACAAAGAAGAACACAACACCAAAAGAAAACTGAAAGAGTCTGCTTTAATTTTGTTAAATGAAAACGATTGTATCGCTACTACCTCCGTAGAATTCAGTCGTTCCTGGTTGCCGATGATTAAGGAAGAAATTGCTAATGGTCATGTCCTTGTGAACAACCCAATATCGGGATAGTTCATAAGGTTTTTCCTAGGTTTTCCCTTATGATTTTAATGGGATCACTGAATCAAAAAAGTTCTTTGGTCGCATTTTTGGCGAATGCACTATCTTATAAGAAAGTCGCACCTAGGAGCGCCACATAAAGTTCTGAAGATCTCCCTTTCAAATTCTTCCAATTTGAAAAGAACTTTATAATTATATGATCTTTAGAAATTTCTGTGCTACCCTGTATATTACAAATAAAATTCTCTTAGTTACGTCAAAAATCAAATAATAATCATTGTCAAATATTTAAATTTACATCTTGCAATTGTACCTTTTTAATCCGTAGTTTCTTAGCCATTGACAACGGGGTCTGATCTAGACCCCGAAACGTTTGGAATATACAGAAATTTCCTTTAAAGTGTGGTGTTATTTCCCAATAAACACTTAGATATTGAAAAAGATGCCACAAGTATCCTTCAGAAAACAACTAGAATGTGGTAAAGTTGTGTGAATTTAAAAACCATTTTAACCTGACGTTTTCTGAGCAACTTGCCAATGCGATCCAATGTATGTTTAGTATATGGCAAGAAAACTCTTCCTAATATTTCAAGTAATTGTTGATCATTTCTTGTTTTAGATTTCTGTCTTAATCTTAAGGACCTACGTATCTCATTGGCTACTGCTACTGGCCAATCAGGGCAGGACATCATCCGGCAGACAGGAATATGTACTACTCGCTAGGTATCGCATACACCCGCTCCGTTGAAAATCACCATAGTTTATCCTTTGAAACCAGCCCTGAAAACCTACACACTAGCTAGCAAAATTTGGGTGTTCCTTTAACAAGAAATGATTTTTTTATTTGTGTGGAATTCCACTTTTTCAGGGTTTCATTCAAAAGGTACTATACAGTCAGCGGGCTAAGGTTTCCAATTTAATGCCTCAATTTTTATACCTTTAATGATAAAAACCAAATCTGGATAATTTAAAGCCTAGACTAAAATATTTTACATGCCAAAAGTTTTTTGAATCAAATTTTGATTACATAAGTTACGCGAATTCCATTTATTATTCATGTCAACATCCTTAAAAATATGTTGGTTTTCCACATTCTGCTACAAAAACCTTAACAGACGCATAAATTATCAAAATCCCTCAACCCTGAAGGCAAAAACTGCGAGCTTTACATGTGTCTAACGTTTATTAGCTAATAATAATTTTCCACTTTCACCAGTCTTATTTTTTATCCACATCCCTTTTTTTTGCAGGATGGCTGGGAGCGATGTCGACCGGCGTGGCGCTCTTCATTTCTCCGGTTACGATAGCCTTCTGCAGGCGAAAATCGACGAGAGTGACTGCCGTAATGGGCGGTTTAATTGCCGCCCTCGGCTGCCTGTTCACGTCTTTTGCCACTCAGTTTCATCAGCTTTTTTTCAGGTAAGATGACAATTGTTTAGACTAAAGCTATTTTGTTAATTCACCTTACACGCAATTTAGCAAAGTAATTTTAAATACATGCTACAACTAGATGAATAATCACAACACAAAGTAACTTACTTCAGTGTTTTGTATCTCAGAATTTAAAACGCTCAAAGAATGTTAAATATTTACTGTGATGACTTAACTTGAATAATACTACTAACAGATAGGATAATCTATAAGTACGAAGGGGTCCGTTGACTCAGCGGACAAAGCGAAGACTTCATAAACTGGGTCGACTATGGCCGTGGGTTCGAATCCCAACTAATGCCTATGGATGTTCTGGAGCAGTGCAAATACGAGCAACTACGAATTTTAAAAATTGTATAAATTATAAATAGTCGATAAGACGTAATCAGGAAACCACCAATGAATTAAACTTTGTAAGAATGAATGAATGAGAAGTAAGTACGGAAATCACTGAATAATTTGGAAGGACTTGGCGTTCGAGGATAAAATTCAATTGCAGATATAATATACAGGGTGAGTTTTTTTATGATCAGTATGGGGATGTCGGAAGTTAGCGGAGATAGAGCAATGGTAAAATTGGGAAAGATTTGCAGTTTTACTGGCCCAATTTAATGACACTTTGGGATTTTTGTAAAAAGGCATGTCTTACTAGATATTTTGAAAAACGAAATTCTGTCGATTTAGTTAAATCCCTCTAGCTCCTTTGTTTTTGATTTTATAAAAAAAAGTGTAAATATCAAAATTAAAGGGAATTGTATCCCGAATATGATTGTCATGTCCTCGTTTGCGTGACAGCTCTCGTTTTCGAGATATGACACAAACTTATCTTTTTTTGAATGGAAACCATAGTTGGCTATGACCTCAGAAAATCGGACATTTTTAGAGCTTTTCAACGATATAATACTCGATATAGTTATTCATAAAAATAACGGAATTATGGTTGCTTTTCTCTCTTATTTTCACTTTTAACGTAGTTAGCCATGAAATAGATTGATTTATTAATAAATATTCCAAAAAACATTGAACGATTTTTTTATTAGGTATATCAGATATAACGAAAAAACTAAATAAGTAGGTACTTACTAAAAACTTAAGAAAATAAATTACATAATAATGGTTGCAATTTATGTTCGAAAAGTTCACCATTGTTATTTAGACAAAAATTGCATTTTTTAAGATTGACATTACCGCTTTCCTCACAGACCGCCTATCAGTTTCTTCAATTGCTTGTAATACCGCCTCGCTTAGGTCACCAACTGTCTCATACTTTCTTTTGTATACTTTGTTTTTTAGCGCACCCGATAAATAGAAGTCTATAACTGCCAAATCGGAAGACCGGGGTGGTCATTCGCGTGGGCCATTTCTTCCTATCCAAGAGTTTGAATAGATAAGTGTTGTCTTACTAATAACGAGTTATGAGCAGGTACTCCATCATGTTGGAACCACTCAATTTCTAAACGAGTTCTCAACTTCAAATTATGCAACATGTCTAGAAAAGTGTATTGCAAGAAATGCAAGTAGCGCTCCCCAGTAATAAAGCCCCAGAATAGTAGACCCTATGATACCACGCCAAACATTTTTTTTATCTGGGGTCGTCTTTGTTCTACATGGAAAGGGTTTTCTTTAGCCCAGATATGCTCATTGTGTCTATTGAACATACTGCAGTTAGTAAATCTAGTTTCATCTGACCATAACACCTTTAATGGAAACTGTGGATTGTCAAGGCACATGTCTCTAAACCATGTACAAAACAAAATACGTCGATGTTCGTCACCAGAATGCAAAGTTTGAGAAACTGAAAGTTTGTACGGGTGGAACTTGTGCGCTTTCAGTACCTTAACTACAGTTCGTTGAGATGTGCCAGCTTCTGCCGCAATCTCCCGAGTTGATGTAGATGGATTTTGATTTACCATTGCCAAAACATTTATTTGTGCTGCTTCGTTAATTTGATTACGTTCCTGTAGTGGTTTAGTAAAAGGTCAATATCTGCGTAAACTTTCGTAAAGCCTCTTAAACGTACATAAAGCAGGTTGACGACGATTAAAAAAATCTATGAAAGTATTCCTCAGTTGCACGAACTGAATTTTTATGGCATATGATATAACATTCCACCATATTCAGTTTTTCTTCGTTAGAATATTCCGTTTTATCACGAAAACGTGTCAATATCGACTGTCAGTTCAGCCCTACTAATGAAATTACTCTCATGGCTACCTACGTTAAAAGTGAAAATAAGAAAGAAAAGCATCCATACCTCCGTTATTTTTATGAATAACTATATCGAGTATTATATCGTTGTAAAGCTCTAAAAATGTCCGATTTTTTGAGGTCATAGCCAACTATGGTTTCCATTCAAAAAAAATAAGTTTGTGTCATATCTCTAAAACGAGAGCTATCACGCAAACGAGGACATGACAATCATATTCGGGATACAATTCCCTTCAATTTTGATATTTAGACTTTTTTATAAAATCAAAAAAAATGGAGCTAGAGGGATTTGACTAAATCGACAGAATTTCGTTTTTTTAAATATCTAGTAAGCCATGAGTTTTTACAAAAATCCGAAAGTGTCATTAAATTGGGCCAGTAAAACTGCAAATCTTTCCCAATTTAACCATTGCTCTATCTCCGCCAGTTTCCGAGATCCCCATACTGATCATAAAAAAAACTCACCCTGTATACATTTTGGGCGTTGAGCCGAAAAAATCAACAAATTTTAGCTCATGATATTATCTATTCCTTGATTTCAAATTCATTTTTTCTGAAGCTACGGACTGACCAATGACCATTATCGATCTTTAACAATTTATTACAAACCATTTCAATGATAGTCGACCTCCAAAAAGAGACTAAGAATCAATGGCCATTCTTGGCCATAACAAATTAGTATAATTGTCTGTAGCCAAACCTGCAATAAGTTACTATTATGAAGAATTAGTTTGTAATGCTAGTATAATTAAAAGAATGGCTACCGTAGACCACCTTTAGTCTGTAATAACCACAAGTGTGACTTGATTCACAAATATGCTAGTTATAGTGTAGTAATACTTTTCTTGAAGAACCTCTATTGATCATCATTACTTAACTTCGTGCAGGTCGATCAATTTGATTGTTACATACATAGACATATCAGGCTCCAGTACTTTTTTGTACGAACATCTAGCTATGAACTCGACTTGTTTCTGATGGATCCGTTTCTCATTACTCTTCCTACTTGTTCCATTTTTGGTCATAAACCACTCTGATTCTTCACCGTCTGTCTCTAACTAGTACCCGTCGAGTTCATATCAAACTGGTAGGCTCCCCAAATAGAACTGCATGTCAAGATTATGCTGGCCAATTTTTCATCCGTATCTCTTACAGCATGACTCATACAGTTTCCATTTGGCTATTACCTCGACGACAAAGTTTGGGCGGATTTTCTGACTTAAGATCTAGCTTGAGCTAAACTTAGCTCAATGAACCAAAACAAAGATTGTTCTGAAAGACCAAAAACAGTTGTTAAGAGATTAGGCACATTTTTGGCTGAATCAATAATCTGCCGATTTCGTAGCACAAAAATAAGGACGCTATTATTGATGTTAGCACATTTTTCCTCAAAGATCATTCCAACTGAAAGTGCTACATTGGTGAATATATTTAATTAAAAAAATCGAATCTGCAGTGGAAACTGGGATAAATGGAACCAAAAAAGCTCAGATAAGTCTTCAAAGTAAAAATCGGCGCCCGGTATATACAAAACTTATACGAAGCTGAAAATCTAGTCAATTTAATAAAAGAAATAAGACGACGCAATATAGATGTCCTAGATGTTGGGGAGACTTCATAATTTGAAGCTACAATATGAGATGTCTCTGAAGGAATTTATATTAATCAGGGAATTACTGAAGCCATAGAAAAGAAGTAGGAATACTAATAATAGAAAAGTTAACAACATTATTCAGTTATAGTTCTTTTACGATAGCTTGAAACAAGCACTAAAAGAGGTCAAAAAACATTTAAACAGGTAAACCTTATAATAGACTAACTCTTTAATAAAAGGGGGAATTTTGAGGAACTAGTGAACCCGTATGCGCTTGGTGAGGGGAATTAACGGGGAGATTTTGCCAATAGGAACTTATGAAGGTAGCAAACTCTTGGGGTAGATTACCGCCATGGCATTTACAGACATAAAAAGCCTACCCTGATCAACTAGATGTTTGGGTGACTATGATGAATCTTATATCGTTTCTATATTTTCTAATTTTTGTTATTTGTTTATTCCATAACTCCATATTAGTCGAACTGTAATTTCTGTTAGCGTCTTGTTAGACAACATTCACGTCGCAAAATTCACCTATTTAAACCATTTTTCCTTCGAATCGAAGAAATGTTAGAACGTGTTTTGAACTGCGTTATAAATCGTTTAAAGGTTCGCCGTTTGGCCATAATGTAAGATGTATTATTATTTTGCAGCTATGGTACCGTTGTGGGAATAGGTGTAGGCATTACGCGAGACTGTTCGACTCTAATGGTGGCACAATACTTCAAGAGAAGACGAGAATTCGTGGAGATATTTATTGTATCAGGTAGCGGACTTGGCATTACGATCATGTCGGTGTTTGTTAGGAGTGCAATCGGGTAAGTCAAATAAATGTTTTAGAATTTTTTTTATTCTATCGGATACAGTTACATTCATTTACTTCATGGCTGCTTTATGACGAAATTTATTAATGTAGTATCAATTGAGGGATGGAAGGCAAAGGTGGATGATTTCTGGGCGAGTCTTATATCTTGGAAATAAAACATTTTGAGAAATATTTCCGTATTTTTTAAGAGATAGCTTCCTAACGGAGACATAATAAAATAGATCAGTATCACAGTGAAATGCAAAAATTAGATTTTGTTGCGAGAGTTCATTCCAGTACTTCTTCGACCTTGAATTACCCATAAAACTTATTTTTCTGTGTAACAAACAGGGACCAGGTCATATATTAAGAGTCCTTCGTTTCTAAAAAATCAATGAAATCTAGTAAATAAACAAAATTAACATCCCATTAATATACAAAACCATCACAAGATATACTTTTCGTTCTACTACATATTCTAATCCCCTGTTTGCGTGATTTTTAATTTGGACTTGACGCGCGTCAGAAGTCAGAACACATCGAAAATGGCCACTTTACCAGCCGTGGTTACCAGTTCCCAAATGTGCTAACCAAGTTCATATTATAAAGCAAACATTATAAATTAATTCTGAATAATATTTGAGTTTAGAGTAATTGCCATATTTTTCAATAGATCTTTTCACCCTTTGTAATGCGCAGGCGCGTTTGGCATGTTAAAAAGGCGGGATTATGAAAGTTTCGTGCACTTATCACAAATAAGCATGGGAAACTAGTATTAATACCATTTTTCATATCAATGAAGTTAACTGAAATATTAATTAGTGGAGCTTTATTTGTACATCTTTCAATTAAAGCAAATAACTTCATTAAATTATAATGATGGTTAAAGTGATATTTTCGTCCACAAGGCGAAAATAAGGGTGATCTATTTGACAGGTTAGGACAAAAATGATACTCACATTAGAGACAAAGACAAAGACATTACTTTATAATAGAATGTACTCTCAACTCAGCAATATTATTACGTGTTATCAACATGGATTTATGAATGGACGCTCAACTATCACAAACATTGTCAACATGACTCAATTTCTGGCTGAATGTATAGACGATCGGGTACAGTGTGATGTAGTATACACGGACTTTTCGAAGGCATTTGACCGACTCGATCATGGAATTCTATTGTCTAAACTAGCCCAGTTTGGTCTATCAAATTCATTGATTAAACTTTTTTCGTCGTATCTGAGTGATAGGAAACAGTCGGGAGTCTTTAAAGGGTTTAAGTCGGTCGAATACATGGCCACTTCAGGTGTCCCCCAGGGCAGTAACTTGGGGCCTCTTTTATTTAATATCTTCATTAATGATATCGTTAATAAGTTAGACGTAAATTGCTTATTATATGCTGATGACTTGAAGATTTACTGTAAAATCAATAGTATCTCTGACTGCGAGAGACTTTCTCAAAATCTGAAACTGATTGAAATTTGGTGCCAAAATAATAATTTATCTCTCAATACAAGTAAGTGTAAAGTAATGTCGTACACATTAAAGAAACATCCTATCGACTTTCAATATAAAATTAATAATTCTATTCTTGAGCGACCGCCACTTTTACTGACCTGGGTGTTACATTTGACTGTAGGCTTTACTTTGTTGCTCAATATCGATTCCGTTTTCTCTGCTGCCAACAAGATGTACGGCTTTGTTGCCAGTAACTCCCGAGATTTGGTGCAACAAGAGACATTAAAAATGTTATATTTTGTTTTTGTGAGGTCTAAAATTGATTATGCTGATATAATTTGGAGTCCATTTTACATGATTCACATACAAAAATTAGAGTTAATTCAAAGACGGTTTTTAAAACTCCTGTCATATAGAATAGATCATGCTTATCCGCGAATTGATATCACAAACACTGAACTTCTTACCCGACATAAAATAGATAGACTGAGCCATCGGAGAGACAGTCATTCAGTAATTTTTCTGTTTAAACTCATCAACAATAAACTTAACGACTCAATTTTTCAGCAAAAAATAAATATTTTTGTGCCTAGAATCATATCTAGGACAAATCACACGTTTTACCTTCCCACTTCCCGTACTAATATTCTAAAACGTTCTCCACTTTATAAAATGTGTTCGAAGTGTAATGAGGTGAATTACCAGCTTGACATCTTTAATTGTACTATTTCAGCCATAAAGACCTGCTTTTTAGATAACTGAAATAGTCTATTCATCTTATTTATTATATAAGTGTCTGAACTGTCTGTTTTCTCAGTTCTAAGATACAATTTTTGCTTTTAGCTTGTGTACATGTTCTGAATTATTCAATATCGTTGATATTTGTTGTAAACTTAGGTTAAAACTGTTATTTTTAATTTACTTTTTGTTACTCTTAAGTTGCTTTTTGTCCTGTTCTGTAGTTGGGTGTAAACCTGTTTGAACAGTAAATAAATAAATAAATAAATAAATTAGATTTAAATTAATTAATATACTGATAATTAATAAAATAAATATTAGTAATACAAATTTAATTAATTTATTATTAATATGGTTTTATCAGTCATTGTCTTTTGTACTACAATTTATGATCTAAATTATGTTGGCTATTCATCTTTCGACTGCCAGATATATGAAAGTTAATTTATAAGATTTTCACGAAATCTGTAGAAAAATTGTATGTAATTTTACTGAAGGCTGTACAGTTGGTACAAATAAATTATAAAATTCAGTATACAAATATTTATTTAAACTCAATTTGCGTCCTTATGTATGGTCACAGTAACAAATATCAGCAAGCATTGCTTCTGCCCATTTTCCATTGTAGCGTCTTGCAATCTGCATAATACCCTGATAAAACCTTTCACCAGGCTCTTCTGATATGGCACTGAGATTTTGCGAAAAGAAATCTAAATGCGAGTCCAACAATTTTGAGTGAGCTATTGCAACCTAAAGCTTTATAAGCAGAAAGAAGCCCTCGACTGATTTGTCGGTAGTTGTCAGCTTTTGTATTACCAAGAAAATTATAATACACTTTTACCAAAGTCACCCAAGCTTTTTTTCAGCTTTGTTCAACTTCAAGCTTTTTCTTTGTAATGTTTGTCTCTTGCGCAACTGTCCCACTCACATAAAAAACAGCAAAACCTGGTGTATCCTCCTTGCAATCCAGTAAGTATAGAGATAACTTTTAAGTTAACACAAATATTCCATAGGTATTGAGAATATTTTATTTTTTCAAGTAATATCTCCAGATTTGCATAATTTTCATTCATGTGTGTTGATTGTGCTAGAAGCACTGATGGGTATTTATTTCCATTGTGAAGTCCCCCCCCCCACAAAATTATCTGAGTGGTATGCTATTTTAGTGTTTATTGTGCTAAGATCAATCTTCAGTGGCGTCAAGCCCCCTCCCTAGTACCTACCTATCTACTACCATAGAAATCACTTTTGGGCACTTTCCTTCTTTCTCTTACGACTAGCAAAAACCTATTTGTTATTTATCTATTGTTAATAATGTTAACGCTGAAAACGAATTTAAAAACCTAAATGTATGATATTTTGCAAAAAGATTTATATCGAAAAATCTAGACGTGATCATCGGCCATCAGGAACAGATTCAGAGCATCAAAAACTTTATACTTATGATATACTTTTTGGAAGGAGGATTTTGTTGCAGACCAGTGTTATTCATCAAAATACTGACTTTTTTCATGAAATGTATGTCCATTACTAAGAATGGCACAAAGAAAAAGAAACAGGACCGGGAGATAACAAGAGAGGGAAAATCTATTTCGCAAGCAGCTCATTGCAAAAGGAACTTTGTGTTTGCGTTAGCGTACGAAAACAATTTGTTTGTTCCAGTCAGATTCAATTTGTTTTGGTTACAGATATATGTTGACTTACTAGAATGCTATATAGCAGAAAATTACCAAAATCTAGGTAATCAATCTCATAGGAAGCTCCGGGGTGTAACAAAAGATTTTATCAAAACATTTCCGTAATAGAGAAGTTCAGGTATGTTAGGTAATTACTGTTGGAGACTTCAAAGTAACTTGTCACAAACCAAACATTGATGAAAATCCCGTCTATTTATTGAACAGTAAATAATAATTGTCTAAGTGTAGGTTATTATTATGGGGTCAAAATTTAATGAAGTTTTTCTGTAACCCGAAAAGTGATTTTGTATTTTGTTGACCAGTATTATCGTCTCATTTCCCTCAACTTAAATATTTTCAAAATCTTCAAAACATTTTTTACACTAGATTACTCACTTCAAAAGAATTATTATTTATTTGTATGACTTTATGAGAAATTAAGGCACTACAAATAGTTAATAACAATCAATTTAGCGCTCCATAATATTGTAGTGTTTTTATCTTGACACACGGGTTCAGTTCAGTTCTTGGATTTCTTTAAAAACACAGTCCAACTCACTCTAATTTATTTCCACTACTTCAACACAATTTATATTCACAGAACTATTTACATTTATATCTACTTAAGTATACGACCGTCGAATACTAAATAAATCCATCGCCAGCTGTCCGTATTTATTTATTTCTCTCAAAATTATCCTGCAAGTCAACGAACCATCGGAAACTTCTTTCATGTGTTCTGGAAACTTCAAGGGAATTCCCAGTAACGGCAGCGGTCGGCCTGTTGAGAGACAAAACATTTCGGATTCCCAGAGGTATCGGAAGAATGTCCCTTCCACCAATTGGATGATGGCCGATTGCACCAGCTATCGGATGAATTCTCATAACAATCTCGATCAATATATCCAGGTAGTTCAAGGTTAAATGATGATGAATTAAATCCTTACAAAGTCGCGAACATTGGAAAGAAAATGTTTTGAATTTAAACATTGTCGTGCAATTCTTGAGATGTTCAGATGTTATCAAGCGTGGTTTTATAATAGCCAAAATCGGAGAAGAATACGCACCGGACGTCAAAGGGGCACAAATGAAGTTTAAGTGGTAAGTATTTAGGAGAACAAGACCATCTTGTAAGTATCCGAACAGTTTACCGCCTTATAATGTCTTTTGGACTGCAGTATTATCGACCCCATCTTGTGCTACCTCTGACCACTGACCATAGACTGCAACGACTACACTGGTGCAGAAAGCGACAACATTAGAATGTGAAATGGCATCACGTCGTCTTGAATCTCGATTCTGCTTGGGTGGACATGATGGCCGAAGAAGGGTTAGACGATGTTGAGGAGAAAGATGTCAACCTCAATTTGATGAGCGACATGTCCACTGAAGAGTAGGTATTATGATATGGGGTGCTTTGCACATGCACGTGACCTACTTCTATTGTAACATGACAGCCCAACGTTATCTTTAGGAAGTAGTAGAGCCGTGTGTACTTTCTTACCTTAATCCGCTCATGGATCCCAAATTTCAAGAAGATAATGCTCACGTTCCACGAGTTAGTTTAAACTATTCAGAAGAGACCCATCTGAATCTGTTGCCATAGCCGTCCAGAGCCCCCTATCTATCGCCCATAGAACATGTTTGGGATATGATGGATCGAAGGCTCGGAATTTTACCCTACCCCTACGGACTTTGTAAGTTCTAAGACATGAAATACTTTCCTTGGGACCTGAATCCCGAGAAGAAATAGACCACCATATGATTAATGCTAAGACGTGTTGGGGAGTTTATAATCAAACAAACAAAAAATTTAAACTCCTTGGTATTTTTTATTCAAATTTTAATCATTTACTCGGTACTATAGTATATATGTTTTCCCAAAACAATATTAAATTTAAACATCTCCTCTGGGTGTTGCGATTTCATTGTCAGTGAGTATATCTAGCGTTTTAATCTACCTTCGTGCCTTTAAGGTCAATCTTTTTATCGAATTATCCTCTCCTGGTGCTCTATTGACTGGACTGTTAAACTTGCAGTAAATCTAAATCGTTCTTACTTTTACTTATTGCTTTTGCAGTGTAACTACTTTGCATATCTAGTGCACTGTGAAACTATAAACATTTTACGACTATCTTTTACTGCAAAATGTGTCTTCAGTTAGGAACACGGTTTATTAGTAATTTTCCTTATACTCGAATAAACTTTCAATGATCGATATTGCCCCACAGGACCTTCGACATCATTTTATAACTGGACAGTCAGTCCAACGTTACGATTTTAACGTACCGTTTCGAGTAATAAAACAATTTAATGATTCATCTGCCAACTACAGTGGAATTTTTGGTTAAATGTAAATTGACAAAGTGATCGTTTGCCTTTACGGAGAGGGTAGACCGCTTTATAGGTTTGAGGTTAACGATTTTTTCTGCGTGCGAGTGTTCTCAAGTGTTGTATATGGTAATGGTTCCGGCTATAAAGTTATCTAAATTTATGCGGCCAGCTTATATCTTAACGCGTTGACGTCTTTCGATTTTCTTTCGTCGTATAACTTCATTTGGAGACTATTACGGCCACGTCGTTTCCATGATTTTGCTAACAAGGTGACGACTGCTTTCCTTCGTTAAATAAAAACGGTTCTTTATATTATATTCTTTACAAGAGGTAAGGTGTGAAACTACGAAATTTACTTTACATTAGAAATATTATCCCTTGAGATAATGAAATATCCAGTTTTGACAGTTACAATAGCTACTACATGTGATATCATAAAACCAGGACTTTTTTCCATTTACAAAAATACTATATCTGTAAATCAATGAAAAACTATTATTCAGTTTTCAGAAAACTGGTGAAAACATTCTGAAAAAGCAAATATCGCCACATATTTCCAAAAAAATCTCTATCCATGTTTGTCACATAAACGTTTTTGGTGGCGTAAAGTTCAAAACTCGTTAACATCTCTAATTTGGGAAGAACCATCGTAAATATATGTTTTTGATACCTCAGGGTACCATTTGAGCCCCTGATGTAAATATGAAGGTCATATAATTTTCTTTTGTTTTTATATACCACATTGAAATTACCTTCACTCTTATCCAATAATGTCAAATGACCCCAAAAACGTTTAGTTATGACGGTTGCTCGCATTTTAGAGGTTTTAACACATTATCATCTTTGATAGACCTCACATTTGTATTTTATCCCAAAATGAATAGTGCCATCTAGGAGTTTCAAAAAAATTGGGTTCACAGAGAGTCCCAATCGGGAGTCGTACTGTGAATAACGGTGTTTTGTACTCAACGACCTAAAAACCTTATAGCAATCTTAATCTAGTTGAGGAGATTTTTTCATAAGCGTATGGTAATACTGACTTTTTCAAGTGTTGTGATTCTTGTCAAGCAAGTCAAAATTCTCCCGTAAGCATATATCGTACATTTTAAACAAAAAAAAAACATTGTGTGCCTGTTGTATAAACCCAAAGTTTTGCACCCTCAATTCAAACCTTCATTTTTTACACTCAAGGTCATTTCAACAGATAATCTGTCATCTCTTAGTTTAGAGTTTGTCTACAAAGCTGACAACTTACTTCTCTAGCAAATTATATAAAACGTTAACGAGTAAGTAATTTGCTTCTTTCAGTTATTTTTCTTTATATTGTTTAATGTTCTTGGAAATGATAATTAACAGTTTGTTGCAAGCTACAGAAGCAACTCAATTTTCGAAAAAAGGTTAAGACATACGAATAATCAATTTCTGGTCAGTTCTTCTTCTGTTTTTTAACTCTTCTGAATCAGGTACTTAAATTAGCACGTCTCATTGTTTAACGGTTATCATCGAGTTATTTGTTTGATGTTCTATTTTCTGTTTTCGCTCAGTATTCAAACTGAATCATCATCTTTGAGTGTCAATACATCAGCGAATGGTAACAACCAACTTGGCTATTCTTACTTATTCACGCGAGTTCGAAATAGTTCCGTTGTGGTTATTCCATACCAAGTACAGAATTTTATCAACCAAGAGACTCTTCTTCTTCCCGACCTCTTGTATCCAATACTTTACCCTGAGGATCAAGTTGCAATATTTCTTATTTATCTATTTCTCATTGCATGGCCAGGATATTCTGGTTTTCGCCTTTTGGTGGTATTCAGTATTTCATTGTTCTTGTCCATTCCATCCAACACATACGTTTTAGTAACGTGTTGGGTGGATACGCCTGTACAGCTACATCTCAAACACCACTTTTTTTAACCGACTTCCAAAAAGGAGGAGGTTATCAATCGTCGCGTATTTTTTTTTGTATGTATGTTACCTGATTTCTTCTCCTGTGGTGAACCGTTTTGTATGAATATGGTCTTGTTTAATAAAGTATATATCCGTATTGGTGAAACTTCAAATTTTGGAAAAGAATTCTATAGCTAAAGTGATGAAATTTGTGAATGAACACATGCATGCATGGAAATCGACCAATATCCCTAACATATTGGTCAATTTTTCGAAAACTCCTTAGGGATGTGTATAGTTTTTAACGTTTAATCTATTAAGGAAGATCCCTAGGTGATCTCATATACTTTTCTGCGACGTGAAACTTGCAGTTTTGGAAAAAATCGCCGAAAATTCCAAAATTCTTATCAAAAATTTCATCGAAATGACATAGCGGACATTTCTTCATAAATATTTTAATTCAAACGTAATAGTGCGGGAATTTTAGGCAGTGGAAGTTTTAATTGCGAATTTGAAAATTTTCTATGTACATCTCAAGCATATAGGTAGTAAAGCAAAGTATTTTCGGCTCCTTAAATCAATGAATACCAAGCTCGTTTTGTTTGTATACCAGGCAAATACCTATTTAAAAGAAAATATTTCCATTTTGCGAAGACGGTGCTTTTGGTTGTCACATTCTCCCGGCCTAATAGAAAATTCAGTGACAACACATGTCAAATTCTGAACTGCTCTTTGATGCGTTTATACACAGGATGTTTAGTTATAGCAAACAAAATCACAAAGTAAAGTGATAGAAGGAGTTGCATTTATATGATGATTGAAATATAGGTAAGGTCGTTTAGCCGTATATACAGGATGTTTGAAATATAGGGTGGAGTGGACGTTTGGTGTATAAATATGTTGGAAAATATGTGAAATTAAAATTATATAGGGTGATTAAAAAACTGTTATATGATATGCATGCATGCATGCATATGAATTATATTAATACAGTGTTATTAAAAAAATATTTATTTTATAGCCCATAAGAAGTTGCATAAAATGTGGAGAGGAATTAATTTTACACAGGGCGATAACATAAAATGTTAAAAATAAAATAATTTATGAGGTAGCCCACAAGGAGTGATATACTATGGTTGAAATATAGGACAGATTTGACTCCGTAAATATGGGATGGATTCTACTCCGCCCTATAGTTTACAAAAGGCAGCAAAATTTATGCTAGTCCGTGGGCAGTCGTATGTTCAGGATGGTTGGTACATAGAGTGGAGTGGAATCATCTATAGTTATACGGAGTTGTCAAAAAAAGTTGAAAAAAGGTTACGTGGCGTGGTCCATAAGGCATAAATATATTTTAGGCTTATTAAGTCAACGCGTACTAATACATTTTGTTCATAAACATTTACCTGCCAATTTAAATGAAAATGTATCATTGTGTTGAGACTTTCGATGTTACCTGGTCCTGTCTATTAAGGTTATACATACCAAATAAAAAATAAAGAATGAAAACTACCTCAAAAAAACTAAAAAGTTGAAAATAAAACATTTAAAAAAATATATAACCGACTTCCACCTATAACTAAAAACTAAAAATAATTATAACAAAATACAACTCTAGCAAATAAATAACACATTCAATGTTGTTTTCTGAATGATACTTGTGGCATATTTTTCAATGTCTAAGTGCTTCTCTGAAGAAAACAGCACAGTTTAAAGAAAATTGCTGCATATTCCAAACGTGTATTATTTGATTTTTGACGTCAAAAATCAAATAATACACATTGTCAAATATTTTAATTTACATCTTAGAATTGTGCCTTTTTAATCCGTAGTTTCTTAACCATTGACAACGGGGTCTGATCCAGACCCCCGAAACGTTTGTAATATACAGCAATTTTCTTTAAACTGTGGTGTTATTTCCCAAGAAGCACTTAGACACATTCAATGTTGTTAGGTACCTATCCAGGAAGTAAAAAATGTATACTTTAAAAGGTGCTCATTCTGTACAAATTAATTACCTACCAATCTAGTATATTTTTGAAGTCGGTGCCAAGCAACAATCAAGTTTGATGAAGTAGTAGATAAATACGCAATGAAGGATTTTAGATTTGCTTGGCACCGACTTCAAAAATATACTAGATTGGTAGGTAATGAATTTGTACAGAATGAGCACCTTTTAATGTTTACATTTTTTACTTCCTGGGTAGGTACCTAACAACATTGAATGTGTTATTTATTTGCTAGAGTTGTATTTTGTTATAATTATTTTTAGCTTTTAGTTATAGGTGGAAGTCGGTTATACTTTTTTTAATGTTTTATTAGGATACCGTATATACTAGGGATGTAACGAATATTCGCATTAGCATTCGCATTAGCGATTATTCGCATGTTTTTTAATAAATATTCGCTTTCGCATTCGCGGTTATATATGCGAATTTTTTGCGAATAATATTTTTATGAGATTTAAAATTTGCAGGTTTGTTATTTGTACTTTAAAGAAAAATCTTCTAATTTTGATACAGTGTTGATGTTACTCATTAGGTAAATTGCACACTGTTTAATGATCATTGATTCTTACTTGCCCAAGCAAGTACCTCATAAACTTCATTATAACTTTAATAAAAAATAGAATTCTGATATTTAGATGCACTTAAATTACATTTTAATTCTAAGGGCTGGTATATTCACCTACGAGTAAAGTGTCAAGTAACTACTTGTCAGTTAAATTTATTGGCAGGATTAATTTATATTGAGTATATTCATGGAAAACATTTTGTGAGGTAAGTAGTTCAAAGAATCTAATGTTTCTCTTTGTCTGGTAATATGAAATGCATATGTTAGAAAAAGAGGACATCATTTAAGTTTTGTTTGTGTTATGTACATTTTTCAGAAAGGGCTCTTAATTTTCCAGAGGATAAATGAAAATAGCTATAGATTACAAATTGATTCAAAATGTTCACATTGTTAAAACCTATTGCGTGTAATATATTGACACCGCACATATTAGGTATATATCTTCAACAATCATAATCTCTTCTTTAATAAGTCAATAATATTTTATTCAGAATTTATAATTAAAATGTTTTTAAAAACTTATATAATTCTACGTAATTGCTGACATATTATGTTTCCAGTAAATATTTACTTGAATCTGTCAAGTAAATTATCCTGTCAGTAGGTGCCACTAACATTAAGATTACCCTTTGCTGGGGATGAATATACACCTAAATAAATTAAAAGTAAGTTATGTCAGTTTCATTATGTATAATATGTAGTTTCAATTTGACTCGTGAACAAGATATTTATTCTGTTTAATAAAAACAACACACTTGGTTATAATATTACTTCATGAAGTAAACCATACAGATGACAACATAGAATTAAAACGGCGTTGAATGTTTTAAATAGAGATTTGATGTTATGATGCAAAACTGTTTTTTATATTCAAAACGTAAAAAAATACATTTAATTAAAACATCAACAAATTTCTTACACTTTGTCTCATAAACAATAAACATAAATTTCAACATAGAAATTTAACATTTCTTCTTTGAAACATAAAACATACAATTTATTTACTGGACTTAGTAATTCAATTTTAGTTTTGTTTTCAGTTTTCAGTTTACTTTATGAATGTGAGAACTTAGCGTTGAGTATAAAAAATAAAGATTTGCAGTTAGGGTCCAAATCTTTGTGTTTACATATCTGAGACACCCGAAAAATATTACTGCTCTTCTAGTTTACGTATTTGTACTAATATAAAAACTGATTTATATAATTCCGATTCACAATTTATGATATATTTTTTCATGGACTCAAAATAACTAAATTTCATTATATCGGGTTCAACATAATCAGTCTTAAATATACGATTTATATGTGTTTGTGATTGCACAATTTTGGCGCCATATTTAAAAATCTGATATTCGCATTCGTATTCGCGAATATTGGTACTGAAAATTGACATTCGCATTCGCATTCGCGAATGTGGAAAATCGGACATTCGTTACATCCCTAGTATATACAATATACCGATACCCTTATAATATCTCCCGGTTTCTACCTCTTTCACATCACAGCAATTTTCTTCTAAACTACTGGACGGAAGAGGTTGAAATTTGGTATCAGTGTATAGTTTGGTGACCCGATGAGGAATACATATCGTAAATGAAGAAATTTTGATTTTAGGGGCACTTCTGGCGGGAAAAACTAAAAAAATCGACTGCCCCCACCCTTATTTCCGAAACTATAAGAAGTAAAATTTTGATATAGAGCGTCACCTAAATTTTACAGGAAAATAAGGAGAAAGCTCTACTATTAATTTTTTTACCGAATTTTAATCATTTTTTCCTTACTACAGCACCTAAGTTTTACCGAAACAATATTAAATTTACCATCTTCTGCCATTTTTGTCAGGAAGTATATATAGATATATAGATGTTCAGTTTTTTTTTTGCTGTGCCCATTCACATTTCTCTTAGAAAAATAGAAATATTTTGAAAATGATTTTCATACCTTTCATGTATTCCTTCTAAAGATCTTAGAACTGAATAGTAAGTAGTTTGTCATATTTATACTAGTGGCTCTGTCATTTCCATCAAACTGTCATAAATTAATAAATGATGAACTCAATGAACTCATTTTAATACGTGACTCTCACGGTGAAGACTCATTTATAATGCTGCTCCATTATCATAGCTTTAGACCCACAAAATCTTTTGAGTTCTCCCCAAGGCTAACTTGATTAAAGAAGCAACGCATTTAAATCATCCCGGAACATACCTTACTGCCGAGGAAAGTAATCCGGACGGGTATTTACGCCGTGAAAAATGCTCCTCGGTTTACGCTCACCCTCAAAACACATCCTCCATATTTCATCAATCTAAACACGCCTCTCCAAGCAGAAGCTGCCTGCTTGTCGACAAAAATTCAATCCTCTTTCAATTTCGCCTGTAACTTCATCCGTTCAATGTGAATGCGAAAACGGCGGCGGCTTAGACCGAAACTAATATTTCATCTTCCTCATATTAGGTTATCAGTTAGTTATTAATGATCCGCTGTGAGTTCATATGAGCGAAAAGTTGTGCAAACGACGGCGTCTTTACGAAAAGAGACTTTAAAGTATGGATCGTTGACCGATTCTGAAAGGAACTTCTCTGCGAACTTCCCGAGGGTTTACATCGTCGACAATGTAACGCTAGCCTTTTATTTGTAGTTCATTCATAGGACGTTGCCAAAGAAAGCGAAATGGTAATGAGAATTCGAACGTACCAAAACTGATTTTCTCCAATTCAAGATCGTTTTTGTTGATTTAGTGGGAAGATTCTCATTGCCCGCTCAAACAATAGAAAACTTAAACTTTGTTTAAAATTATAGCACTTTCATTTTCGATTGCTGAAATTAGTTCAAGTTAAAGTTGTTATTAATATCTGATAATTGAAGTGAAAGCTTCTCAACGGATTCCCACACTTACACGTTCGAAAATAGATGAGTGTAATAGTAAAATTAAAATGGGAATACCCCAAGGCACAATACTAGGTCCCCTTCTATTGTTGTACATAAATCAGTATTTCGGGAAGATCTTCAGAGGATGCCATTGAATACAATGATTTATGGCAAAAACATTGATTACAAAGTTTACTGACTAGTTTCAATACAAACGCGTCACAATAAACTTCAAGAAAACACAGTATGTACCCTTCACTAGCTACAAAAACAATCTTCTACATATCCAAACTCTGCTTATAAATGATGGAGTATCTGCACACGAAATAAGCAAACAAAATAGTATCAAATATTTAGGAGTAACAATCAATTCTCACCTACGTTGGGAAGAATATTAAAAAATGTCAGCAATACATTAAGACATCTAATATAAAAGTTTAGATTTCTAAAAAATATACTGACATTAAGCGAACTAAAAACTTTATATTTTGCTCTAATCGAGAGTAGATGATAATATAGAATACTTGCTTGGGGTGGAACTACTAAAAACCATTTAAAAAAATTGCAGACCCTACAAAACAGGGTAATAAAGATAATTTACATAAAACGTATATATTACATGAAACTAACCAACTATACATAGAAGCAGGCCTCCTTGATCTTAGGCAAGTATATAATGAATTGACATTCACATATAGAAATAGAAACACATACTTAAAAAAACAAAATCATAATTACAATACAAGAGGTAAAGAAAAATTAATAGTACACACACCATTTGCTCAAAAATCCATTGGCAATATATTTAAGCAATAAGCTCTATAACACACTCCCAGACATGTACAAAAAATTATAGGCTAATGATTGATTCCCTCACTTTTGACAAAAAAATAATAAAAAATTACCTCAGACAAATGGACAGACAAATTATTCATATTATTGACTGAAACATGAGAGTGTATATCCTGGACACTAAATAATTAGTAGATTATCAAATAGGTTGAGTATTTAATATTGGTTCGTTTAGTTCCTTTAATTTAAATATAAAGTATGTACTAAAATGTAGAAATTTGTTCCATTAATCTGATTATAACTATTACAATATAATGACATAATTATGTTTATTATAATTATACACCCATGAGCAACCCATTGAGGGTCTCAAATGGGTGTAATTATATCAATAACAACAGAATGAAAATTATTTAAGTAAATCGTGTTTGACTAAACATAATTAAACTACTATTATAACCTTCAAATTAGTTCAATAAAGATTGGTATTATTATTATTAAATAGAGTTAGTTACAAGGCTATATAGTAAGATTTTTTTGTTTATAGGACGTCAAAGAAATATTCTACATAAACCAATATCACATTCAGTTAATATACAATACCAGCACAAAATTTGCTTTTCGTTCTAATAAACATTCCATTTTCCTGTTAGCGATATTTCACATTAGAGGCTTGACGTTCGTCAGAAGTTTATTAATGGTATAGTCAAGAATGACAAACTAGAACCCCACAAAAAAGGTTATTGAATAATAAATAAACTAGTGGAAAAAATTAAAGGATTAAAAAATAATTCCAAATTTATTGACATTTTTCAAGTGGCTGTATTTCCCTTGAAAATGGTCTACAGTAGTTAAAAAAAAAACATTTTAAAGCTTGAACTATCTAGTTTTGAATTCTTACTATGAAAACATTTTTCAAATAACGTGTACTGTTCAATCCTAACGAAGAGCAAAAAAAAATTTTTGCAAAATTTGTTCGGTTTAATTTTTTGGTTCGCGAACTTAAAAAAAAAATTAAACTCAACCACTATATGGATCAGATAAGCTGTAGAAAAAAAGGACTTTTGGTGGCCTTTGGAATCATCAGACGCTAAATTGGAAATATTAAGAAAACCAATAATGTTAAGTGTTCCATATGCCCACAAAAACCCGGCAAAGTTTCGTTTCAATCCATTGAGCCGTTTTCTTGTTTTCTTCGATGCAATTTTTGAAAAAAATTACAGGATCACGATTTTGACTTTAAATGATCTTAACCTTTAATAATATACAACAAAATATATTTTTTCATTGATAAAAGTGTGTAAAATTATGGAAAATTATTTATTTCTTTTTTTGAAAATGTTGGAATATTTTTAATGACTCCAAATAATTTTAAACTATAACTACCGCCGTCATCAGCATTACCCAAAGCATACCACCTGGAGGTTGCCTCATCGGATTTACGCTTCTTTTGTGTGTGTGTGTGTGTGTGTGTGTGTGTGCGTGTGTTTCTTTAGGAGAAATGAGATCCTGAGGCTCATCTCTTCCTCCGTGTTTTTTGAAAAAAAATGTTTTTGGTGCGTTGTAAGAGTTCACGATAATTAACGATAAGAAATTTCTGAAAAACGTGTAGATCGAGATCGATTGGGTATATCAACTTTGTTGTTTAAATTTAATTAAAATTTTAATTCAGTCGAAGTTTAAAAATCAAGAAAATTATGGAATGCGATAATAATCGCGTTAAAAATTGCAAATATTGTTCTTTTAAATTTTATGGAGCCATTAAAAAAAGATTTCCAAAATAAAAAAAATAATTTGAAATATTTCCATTTCTTTAATTTTTCGTTGTTTTCCCCATAATTTTAAACAGTTTTATCAATGAAAATGCATAAAAAACTAACAAATATATTTTTTGTATTTTGTTAAAGGTTATGATCATTTAAAGTCAAAATCGTGATCCTTTAATTTTTTTCAAAAATTCCATCGAAGAAAACAAGAAAAAGACTTGATGGATTGAAACGAAACTTTGTGGGAATTTGGTAGGCATACTGCACTGTAAAAGGCATACTTAACTTTACTGGTTTACTCGGTATTTCCAATTTAGCGCCTGATGATCCCAAAAGCCACCAACAGTCCTTTTATTCTTGATTTTTTAAATTAATGTAAAGAATAGAAAAAATCAAAAACCCGTAGCTGATTTTTGTGGGACGTTTATTCAAGATTTCAAAACCTTCCTGAATTTACTGTGTGTGTGGTCAGCGGTTGCTGAGATATTGATGGTTAAAGACAAAAAGATCATTTTCCATTCAAAGTTCGATATCTAAGCGAGAAGTGGGCGTGTTAAACTTTTCAATAAAGCAAATCAAAGCTGAATGGACAACTTATCCGATCCATATAGTGGTTGAGTTAAAAAAAAATTCAAGTCCGTGGACCAAAAAATAGGATTAAGCTGTATACGTTCTTTCATCGTAAGATCTCAAAACTAGAATGGTTTTATTAAAACTCCAGTACGAACATTTTCAAGGGAACTACAGCCACTTGAAAAAGGGATTTTTTATCCTTTAATTTTTTCGACTATTTTATTATGTTCAAATCCAAGGTTTAGCAATGAGCTCTCCTTTGAATCATTTGCTTGCCGATATTTTCATGTCAAATTTAGAAGAGACAATAATGAATAAATTTTTACCGAAAAAAAACAAATATTTTTCTGGTACAGATATGTTGATGACATCTTAGTTTATTTTACAGGCTGTTAAAGACAATTGCACATCTTTTTAGCCTTTATTAATAAGTTACACCCTAACATAACATTTATAGCAGAGATCGACCTTCTTGGACTTACCCGTAACAATTCATGTATAAGTTTTAGTATATACAGAAAAACTACGTTCACAGACACTACGATTCATTATTCATCTTTAAGTTCACTAAATCATCCTCTCAAACACTTATTTATGTATTTTTACATAAGTGTTCGAGAGGACATTCTATTGTGGGAAGCACAACTGATGAAGGTTCCCAACCAGAAACGACATAAATCATTTATATTGTCTTGCGTATAAAAGATTGACACCTCGAAGAGAGTATTCAATACGTCTGACAGGAGAAGTTAACCTGAAAATTTCATCGTGACATTCTAACCTAGGAGTTACGGCAGAACAACAATTACACGGAAAGGCTCCAGATTCGGAACCTCTGTGTGCTAGAAAATCCTAGATGTCGATCTTTGCTTCGGGCGTCTACAAATTTACCGTTATGTATGAAATACATAAATAAGTGTGCGAGAGGACATTCTATTGTGGGAAGTGCAACTGATGAAGGTTCCCGACCATAAACAATAGATATCATATATATTGTCCTGTGTACAAAAGAATGACACCTCGAAGAGAATATTGATGTTTCATGTAAAGATTACTGGTAAAGCTATTTCTTGTAATGGTTTTATTTGGAAATAACACCACATTGACAACAAGGATGTATATTCAAAAAAATTATTTCAAATTTATATTTAATTCAGATTTAATGCCACTGACAACGAAGTCAGTATAAGACTTTGAAACATATGGATTTGTTCAACATACAGACTTTTTTATCAGTACAATATTATTTCCAAAAAAAAAAAACTAGAAGATGCCAGAAATAACCTTCAGAAAGCAAAAGCTTTTTGACCGCAGATATTGTTAAGTGTATTAAAATCTATTGATTATTTTATAACTAAAACAAAAAGAATAGCATAGCTTTACATTTTCTGTACATAAATTAAAATCTATTGATTATTTTATAACTAAAACAAAAAGAATAACACAGCTTTCCATTTTCTGTACATAAAAACGAATAAATCGCATGGAGTACAGAGCACAATCGACTCGTTCGATTCTTGGAAGACAGAATTGTTCAATAAAAAAATTGTAAATCCTTCTCCGACAGAATTTCTATAAGACCGTCGATATTCACCCACCCACCCGATTTGTACATAAATTTTACTGTTATTCCCTGCATAAACGATCCGCACCCTCAGTCTGTAAATCTACGATCCCGAGAAGATACTGCGTCATCATGCTCCTCTTTCCGTAGAACTTCTCTTCTATCGAAAATGACTGAAGATTTTACAATCACAGATTTTACGATCTCATTTATTCTTTTATATTACCTATCATAAGATCCCAATAAAGCCAAAGTATGACATAATCCACCGTCTAGATGTTGATGTCGCTTTTTTGTTGTCGAAACGCTTTATGAAAAAGCACACAACTTTTTGAGGGCCATTGAAAGTATGAAACTGAATATTTATAGATCGTCGGATATAGCAGATGAACTCCGGAAAGAATTAATTAATGTCTTGCATTAGTTTTAAAATATGCCATTAAAATATTTTTTAGGCGTTTAATTTCGAAGTAACATAACTGTCAAAAAATGTCTGAGACAATATTCTAATTTGAAAGCAGTTGTTTTAAATGGGCTGGTGTCTGCAGTGGACAAGTGATGACAAATATATCGTGGAAGTAATTTAGATATACAGTGGGCAAACAGTGCGTCAAAGTTTAGGACTACTATAAAAATTTCATTCACTTTTCAGAAGCAGGTTAACTTTACTTCCTGGGTAATAATATAATTAATATTTTGAAACCGTGTGCAATCAATCACTATTTTCAGACATATCTTCTTTCTTATCTGAGTTAAGGTACAATTCAATTGAAAATTTTAGCGTATTCTTATATCTCTTTCTTTTTCTCTCTGTTTCTTTTTCCCTCTCTAATTTGTATTCTTTGTCTATATTTTTCAAATATAATTTAACTTTTTTATTAGTTTTATTATTTGGACCACTTTGTATAAGTGAACTCTAATGCTTATATAACAAATTTTTGATACACCCTCCGGAATAACAATAATTTTACCCCACCCTTACTTCAAACATCTTGTATAAGCAACTACTTATGTACCAAACTATATAATTTTTTTAAACCGCCTGTATAATTCCACTCCACCTTATGTTTCAACCATCCTGTATATTCAACTACTTCTGACAATTTTTAAAGCTTTTGTATAACTGTAATTATTCTCCGTCCTATAATCCAAATATCCACTCTGTATAACCATAATTTGCTCCACTCTGATTTCAAACACCTTGTCTACGCAACTACTTATGTGCCACCCAATACAATATTTTTAAAACCACCCTATATAACTAATTCAATACCAACTTATATTTCAACCATCCTATGCATATCACTGCTTATGTACCATCTAATATCACGAGTTTCGATAAACTATCGGAATATTTTCTGCATTTTACACGACTCTCAGCCCCCTAACTTAACTTCGTCTCACTAAAAAGTAAAAAATAATTCAATTAGGTATTTACAACGATAAGTATTTAATGTTCTATAAAACTGTAATTGTAGTTGGTGCTAAGTCTAAGAAATGCCTATATTTTACATGGGAAAATAAACAGCTTTAAAAATTAAACATTTTCTGTTATTAATTAATAAAGCTATTTATACGCCATGTTACATATATATTTTTCAGGCTTGACATATACTTCACACACAGATTTATAGAACATGCAATACTTTTCGTTTTAAATATCCAGTTGAATTATTTTTTCGTTTTTAGTTGGTATTAGCTATTTATGTATTGCTTTTTAGTGATATAATGGCATAAATGGATGGGTTCTTCCATTGGTAATAATTTTGTTTTGTAACAATTTTCGTTATAGATATGCGACGATTTTAAAGTTGTTTGACGTATTTTTGCAACTTTCAAAAGTATGAGTATTTTAGAAGAAGAAGAATATTATTAAACATGTCAAATCGGTGAAACAAATTAAAGCTTATAAATTGGTTTTGTCGCATTGTGAATTACGGATTTGTAAACATCGTTAATAAAAGTTATTATTAAGTTCTAAGTTCTAAATGAACCTTTTACTAGTAATTTATTTTCTACTGTAGACTGCCAGAAATGTTTTAGAAATTATATCGACAAAAGGATATTCTTATTTTAACCTTGCTTCAATCGGCAAGGGCTGACAAATATCTCTGGGGAGCAATTGAGCAATATTGAAGTGTATCGAAAAGGGAATTAGGTGGCTGTATAACCGTCAGTTTGATATTTTCTTTCGATATTGGGGTTTGGGAACTTTTAGCGCTTTTGGTATTAGACAACCAATAATAATGTTACGTATCAAATGTTTTTATAATACTCTGTTGCTACTACAATACATATCTTCAAAGATAAATACATATACACTCACGGATAAACATATTGCATATTGTCATATAAAATATTATATATATATATATATATATATATATATATATATATATATAAATTAAAGATTAAATTTTTATAACAGTCTTGTAGAGAAATAAGTAAAATGATCAGATACTCATTATAATATTTATTGAAAAGAACAACAATAATAAGGTTAAGTTGGTATAGGTTAGGTTAGCCAGCATTGGAGTACTTTTAACCTAAGATTCCAGCTCATGATTACTAATAGAAGAATACGTTTCTGCTGGGTTCAAATTATTCGCACAACTATTTTCAGTTAAAATTTCATTTGCAGCAGCTGGCACATTCAGAAGAAATTCTAATAACAAGAGCAAACCAGGCTATAAAACCACAATTTATCCATTGGCTCTCAAAGCCTACAACAAATTGACGAGCTGTCCTTATATTAAGGATACCGATAATTCAATTTGACATTTTGAAGTTCTTCGCAAGATTACTCCTTCATCACAACACAGTCATTTTTCCGTTCAAATGCAGATATTTTGAACAGAAAAGTCACTTTTACATGAACGTATCCATCTAACACAAAGAGACTTGGTAAGGGATGACGAACTTCTACTACCCCTTTTCCTTCTTCTCAGCCGTCAACTACAATCTGAATACTGGGACAAGATTGAAAAACCATCTACAACTCGATGTTAGTCTTGACTAAGCCCCCAAAAATGTCACCACAGTAACACAACAATACTCTAACCTAACTTTAAAAAACCAGTTAACACCTTAAGGAACTTTTGTGCTGGACCAGAAAATGTTACGGCAGAGGACAACAATAAGAAGATGCGTGAGTTGCTTGATCCAACGATATATCATAAAGTACATAAGGATCCAACGTTGAGGATTCTTAAAAAGCAAACGATCAAAGTGTCTTCAGTCAGCGGTCGAACCACCAAGATTATATGATAAAATATATGACAGAAACTCAAACATTAGAGATTCCGGCCAGGAGAATACGATTTGCTGACATGTATCTTAGCCTTTGAAGCCCTTTTAGATTAGTTGTGATTTTCAAGCCTGCGTAGTTTTTTTTAAGTGATTGTGCAACAGAATCACTTTTGCACGAAAAGAAATTTTCATTACGTAAATAAATGTTTCAAATTTTCATAATTGTACACCATGCCTACGTTGGTAAAATTCTTCGCGCATTAAATAATTTAATATGAATCACAGGATAGGTATAATAGGTAACCAACTGTTGGCATATCTAAAATTACCTACCCGTTTGATGGGACAGGATTAACTTAATTATCACCAAAATCGTTTATCTACTTTAATTGATCATCCAAATCATTTCAGTAGAGACGTTCTTCAATTTCGTAACCTAGTCACACCAATAGATTGGAAAATGTGGCCTCCAAAATTTTCAGATTTAAACCCCTTTGATTTTTGTATTTGGGACTACTTCAAATCATTATTGTATGGGGATGTCCGTTTAGAAGATAAACACTTTACTCTCCATTTCGCTGATGATGAAATAATATTAGCATAAGATCAATAAGAGATAGACCAAATATTGCATTAATTGAACGAGAAATGTAGAAAATGGGGCATCTCTATAAACCCTGAAAAAACACCTAGCGGTGGAAGAAACACTGATGAACATTGCAACAGAAGCAAACATAATAATGATGAAGTATGATGAAATACACAATAATGACATAAAAATATTAATAGAACAACTGATGCAGGGATAAGGGAAACTCCTGGGATGAATGAACTTTAAATCCAGTGTTACATAAAATTAAGAATTAACGTAAATAAGCGGAAAACACGGTAAAGAATACTCATTTAAGTTGACCATGATATTTTTTCTGGTGTGATCACTTAAAAAGAATATTTTACTGGATTACTTAGAACTTCTCTTTAAAAAGCTAAACTTCCAGAACTAAGGAGACTTTCCTTTAGTGTTAATAAAACAAATATTTTCGAAATTTCACGTCGTCAGAAAAATACAAATATAAAAGGCGAATATCCCCAAGTTAAAGCGAAGAACTACCACCAGATCTAATTACTTAGTGACTCCTATTAACTTCTTGAACCCCTTCTTTTACACAGAGTGAGCGTATGACTCATTATCTGCTCCAGAATAAAGGGGCTTTAGTTTTGCCGACCATGTTTAGAACTTAACTACACACAATGCTAGAGATAGTTAACCTTATCTCCCTAGTAGCCTGATCAACGCTGTAACCGAGTACCGTAGTTGCCTTATAAGACATAAACCTCAACACAGTGATATCAGGATGTATATAGATCACTCCATTCTGTTGGATCCCATGACTCACTCATGTAACCTCATTTGCTCTACATAGTCCAGAAGCTCTGCCACCCCTCGATAAGCGTTAAACTTTTTAAAATTTTAACACAGTCTAAACACACATAGAATATGTACTTATATCTAGGGACGTGGCTATACAACTTATGTTAATTTTGTCTGTCCATTGGGGTTTTCTCTCCTCAATTTTTTTTTCCTGCAACAGACAAATATTTAAAATCGTATTTGGAGACTAAAGTGTAGTAAGGCAATTTCGTAAAATTGCCCGGCTATATGTACGGAAATTCTTCCTCACAGTTATTCTGAGAGTAAAAGATGTCTTAAAATGATCAACCAGTATTCCTGTATATAAATAGTAAATTATATATTGTGTTATACTTATCTGTTTGGAGACATTTAAAAAAAAAACCTCGAAATATTCAACAAAACGATCGACAACGACTCCAGAGTCGGAGTTGAAACGTCTCCAAACAGATAAGCATAACACAATATACATACACTATTTATATACAGGAATACTGGTTGAACAGTTGAAGACATCTCTTTCTCTCAGAATAACTGTGACAGCCAGTAATCCGGGCAATTTTACGAAATTGCCTTACTACACTTTGTTCTACATATACAATTTTTAAATACTTATCTGTTGCAGGAAAAAATTCTGAGGAGAGAAAACCCCAATGAACAGACAAAATAATTCAAGACCTCCTCAACAATCTTTTCGAAATTACTCACTTATATTAAGTATGGATCTTGTTATCGCAAAAAGTATCGAAATAAAATTATCGATATATATCGAACAAACGTGTGGATACCAGTTTAGAAGGGGGAGAACCCACAAAAACCGAGAAAGTATGAATGAATTTAGCGTAATAGTATCCTTAAATACGGGCAAAATACTAATTTAACGAGAGTCAAACGCCATCTGAGTATCGAAATCACGAACAAATATCGTTACTGGTATCAAACCCATATACGTATCCAATATCGCAAGAAGAGTACCTATAACAAGAATACCTGGTATCGAGAACAAGGTATCGATAATGGTTTCATATCAGTAGTATCTCAAAATTGTGAAATTCTAAATTTCCATAATTTCATTTTTATATTTTAGCTAAATGAATGTTACCCGCCAACAAAATATTACAAAAAATCGATATAATTTTAATGTGCTGCTGCGTAAGAAACAAGTATATAGCTGTGGAAAATAACAGAAGACCCTTGTAATCTAATTAGAAATAATCCTACAGTTTTGGAGTTACGCATTCTGTATAGAAAAAAATAATTCACTTCTGGAAAATGGCAACAATTTGGTGACATATCAGAAACTTTTCAGGACATAACCAAAAAAAAGAAGCCGATGTAAACCTAAAGCCACAAAAAAGTCATATATAATATTTTTAAACGAACTAATGAATACTAGGAATGCCAGTAAGCATCATATTTTTGAACCAACAAACGTAAATTTCACTTCTTCCTAACAAAGGGTACTTGAAAAGTGGGTCAGATAGAAATAAAAGGGATCCACCATAAATACTGAGCTCCCCCAATATTTCGACAAACTGAAAGTTTTATAAAACAAGCAGCCCCCAGGTTATTTATTGCTATTGATATTCCCTAACGTAATCGTCGAAACGGAAATGTAACTGTCACACCAAGAAGGAAAATAAGCCGGGAAGTCTCGAGTGCACACTGGAATAACAATTTAGAGGCTCAAGATAAACCCAATTAAGTGCTGAATAAATAAGAATGTGTTACTTAATTCCAGTGGTACGTATAAATTGTTAACGTTGTTTATGTAAAGACTTGAATTTGGTGTCTCGTTATTTCAGCGAAGACAATATAAAATTCGGCAAAAGATTGTAAAAATCATATTCAGAGAGAAAAATCTGTATATTCAAGGAAAAATCAAACGTTTTCCGGTCTTTTCTGACCTCGTTTTAAATGGCTTTAAACATGTATTGAAAATATAAAAAGCAAAATTAAAGTTTGATATATGACATTTAAGTGGAACACAAGAATTACATAAAGAAACGACAATTTGAAAAATCGAAAATTTGGGAACGTGCTTGTAACCTAGGCCATAAAATACAATTTGACAATTCAACTATACTTCACGAAGAACAACATAACACAAAAAAATGAGTATTCCTTAATTCTTTTAAATGAAGACGATTGTATCGCTTCTACTTCTGTAGAATTCAATCGTATCTTTACCGACAATAAGGAAAAAATTAGTAATGGCCATCTCTTTTTGAACAACCCAATATCGGGATAGTTCATAAGGTTTTTCCTAGGTTTTCTCTTATGATGTTAATGGGATCACTAATATAAAAGAATTCTTTGATCGCATCTTATATCGAATGCCCTATCTTATATCAAAGTCGTACCTAGGAACGCCACTTATAAATTCTAAAGATAACTCTTTCAGGTTCTTCCAACTTGAAAGCTGTTTAACTGTAATACATGAGCTTTAGATTTTTTTGTGCTACCTGTATATCTAGAAATAACAAATTGTTCTTATGTCAGCTTAAATGTCATATATCAGACTTTCATTTTACATTTTATATTTTCAATATATGTTTAAAGTCGTTGAAAACAAGATCATAATAGACCTGGAAACGTTTGGTTTTTTCTTCAATATACAAGATTTCTTGTTTCGATTGTGGTGTTATTTCCCAAGAACACACAAAAATAATCAAGAATATGCCAAAATTAACATTTTGAAGACACATATACAGTGAGGTCCTGAGTAACGGATAACTTCATTTTCTACTTTTGAATGCAAGTGAAAAATCCTGAAACATATCAGTTTTTTAAACGAACCTACAATTTTTGAAAAAAATCATTCACATGCTCCTTCAACTAACTGCTAACTACCCCTACAAAAATTGAAATACGCAGTAGTATATGATACTCGGTTTCTATTCAGCCTTATAATACTTTTGATTTTTGGGCGTTGGTAATAAGAAAAAACAATTTTAAAATTATTAAAGATATTTTGAAGTAATAAACAATATTTACAATATTGGTAGTCAAAGCCATATGCTCAAACTTGGCACCATTCAATTCTTGTCAAAAAATAAACGATGTTGAAATTCTTAGTTTTGCAACATCTCTGCCCTGATTTGATTAATTACATGCCTTATTGTTTTAAAGCGTCAATATTAGTTGGTTTACTCTTTTAGATTTTTAATTTTAATTAGCCAAACAAAAAATCCAGTAGGGTCAGATCCCAAGAACGGGCTGGCCATTCAATTTCGCCACATTTACAATCCATCGGTGCGGAAAAACTTCATTCAAATAACCTCGTACTGCTGCTGTTGAAACGTTATATTGATATCGGCTGGGTTAACAATAACAGGAAATAATTGTCTTAATTCAGATATTAAAATATACTCATCCCATCATTAGTGAGGATTTTGAGTACTCTAATACCGAAAACTTTGCTGAGTAAACATGGGAAAAAAACATTTTTTGAGAAACATCGAAAACATCCCTTGGCATCTATTCATAACCATTTCACAAAATCGTCATGTAGTTACAGAACCATTTTAATTTTATTAATATTTTATATGATATTACTCTTTTTTCAAAATTCTCAATGCACCTACTTCTCTTGTAGGTATCTGTTGGTTGACATTTTAAATGTTTTTGGTTTTTTGACATTGACATTTTAGGGGTTTTTAACATTTTTAAATTTTTGAAAATTTTTACAAATAACATTTTTATGACGGTAGTTTTGGTATTTTTTATATACTGTAATTTATTAGATTTTTGAACTATTTTTGTTAATTATTTACGTTATTAGCATTTCAGCTATTTTTGTCATTTCGGGTCAATTTTAATATTATTGTTATTTTTGACATTTTTAATATTTTAGGCATTTTTTACATTCAATGAATATTTTCACATTTTCAGTATTGCTTATAATTGTAGATAATTATGTTATTTTTGTAATTTAGTATTTTTACATTTTGAGTTTTATATTTCGATAGTTTTGTATGTTATGCATTTTTGTCGTATCAATTAAATTATGAACAACATATGTATTGATTTAAATAATGCATTACATCCGGTTCCCGAAAAGTTGTAATTTTTTAAAACAATTCGCATCTGCTCCCACATCAAATGTTTACATTTTCACAAAATGGTTAAGCTCGTTTTTAGAGTACACATACCAGTACTCACTTCAATATTGGACCAATCCAATCGTCGAATTTTTGCAAAATGAGAAATCACTTCTCTATTCAAATAAATAAAAAAAATCTGTGTCTCAGTTCTATTATATGTATTACTTTAGGTCCCCATAAATACCAAATTTTTCATCTGTTTCCCATTGCGTGAGTGAAAATTTGCAAATAATTAAACTATTTTCTGTTCATTCTGTTTCCCATATATTGAAACTTCCTAAAATAATAGAAATCCAGTACTTGATTTTCAGAAAATTTCTGCAGCATATATAATGAAAGGAATCTCTCAATTCTCGTTTCACTTCATTGTTCTTTGTCGAAGATTTTCCAAAAATAATTCCCCAGCTACCCCTAGAAATGATGAAATGCCAGCAAGATAAGTAAATTATTTTTTATTTATTAATTTTTACGACATTATCAGTTGGAACCCATATTGGTCGCATCCAACAATTAAATATTTTATCAACAATAAATATAGTAAATGTAGTAACTAATTTTCATAATCATTCAAAAACTAGACAATTTACTCTAATTGCTATATAAAACTAAATTTATATACCCATTTGTCTATATGATAAATTTTAAAACTACACAAGTATCACATATATATATAGTCGCAGTTCTCTCATTTTTCTTTGGCATTTTTAGTTTCGTACCTTTATGCATTTTTCTTTGGGAAGTGCTGTTTCTTCTTTGTCGTCCTTCATTGGGAATATTATTCAGCTTCTCTGAATTGCAAGTACTTATTTCATCCTTTTAGAGTGAATCTAGTGGTATTTGTAGGATGCATTCTAAATTGAGACATTTAGGAGGTGAAAACATATCTTCATGTACCACCGTATATACTTCCGCGGTGTTAAGCAATAGGCAACTATTTGATCGCACCGATCTATGGTGGACATGTAATTGTTAGCGTCAATGTAAGTCAGTGGTTTGGATTTATAGATCCTTTCCTATGGGCTACTTCCGGTATTCCAGCAGTATGTTTAGCAGAGATTGTTAGAACTTTTCGTTTTTCCTATTTTTGTACACGAACCATATTTCTTTTATTTTTACCAAGTGTACTGTCAATGTGAGTTTTATTTTCATGCAGTCTGTGGCAACTTCATCCTGTTATAAACATTGTTCGTGAGGAGTGTATATCCTTCTCTCATATATTGCCACGTTAATTCATAAATAAAGGAAGAAACTTGACCGTCTTCATTATTCATTGTACCCTTTCCACAGTACACAAGATATTGAGTAAGAAACCGGCGTACCTACATATTTCGTAAAAGTTTTATTCCATGTTTGGCTTTGAAATTAAACTTCTTTGCAATAGTAGGGCCTCATGAAGAGCATTGGTTATTGCCATTTGAGTTATATATAGTTATATTTAGTTACATTAGTTACTCAGAGATAATGTAGCTTTTTTACCTCTTTATATAGTAGTAGCATATATATAACAAAAAGATTGCATTTTGTGGGTTACTCTCCGAATGCCACATGTCATTGTTTCAATTCAATTGTGACTAGCATTATCCTGTTATGAAAAACTTAAAACAAATCAAATCAAAAAGCTATAAAACTACACAATATAGATACATTTTCCGTCCACTCTTACTTGCCAAGAATCGAAATCTAATTGAGATGAGTGGTTTTAACGACTACATAACAAATCGTTATTTTTGTAACAAGCAATAAATTTCGTTTGTTTTTTCAGACCATTTAGTCTGATTAATCTTATGTGTCACAGCAACTATACACAGCGCTAATTGAAAGCAGCTTTGTTTAAGTAAACGTTGATAAATTCCTCTAGTTTCATACATTAAAATTTTTATGTTAACAATACAAAAATAGACGCGACACGAATCTTTGCATGAACGCTGTAAATCCAGAGAATAATTCATTGTTTATACGCACACCGATTAAAATGAACATGGAAAGAGTTATAAAAATGGTCGTAGATTTTTAACTACATCTTTAATCATTAATTTATTTTATATGTACAGGGTGCCCTATCTAAACAACAAGACAAGATTGACGGGTTTGTACTCGAAATTAAAATAAGAACTCCCAAATACTTTTTATCAAGACGACATGTTTGGCGATTAATTCCTTGGCTGTAATTTCAATCCCTTAGTGGGGGTATTCTCCACCCTTATTTTACTTAAATGGGGACAGTTATGTTGGGATACATCTTGTCAAAAGACACACCTTCTTTAAAATAACGTTTATTTTTTAATCTTTCAGGACTACCTTTTCCAATCAAATATTACTGGTCCTGGCGATCAAGTTATCTAGAAACTCAATTGGAATTCGAGTAGTGGAGAAATAGAGTTCTTCTGTGAGGGGATTCTCTACAATGAAGGAACTAATTGCACTATCCAAAACAGTTTTATCCTGAACATACCCAAACTAAACGAAATAATTTACAAAACTCCATCTACCTGTACGCATTTCTAGCGGACTTGTCTGGAACTAAACAATATTATTTTAATTGAATTTTTACAACAACTTCCGGTTCAAATGATGGGGCAGCCACACGTGTATATAGAACTAAAGAAACTAATGATAGATTTTGAGAAACGAGTTGGTTTTGTGATAATAACTATATAAAAAGGGAAGAGATAATTTGCAGGTTAATTAGTGTTACCTGTTTATGACTTTCAACATCACAATATATATAATCAATATTTATAGACACCCCAGAAGTAATTGTTCGCGCTATTCCAACATCTTACAAGTCTGTAAGTTGATTCAAGCATCCAAATAATTTATTCATAAATGTTAGAAATGCCTATATTAAGATGACTGATGGAAAGTGACTGCCAAATTTAAATCTTGGTTTAATGCATATAATAAATATATAAATATATAAAATAATGAAATATGTCGCTGACTATAGCGGGTACTGGCTGATGTATAGGTGTATCAGTCAGCCCACTTCTCACATTTCGACTCTATAGCACGTTTCAACAATTCAATATGTTCGTTCCCAGCTATCCCATTTCCCAGATTCTCATTCCCACTATCCTTTTCCAGCATTTCTTTTCCAGCATTTCTGTTCCAGCATTCAACATGCTGGTACCAGGTATCTCCATTCCAACTTCCAGAATTAAATTCCAATGATTCCGCTTCAATTCCAACACAAGTTTCAGTCATCAACTCGCCGAAACCCAGCATCTTCAACCCAACTATCAGCAGGTCCGAGACCAAACAGCCCTCACTGTTGCCAATATTCCATTCCATTTCAACATCTTTACCTTGATCCACTATCCGAATTTCTACGATCCTTATATCCACGATCCTAGTATGTACGATCGTAATGTTGGCGATCCTAATACCCACGAACTGAATTCCGGATATTCACTCGCCGACCCCTCAATATCCCGTTCCAGTCTCCAACAAACTGATTCCGAATTCAACATGTGTGTCGCCACCTAGGTTCAAATCTAAATAACCAACTTGCTGAATACTCACAGAATTCAGATAGAAAATCTCCCAGAGTAAACTCCATAACAATAAATTTACAGCTCATATACTCGGAGCAACGAAGTCCCAGGTTCCAGGGATCGAAACCCGGTCACACCTTTTTTTTTCAAATAATTAACACGACCGCCGCTATCTGCAGGCGCCACCCACCAGACAGCTAATTACCTAACCATAAGATATCTTTAATAGCTGCCACCTTATCAACCCCAGGATGTTCAGGTTCTTATCAAGCGCACGGTTATCAGCCGCAAGCGCCACCCTTATCAGCTACTGAGAAGAGCTTGTTTACCTCTATGGTTTCACAAATGGCCTTGCGGTTAGGCCTTATCTCGTGACCTTGCAAATTTTGCTAGACTCAAGTGGGACGTTTCCTGCTTGTCTAAATATTTAGTGGTAAATGGTCTTTACCTATAGCCTCTATCACAGAGGAACCTTCGAAGGAGAAGAATTGTTACAACAGCCATATTGGAAAGTTCTGAAATTAAAAATTAATGATAAACAAGTGACTATAAAGATTGAGCGCCTCAAACATGTTATTTTTCTGTAGAATATTATACTGAAATGCCTTTAGCCTAGTTTGAACACCTATATTAGATTCGGATTCAAGGCACTCTTTTGGTAGTAGGTGCTCTCCATGGAAAGTAGTAGTGGCTGTCTCTATAAAATAGGGCTGATTTCAGATAAATATTCAGCAATCAAATATAGTTATTTTCCTATAGAAAATTATACTCAAATAACTTTAGCCTAGTCGTATCTCCTAGATAACTTCATAATAAATAGTTTAAGATTAAAAATAAATACATATGTTATCTCCTTAATCAAAAAACGTCGACCAATATTTCTAATTGGTAAGGTACGGTCATACCTTACTGATAATTATTGATGAGGCTTCATCTGTATTGGTGAGCTGGGAGTTGCTTTTTCTTCCTCAAAACCTAGATTATCTTCTACCAGTTGTGAACTTCCGTCAGTTACACACTTCTGTAAAATACCCTCAAAATAACTTGAGTTTGTTAAATTTTATCGAAAATATCGGGAAAATCCTTCTATACCTTAAAATACCAAAGCTTACATACCTTCGGAAAACAATTTATTACTCTTCCAATCAGATTTAATTTACTAACGCAAAAACCAGATCTTCTCAAGTTTTTTTTATTGCAAACTACAGCGCTAATTAGTCCCTCTGAATATTATAAAACATGTAATAGAGAAGAAGAGGTATTATTAAGTAAGAGCAATCATCATTGAAAAATCACTGTTTGTTCGTATTCGGCCTGTAATTGAACAAAATTATCTGTAATTAAACTCTCACGGCGAGATACCAAAGCGGAATCAATCACTTCATCTTCGACAATTAACTCCCGAGTTATACGAATGGAAAGAATTATTTCAAAAGAAAGAATTTTAATGGGCAGTCGAAGATAAAGTGAAATGAAATTTATGTTTTCGCGAAAGACATTAACAGGATAGAGTGACATTTTGTCGTATTTTTCTTAAATGTAAACGAGAAATTGGTTGACTACGAGTAAGCTTAAAACATTAACTTTTATGTTTAATTATAATGATTGCATTTTGCAACATTTATGTGTTTACCAACGCGAGAATCAAAATTTTAATATGGGACATAATAAATATTACAAATAATGTTTCATTAATTTTTATTTTATTTTGGACAACAATCAGTGAAAATTATGTTTTGATAACTCTGCTTTGTTCACATAAATCGATCCTTGGGCACCAATTCATTGCATTGTCTGTGTGATACTTTCCTTAACTTTATGGTGCACTCATGGCTTATTCTCGTAGAAATAAGGTTTGAGATAGGTTCATTGAAAAAAGCTTAACTTACTCTTTAGTTGATGGAAGGCAAAATATATGAGTACCGATCTTCAGCTAACTGGAACTACATGAAGACCACACACAAATTACTAAGATCCGCAAAGAACAAAAAACCCGTGGAAAACTACTTGTAGAAACTGCAAGATATCCTGCGTCAGCTGAACAACGAAGCGAATGTCGGCGTGTTAGGCAAAACATAAACTGAACATAAAATTAAACGAAGTACTCAAAATTATTTCGTCAGGAACAATAAAACAGGGCATAAAATTTATCTTAACACCTGTAAAGAACTTGCAAACATCGATAATCATGAAATCAAAATCAAAAACTGAGGCACCCTTAGCAACACATATGTGACTTTATCCCCGCTGTGGAAATCACTTATCCCACCAAATGAAGACAAATTCATCAACAAAACTACATAACCAGAGCAAATAAATTCTAATAAGGACTTAGGCGGGTAGTATAATTTACGACCAAGAATAAAACACACTCCAATTTTATAGTACCTTTTGAAAATGAAAAATAAGGTTTTGACGAAACCTCAAGATATTAAAAAGAAGTTTTGACATGTATATTTTTGGTAAGAGATTTTTTACCTGACAGCTTAAAGATTATACATTTTTTAAAAATAGTTTGTTGTTTTTTCTAAGTACTTCTTGGGAAATAACACCACAGTTCAAAGAAAATTGCTGTATATTCCAAACGTTTCGGGGTCTAGATCAGACTCCGTTGTCAATGGTTACGAAACTATTGATAAAAAAGGGGGCACAATTCTGAGATGTAAATTAAAATATAGTTTGTTGTTGCTGCTTTTGTGTTTGACAAAAACGTGATTTTCATATTAGACTTTAAAATGTTAGAACTGATTTATCATTGAACCGGGAAACCCAATAATTATCTCTTGCTTACTAGAATTTTGGTTAGACTCGTATCTATTAAATCAGAGATATGGTTCTTACGAAAAGATGTCACGAGAGTACGATTAGTTTTATATAGCCATAAAACAATGATCAGTCAAAAAAAATTCGTTCCGGTTAGGATAAAAAATCAGAACTAAAACTTGTCGCAGTCCGACGAAACAAATCACTTTTAGCAACTGTCCCACAGCAATTACCCCCACAATTGAGGCGGTCAGTATTCACTGTTTGGTGCAAATCGCAAAAAGTCTTATTATTTTTTTTTGTTTGTGTATGAGTTCAAGTAAATGATAAGTGGATAATGTTATCAAGAAAAACAATTAGCTGGTTTTGATGTTAACAACAAATCAAAGCTTGTCACTGTCTGCATGAAGATTTCATTCCTATCGTGCGGTCCTAAAATGACGGATAAAGTCATTGTCTACGTTATTATGAATGTAAATGAATAATTTTGAAACAGATCAATTTTTATTTTTAAAACTGTAATTTTTGAATAAAACTATTTACCTACCTTTGCAACCCCCAGGATTAATAACAACCACCAAAAAAGTAGCGTGTGATATCACATTTAAAATCGTGTTCAATTCTCTATTCAGCATTATAAGAGCTATTGATTTTTGGAGGTTACCAACCTAGGAGAAATCAATTTTCAAATGTTTAATTTGTAAAATAATTAAAGAACCATAAAACACTAATAACTTTTGAAGTAATTAACAATATTTGTTAATCTCTTGTTTCATTGGGTGTTCTAAATCATTTTATTTTAGTTGATTTACTTTTGTTGATTTTTTGTGTTAAATAGCCGCAAAAAAATAATCCAGTAAAGGCAGATTACTAAAACAAGCCCATCAATTTATCCACATCTTCCGATCCATCGTTGTGAAGATTTATTGCAATAATGTGGTGGAGCTCCATCTTGTTAAAACCATATATATTAATTAAAAAGAACAATACAAAGTTGGTTCATTCAAATATTACATTTTGTAAAAAATCCAAGAAACTCCACTCAGTTAATGTCATTTAAAAAACAAAGGGTCCACGTATTCTGTTGTTTATTATGCCACCCCAAACGTTCACTTTAATAGCATAGTGAGTTTGACTTTCTCTCATCCAGTGAGAATATTGTGTCTACAATACCGACAATTTTGTTTGTAGCCATTTCATGTATGATAAACATAGCCTCATCGGAGAAAAGAATATTTTTGGGAAATATCGGATTCTCTTACCCTCTATTCGTAACCATTTCACAAAATTGTAATTTACTATCAAGTTCATATAGTCATTTAGTTCCTGAATACTGATTATTTACATCATTATCACCGACTTCTTCTCTTGTAGGTTACTGTCGGTTTTCCTCTATATTTAACAATACAGTGAGAAACAGTCAAATGAAATAAATTCTATAACGAATAGAGGAGGGCGTGTTGGGAAAAACGCCTGGACACGTCGATTTGTATTTTTAAATGCGCATTTTTTCAACAAAAAAAAATATATAGAGTATGTCATCTGACAGTGGTCAATACCAAGTTTCTTATTTTAAATGCAAGCCCCTGTATATTATTTAGTTTTTGGATTCTCCAGAAAATTCTAGACATAATTCATGTAGAATACCCTACAACTATCTTCAACTGTTTCAGAATATATAAAGTGTTTTCAGATTTATTACAAAAATTAACATAAAAAGAAAATTATTTTATTTCACAAATTAGCAACATTTCACTAAAAACCTAATAAGTAATAATGATTATTTCTTAATTATATAAAAAAAAAACAAAAAAAAACATTAATCTCAATGTAGGAACTGTTTAAAATGCTAGCCGCGAACGTCTTGGCAACATGCTAATCTGGTATAGAAATGTTTTCTAACGTTACTCGACATCTTAGGCGTGACTGATCTATTCGCAAGCGTGGTTCTTCTTTTTAGGTAATCTAAGTTCAGGGGTTTAGTTTTGCATACAGTACTTTTGACATATGCCCACAAGAAGTAGTCCAATAGCGTCAGATCAGCAGATCGTGCTGGCCATTCTGTCGATCCGCGCCTCCCGATCCACCGATTTGGAAATATTTGGTTCAAGTACTGCCGGACCTTGATTTGGTAATGGGGTGGTGCTCCATCTTGCTGAAACTATATTGTATTGGCAGAAACTTGTGGGTTTACTGGATCAGGATATAAATTTGTTAAACTTGATGAAAATTCATTTTTATATTATATTAAAATAAACATATTTATATAATTTTCACTTAAATTTATTTACTATTGACAATTTTCACCAGGTTACTCGCTTCTTCAGAATAAAAAGTAAGACTAACAGTTAAATGCCTAAAACTATTACAAAGAACTATGGGGATGCAATTACAGAGCTATCTAGAGGATTATTGAAGCAGATAAGAGGGGATTATCACTATTAAGAAATAACAAAATATTGTAATTGAGGTTTTTAAATTGGATAAATTATGCCTCAATAATAATTAATAATTTGTATAATAATTTATCCAATTTAAAACCTCAATTACAATATTTTTTTCACGATATTTCATATGTTTCTCATCATTCAGTGAGGATTCTCATTAGACCAATTTTGACGATTAACATGACCGTGAACTGTAAATGCCCTCTCCTCAGAAAACAAAACATATTCTAATTGGATCACATTGTTATCTAACCTTACCATCATTTGTTCACAGAAATACGTTCTACTACCCAATTTCGTATTATCACTTACAGCATTGGCAGCTACTTTTTTTATCTGTCTTACATGACCAAGCTCAAGAAACTACTTTTCTGTTTTGTTAATTGTTCCTTGGGATACAGGCGGAAATTTAAAACATTTTCGTGAAATAAGCGAGAAACTTCCTATTGTGTCCGTGTGTTATCTTCATAACCAATCATTTGTAGAATATTTATTTTGTGCATTGCTGTTAAATAAGCCATTTTTCGGATACTAGTGGTGGCCCAGTGGTTGAAATTTTTATAAGAAACAGAGTTGTGAAGAAATCGGAGAAGTAGATGTAATGACCAAAATTGTTCACTTATATTGACAAATCTATTGAATAAAAAGAAAATAAAAATGTAATCAAATAGGTATCGGTATTCGAAATATTTTTGACAAATGAATGACCCCTTAAATTTTCGGCTGGAACCGGTCCTGGCAAAATATTCGATATAATAATTTGAAGATTGTTCTTTGGAACCTAAAAGTTTTCGTCATTTGCACTTTCAATCAAGTTCAGGAATATTAAAGAAAAGAGAGGACCAACAACCCTAGGAGAACTTTAATATTTAATACATTCTCTATTGTCCGCTTTCTGACAATTTTTTACACAACACCTTAGGGAAGGTTGTGATAATAATATATTAATCAATTAATTAAATTCACATTAAAAACGGAATATTTAATATGAAAGTTACTGCAACGCGTCCGAAAAATCAATATTTATCTACTACATTGACTATTTTAGCACTAAACAATAACAACGCTTGCATGCCACTTCCAGAAGTACATGCTCTAAGTATATCTAACGATCCATACATAATTACTCAATATTTTGAGTTTTAACCTTTTGTCGGCAGCGGCACTGTCAGTTGTTTGGCGTTGACAGTATTGGCGTAAATAATGAATTTTTATTATATTTTATTTAATGAATGAACCAATATTATAAATTAATATTAGCATCCTGCACTGAAGGTCGTCAGTAGCTACTAAACAAAACTAAAATGAAGAAAATCGGTTGAGAGACAGAGGAGAAAATGGTACCTAATCGTTTTGTCTTTGCCTTTATATATAGAATATTACGTACCTACAGTTAACGAAATTCAAACGACAATAGCACTGACACTAATCACCACTGTCATAGAGGCAGAGAACAACATGCTAAGGCTATGAGTTTTGGCGAAAATAAACAGAACTGTTTTTTTTTTTCAAATCGGTAAAAAGGAATGGTTTTTGCTTCCTACCTCACTATCAAGAGCTAAATGACAATTAAGTATTGACTGAAATGTACCGAATTTGTTATATAAAATAATTTTCTTTTTTAATGTTAATTTTTGTAATATATCTGAAAACACTTATTATTTATATTTATATTTCTCAAACAGTTGAAGATAAGTGTAGGACATTGTACAGGAATTATGTCTAGAATTTTCTGGAGAATCCAAAAAATAAATAATATACAGGGGCTGCATTTAAAATAAGAAAGTTGGTATTGGCCACTGTCACATGACACACCCTATATATTTTTTTTTGTTGAAAAAATGAGCATTTAAAAATACAAACTTTGTGTCCAAGCGTTTTTCCGTACATACCCTCCTTTATTCGTTATCGAATTTATTCCACTTGGCTGTTCCTCACTATATTTCCAATTTCTTTTCTACTTTTAATTTTGATCTCTCTAGTTTTGAAGATTCACGACAATTCCAAATTAACTGAATATTTGTACTCTGTCCAGCGTAGACTGGAAAATATGCCTGTCAGTTAACCTCAGAACGTGTTCTAGTTTTATCACCGCCTCCAATTAATATTAATATCAATTCTTTGGGTCTCAGAAAATGACTATTTAACTGTTATTGGAGAGAGTAGATTTTGACCTAGAGCAATTTCGCACGAAAGAAACGAAAAGAAAACAATTCAATTTTCAATTCTTGCTGACATGGACCATCTTTCAAATTTCCCAATAAAAGAGATTTTATGTTTTGATTGTAGACACCTCAATTATATACTGTCATGGGCAGTAATTGTACATATATACAAACTACACGATGAAAATTTCATTCAAGAGAATCACGCGAATTAAAGCTCGTAAAGAGCTGGACGCATAAAAAGAAACATTACGAAATAAGGTCACAAAAGGAGCATTACAAACATCTCACAATAAAATTTACATAATTTAAAGGTGGCGATAAAAAAGATCGCACTTCGATAATAAACACAAATACGAGACCCAAATACACAAAAAATATTTATGAGACAAGGTGGAATACATTCAGATAAGATTATGTGGATATACCAAACAATGTCGAACAAGTATTTCAGCGGGCTTAACGTTCGGTCAATGGCGACACGGCGAAGGAAGAATCACCGCTCACAGTGACGGTAAAATATCTACCAAAACTTATTCACGTCAATTATAGAGTTATTTACAGGTTCCATTATATGAAAAATAACATATTCAGATCGAATAAATTTCCTTGATGATCTTGTTACAGATCACGACAGTCCATTTTTTACTTTTGCAATTTGGAAAGTGGGCTGGCTATAATGAAAATAGACGGCATTGGGTTTTCATTTTAACGAACATATTTCAATGCAAATTTAAATCTGCAATTTGTTTAAAAAATGATGGACAATAAATTCCTAATAAGCTTTTAGAGCAGTTGAAAAAGTATTATATTGAATCATTACAGATTATTAAGTTTTTGGATCAGATGAAAGTGTTTGTTTTTATTTTTCTTTGGGAATAACTACCGCATAAACTTGAAAGTCTGTATATTTCGAAAGTCCAAACGTTTCAAGATCTAAATCAGACCTCGTTTTCAATGGTGTTAACACAATTGAACAAGAAATTAAAAGATTAAGAAGATTCGCAATGACAAATATCGTAATCACAATTTGACATTAATGTTTGACAATAAAACTGATGTAACTAAGGGACTTTACTGCAAATTTGATATATACAGGGTAACACACAAAATTTTAAAGATCATGTGAAATAACAACGCTTCTTCCAAATTGGAAGAATTTGAAAGAGTCATCTTTAGAATTTCATGTGGCATTCCTAGGTACGACTTTGTTATAAGATAGTGCATTCGCCAAAAATGAGACCAAAGAAATTCTGATGTTCCAGAGATCTCATTAAAGTCATAAGGGAACACCTACGCAAAATCTTATGAAAAAAACCGTAAAAAGTCATCATTAAATCTTTCTGATATAGATAAATTTAATAAAGAAAAAATATTTATGAAAAATGTTTTATCTGCTAACAATTATCCTAAAAAGTTCATTAATAAAGAGTTAGATAAAATTGAACATAAAACAATAACTAAAATTCAACACCAAGCTACTGTAAACAAAACTCATACTCTTGATAACAACATTACAACAACAACTATACCATACATGCAGGGTCTTTAAGAAAGACTGAAAAGAGTGGGAAACAGATTTAATATTGAAACAACTTTCAAAACAAAAAATACCCTCAAATCAATTTTATCAAAAACTAAACCATATAACATAACATAAAACTTAAAAAACTACATTTATAAGATTCCTTGCAAATGCAACAAATTTTATATTGGAGAAACCTCTAGGCCTATAAATGTTCCAATAAATGAACACAAAAATTCTATAAAGAAACGACAATTCGAAAAGTCAAAAATTTGTGAACATGCCTGGAACCTTGGTCATAACACACAATTTCAAAATTCAGCCTACTACACAAAAAAGAACAACAAAGAACACAAAACGAAAGTTGAAAGAGTCTGATTTAATTTTATTGAATGAAAGCGATTGTATAGCTAGTACTTCTATAGAATTCAGCCGTTCCTGGTTGCCAATAATCAAGGATGAAATTAATAATGGTAATATCCGTTTAAAAAACCTTATATCGGGATAGTTCATAAGGTTTTTCCTAGGTTTTCACTTATGACTTTAATGAAATCTCTGGAACATCAGAATTTCGTTGGTCTCATTTTTTTCGAATGCACTATCTTATAACGAAGTCTTACCTAGGAACGCCACCTGAAAGTCTAAAGATAACTCTTTTAAATTCTTCCAATTTCGAAGAAGCGTTGTTATTTCACATGATCTTTAAAATTTTGTGTGTTACCCTGTATATAATAAATAAATAAATAAATAATAATAAAGTATAAATTTGCAGTAAATTCCCTTAGTTATATCAGTTTTATTGTCAAACATTAATGTCAAATTGTGATTTCGATATTTGTCATTCACAATCTTCTTAATTTTTTAATTTTTTGTTCAATTTGTATTCATACCATTGAAAATGAGGTCCGATTTAGACCTTGAAACATTTGGACTATTGAAATATACAGACTATCAAGTTTATGTGGTAGTTATTCCCAAAGAACTCAGAAAAAATAAAAACCGGAGATGCCACAATTATCATTCAGAAAACAAAGTTTTTGTTGTCTTCTAAATGTTATTTGTGGCACATTCTTGATTATTTTTATGTTTTCTTGGGAATAACACCACAAATTAAATAAAAAGCTGTATATTGAAAGAAAATACATATTTTAAAGCCATTGACAACAAAGTGAGAATCGACTTTGAAACGTTTGATATTTTCTTTCAATATACAGCTTTTTATTTCTTTTGTGGTGTTATTCCCAAGAAAACATAGAAAATGTTTATGTTATAGCTTTTCCAACTTTTTAATGTTTGATATAGTATAATCATTGACACATAAATCACAATATTGTTTTGTTAAAACGTATATGCTATAGTAATGAGTAAATGATTATAATTTGAATAAAAAATGCCAAGGAGTTTAATTTTTTATTCTTATTAAATTCGCTAATAATGTGTTTGTCCACCCCGGTTATCTTGGCATTGATTCAATAAGGTGATCTATTTCTTCTTGAAGAATACTATCCCAAGCTACCTGTAGTTCATATCTTGAACGTCCAAAGTACGTGGGCACTAATTTCCGAGTTTTCTACCCATCATATCCCAAACATGTTCCATGAGCGAAATATCTTGAGATCTGGGCAGCCATAGCATTAGATTCACATGGATCTCTTCAAAGAATTTTAAACTAACACGAGCAACATGAGGCCGAGCATTATCTTGTGAAAATAAGGCATAACGTTGCCCTGTCACGTTGCCTCGACCTACTTCCATGTCCAGCTGCACCCCATTCCATAAGGCCTATTGTTCGTACATGTCGCTCATTATCAAATTGAGGTTGAAGTCTTTCTCCTGGACGTAGTCTAACCCTTCTTCGGCCATCATGTCCATCCAAGCAGAATCGAGATACATTAGAGAAGAGGAGTTGATGTCATTCCACATTCCAATGTTGTCGTTGTGTTCAGCACTGTAGTCATTGCGGTCGACGCTCAGCAGTCATAGGTAGCACAAGATCGATAATGGTGAAGCACAAAAAACCTTTTACGGCGGTAAACCATTCTGACACTAACAAGATGACCTTGTTCTCCTAACCTCTCATCACTCAAATTTCGAGTTGTCGAAAATCAGTCTCTAAAGGCCATAAATCTTAGACATCGATCTTGAAATTAATTTGTGCCCCTTCGACATCAGGTGCCTACTGTTCTCCGATTTTGGGTATTATCAAATCACGCTTCACAATATCTTATAACAGTAGGTAGATTTCTGTTCGTGCGGTTAGCGATTTCAAAAACCGCCTCCCGTAAATTAAAATTCGACCTCTTTCAAATTCACTTAGCTGGCGATACATTCGGCGTGCACGTACGTTAAGCATTTTTACATTATTAAATATCGATTTTGGATCCTTTCATACAGTTTGTTTTTTGGTAAATTTAAAAAATACAAAAACGACTGCATTATTAATTACTCTCTTCGAGGTCTCATTCTTCAGTTCCCCCAAAATCCTATATGTCGGTCGTTACATCTCGCGTCTTCATAATATTAATTGTTATAAAAATTTACATCAGAAAACATTCACCGAACTAAACTAAATTTAAACATCTCCTTCTGGATGTTGAGATTTCTCTGTCAGTGAGTATATATTTTTTTGTCAATGAGATTTTACAAAAGATTTAGCAATATATAGCAGGTACTTATCTACAACAAAAATCCCAAACCACCTCCGTGACGTTATTTCTTTAGTGAAATACTGGTAATTTCATTCTCTCTAAATCCGCTTGGTATTTTAAATAGTACTAATTATATTAGCCTATATTATTACAGGTAGAAACCTAAGCGCGTATTTTTTAAATAAGTGAGATCGTGCTTATTATCAAATTATTCATATTTCCCCGAATGATGTGCACGGTATTTCCTTAAGACTTTAAGTCGAACTTCAGCCATGGATGATCCAAGGGGGGCGGGGGCGATTGGAGCGATCGTCCCCACCGAGAGCCTCAAAGGTAGTAAATTTAGTATTAAAACGAGGTAATCTTAACTCCAAGAGCCTAGAAGAAGGTCACTTCTATGGATTTAAACCACATAACAACTATTTTATGTAATAATCCCAAAAGTATGAGTTTAAAATTATATTTTGGTAAATTTAGTACAGGATCCCCCCTCTGGAAGCATCAAATCGTCCCCCCGGAAGCACGTGTCTGGATACGGCCCTGACTGCAGCAGCTTCTTTGCCAGATTTTCAATAATAGCTGTTCAGTAATTCTCAATGTACAATTGCAGGCATATTATACCAATTATAAAAAAATCCCCGTATAATTTCATGGCTGCTTTAATGTAATCTTTGAACTTAATTCTTTTTATGGATGACCTAAAGAACCAATCTCTAATATGATTTTAAATTATTTTCTCAAATCCCCACTGCCCCTAGTGAAGCTACAATTCCTGAGTGTTCGAAAAATCTTCTAGTCGTATTTTTATCGTTGTTCGTACCGTGACTCTGTTTTACGACATCAGTTCAAAGTTCTGTTTGAGATTTAAGCGCCTCCTAAACGTATTTTTTCTGCCTTCCATAATAGACTTGTTTATTTGTCACCTTTTGCAAGCCACGTCTTCAAATCTAATCGATATGGTATATGAAGACTGCATTCCATGAATCGTATCCAAATGTATACCCATATCTGTAAAACTCAAAATCAAATGTCTCTGTCAATATCATGAGCAAGCTTTTATATATCTCATCTAGGTTACACATAAAAAAAGTCGCCTGCGATTGCAGCATGATGGTACACTGTCACATTTGCAAACCATAGGGGGATCCAGAGGGAGGGCGATGGGGGCCATCGTCCCCACCGAGAGCCTCAAAGTTACTAAATTTAATATTAAAACCAGGTAATCTTAACTCCAAGAGCCTAGAAGAAGCTCACTTCTATGGGTTTAAACTAGATAACGACTATTTTGAATGTAATAGTCCAAGAAATATGGGTATATTTTGGAATACAGTACAGGACCGCCCCCCACCCGGAAGCACGTACCTGGATCCGTCCCTGTTAAAAACTCTATTCTCAGCTTATCTCAATTAAACTTCCAGTGCTCGTTAGATTAATTGGAGGTCCTGTTGGTTGGCCACCTCATTCACGAGATAAAAATCTTGTTCCTATATCTGAGAGCATTTAGCGAAAATTGTTTATAAAACTGCTGTTTATACATGAAAATGGTTTCGAAAAACTTTAAAACACCACCATGTAACCTCATAGACTACATGCCTGCAATAAAGCTGATGGTGATCATTTTAATCACTTTCTTCAGTTGTTATTTTTTAGATGTTTATTATTTCTTAACAGTTTCAAGAATAAAAGGTATATGAAAATAAGTCTTTTTGATTATCTCCAAAACCGCTTGATTAATTAAAAAATATTTCTTAACAGTTTCAAGAATAAAAGGTATATGAAAATAAGTCTTTTTGATTATCTCCAAAACCGCTTGATTAATTAAAAAATAGTTTTCAGAAACTGTATGTCTCATACTAAATAGCTTTGTACTATAGTGAGGTAATATTATGTACTTCAAGTTATTTAAAAAGAACGCACGGAGACACCAAGAAGTCGAAACACGTTACAGTCCTCACACAAACAACCAAACAAGGAAATTTCGGTTAGATTTTACTTTACGAAGTGTACCCATTTGGAATAATATCCAAACTCTGTTTGCTGTGACCTACATCAAGTTATTACTTCTCGTTACTTGGTAACACTGCTTGAAAATTGTTATTTGATTTTGAATTATCTCGTTAGGTGTTTATGGTTTATCTTCAATTTGAGAAAACGGAAACTAAAGTTGAAATACATATTATCGTGTGAAATAAGAAAGTTTCATAAGTAGTTCATTCAAATTTTAGAATCCATAATGTTTATAGTGCAAACATACAAATCAATGGTGGCTGAAAATATTTTTCCTTTTAGAAATTTAAAAATAGATCACCAGCATTAGTTCAATGTTAATATGAAATCAGCGGACTGCAAATCTGGTCTACTGGATGTCCACTGTACCTCCTGATTGATGAAATAAGTCGTGTTTAGAAGTGAATTACTCATTTCTAACATGAAAAATGCCTCCATCATCTTGTTTTGCATTTCCGCATCTAATGATTGATTGGATCTTAAAGTCGAAGAATTGTTACACTGATAAATAATTATATAGCAGTCTCATGATCATCTAATCTAGCTTCAATCCTTCTGCTGGTTTGTCCTACATAACTTTAGTAGCAGTTTGTTCGCGGGTTCTTTGTTGCTCTAACGGTATCTTTTCAACATCGTGCTAATTTTGTCTCTCTAGAGAATAGTGCTTATCCCACTGGATCTCCAGTGGGATCTAGCTTATAGCGCTGGTTTTCTTTGACAAAGTAGCTACTCTTATAATAGTGCATTTTAAGTCCCATGGTGCTGAGAGACACAGAAAGAAAAATAAAACAACGTGAATGCTATAACGATTTTGGGATACGCTGGTATGTGCTGCCGTCACAGAAGGGAAGAAAGTACTCGTATTATGGTCTGGTTACAGATGGTATGCTCAGATGATGTTGATGAGATTTTTCAGAAAAAAAAAAACAAAAATTTGGATTATTTGAGCGAATATGACTGGTCAATTAACGGTCAAATGACCATGGTCAACTGACCGTATCTGCATCTGTCATACTTAATAGAAGAGTCTTTAACGATATACTTTAGGTAGTTCTTAGTTGGAATTACTTGATCTTGGACTGCCCATATAAAGCCTTCCTTTTCAGGAAACATATGACCAGAGATCAACCAGTAGTTCGACCCAGAACTGTTGACATAATCTTGGTTGACGTCATTTATATGTCTCCCATGAAGGGGCTTCTCTTTCCATTTGAGCAGTTTCTGATCAGTTGATCAGTTGACTGGTGATGCAATTGGAGTCGTTGTTCTGTCAGTCGCAGTGGTGTTGAGGCATCAACTTGTCATATTACTCTGAATAGATCAGAAAATTCTGCGAACTTGTGGAAGTGAAACGCAAATTAGAAATTTGTTCATCTAGTAGTTTGCTTATATCGGCCAATTCTCTTCCTCCTTCATACCGTAGCAAAGTTGTACGTTCGACAGAGCTCTTTGGATAGTGATTTTGAGCTTTTGTTAGTATAACTCGAACTTTCCGTTGTAATTGTTCAATGTCAGTCTTGCACCAATTAGCTATACCGAAATAGTAGCTAAGCACTGAACAAGCGTATGTGTTAATAGCCTGAAATACTATTAAGTTTAGTTTTCAACAGTCGTCTTACTCTATAGAACTCATGGTTGAGTGATCAATACGTTGAACCTGCTTTATTCCAAGGTAATTATAAGTATGGTGCCATCTCCCATTTCGTAGGGCTTCTGATGTATTTTGCCTTTAACTATATTAATAATTCGGCATTTGTCAAGGGCAAATTGCATTATGGATGTCACTAGAGAACCCTTCTACTATTTCAAGCAAATTATGCAGCTGTTGTTTCGTACAGCTATTATTCTTATTATTATTACTATTGAAAAAGGAACTATATTATTGGTAAAATGAATTTCATTGCTTCTATGTTTTTTACTTTCTCCAACATTGTAATGATTACCATCAAAATAAAATTACATTCAATATTTCATCGCTCAGAACACCGTTCAACTAAATTTAAATGATACCTCGAAACAAATTATTCTTAATTTTTTCTTCTTCCTGCTGACTGGTTAGTTTATATAATGACACCGTGTTAAGATACGAATCCAGTTCGCCACTTACAGCAGGAATGTCATTCTTTCTTTAGGTTATTTTCTCCACATACTCGATAGTTTATTTATTCTTCTGCAATTATATTAAACATTCAGCACAGGTGCACTCTGTGCACTTTAATATGCCAATAAACATTTCATGAGATAATAAGTGCAAGTAAAAGGTGCATTTACCCAAATAACAGTTGAACGTGTAAGTTACGTTCGTATCCTAATTATTTCAATAATGATGTCACGAGAGGTAAGTGATGATAACGACGTGGAATAATACGATATTTTCGGAATGCGAGACGTTTTGGTTACAGGAAACGGACAGGAATTTTAATGAAAGGGATTAAGTAGGCTGACTTTTGAAATTGGTTGATAGTTTTTGATTAAAAATTTAATCTAAATTTTATTGTTCTTCACAGACTGACTTTAATCCTAATAAAATTCTATGTGGCCAAAATTGGGTTCCACTCAAAGCATTACCTCTAGAAATCGTATAAATAAAGGGTGTTCCAATTTGAGGTTATTTTTTAAATTTTTAATCAAATACACAAATTATTTGAGGATGATCAAATCTTTTAAGTGTAATCTTGTAAGTGACCACCTACTGTTGTATGACAAGCTTCTTCTTCTTCTTTTGCCAGAATTTTCGATAACTTTTTGGCATAACTGCGGTTCAGTTATTTGAAAACAGTCAATAATGTTCTCCTTTAGGTCATCAAAAGTTTGTGGATAGTTGGCATAGACTAGACCTTTTCGTTAAATACCTCCATAGGAAAAATCTAGAGGTGTTAGATCGCAAGATCTAGGGAACCAATTGATATTTCCTCTTCGAGCAATTATTCGATTACCAAATTTCTGTTTCAAAAGATTGATTGTTTCTGCTGCTGAATGACATGTTACACCGCCCTGTTGTAACCACATATTCTGCACGTCAATATGCTCCAATACATCCCACAAAAAGTTAGTAATCATCGTTCTATATCGATCACCATTCACAGTAACAGCATTTCCATTGTAATCTTCAAAAAAGTATAAACCAATCACTCCACCAGCCCAAAAACCACACCAAACAGTTACTTTTTATGGATGCATCGGTCTTTGGATTATTTTTCGTGGATTTGCTTCACCCCAGATTCGACAATTTTGCTTGTTTACAAATCCACCCAATTCAAAATGTGCTTCATCACTGAAGATGATTTTGTTGAAAAAATTTTCTGTTGTATGACCCAATTAACGAATTGACGACGTAAACCAAAGTATGTTGGCTTTATTTATTGCGTGGTTTTTGTAATGTTTAATAGCTATGCACAATGACGAATTGATGTTTTAGGTTGTTCTACAACACTAGCAGTAACAGCTGCAATATTTTCTTCTGAACGTCCACTACGATGATATGTTTTGCTTTTTTCATCTTTTACTGAACCAGTTTCCGCAAATTTTTGAACAATTTTTCCAATGGTAACATTTGACGGAAAATTTTCCCTTCCACTTCTGCGCAACTTTCACCAAATTTAAAATATTTTTTAATAATAAACACGCGTTGCTCAATCGTATATCTCTCCATTTTTATATATTCCTACTTGTCATTATGTCAAATAACATATGATATTATAGTACAAAAAAATATATAAATGGCGGCTAATTTAAAAATTAACCTCAAATTGTAACACCCTTAAATTTATGAAGTAGCAGTTTAGCTCATTGTTGCCCCTTAACGATTTTATCACTAAATTTAGTGAATTTTGTAGTTGATTATTAATTTTCTGAAATACATGGTTTGGTGATTTCTAATGAAAATTGAACTGGTTACACTTGACTACAATATCATTAAACGTTGATGATTTCATTGTCTTTCTCTCACATATAGAGTAGAATTATTTAAGCCTATTTTTGCAAAAAAAACACAAGTGATTGATTCATTTTTCTTGAAGACGGTATATACCATATCACATAAAGTGTTGTTAACAATTTTTTATTCCTCAAGTTGCAAATCTAAAATCCTTCAATGCGTACTTATCTACTACTTCATCAAACTTGATTGTTGCTCGACTTCAAAAATATACTAGATTGGTGGGTAATTAATCTGTACAGAATGAGCACCTTTTAATGTTTACATTTTTTACTTCCTGGGTAGGTACCTAACAACATTGAATGTGTTATTTATTTGCTAGAGTTGTATTTTTTTATAATTATTTTTAGCTTTTTAGTTATATTAAACATTCAGCACAGATGCACTCTGTGCACTTTATAGGTGGAAGTCGGTTATATATTTTTTAAAAATGTTTTATTTTCAACTTTTTAGTTTTTTTGAACTCAGGTAGTTTTCATTCTTTATTTTTTATTTTGTATGTATAACCTTAATAGACAGGACCAGGCAACATCGAAAGCCTCAACAATCTCAACATTACACAATGATACATTTTCATTTAAATTGACAGGTAAATGTTTACGAACAAAATTTACTAGTACGCGTTGACTTAATAAGCCCAAAATATATTTATGCCTTATGGACCACGACATGTAACCTTTTTTTAACTTTTTTTGACAACTCTGTATAACTATATATAATTCCACTCCACCCTATGTACCAACCATCTTGTACATACGACTGCCCATGGACAAGCATAAATTTGTTAGCTACCTTCTGTAAACTATAGGACGGAGTAGAATCAATCCCATATATACGGAGTCAAATCCGTCCTACACATTTTATGTCATCGCCCTGTGTAACATTAATTCCTCTCCACATTTTATGGGACGTCTTATGTGCTATAAAATAAATATTTTTTTAATCACACTGTATAAATATAATTTAACTTCAGCATATATTTCAACAATCCTGCATATGATTTGTTTACGTCCATATCATATAACAGTTATTTAGTCACCCTATATAACTTTAATTTCAAATTTTTTCCACCATTTTTATACCACCAATCGTCCACTCCACCCAATATGCCATACATCCTGTATATACAGCTAAACGGCCTAACTTATATTTCAATCATCATATAAATGCAACTCCTTCTGTCACTTTACTTTGTGATTTTGTTTGCTATAACTAAACATCCTGTGTATAAACCCACAAATAGCAGTTTAGATTGCCTTGACATGTGTTGTCACTGAATTTTCTATTAGGCTGGGAGAATGTGACATCCAAAACACCGTCTTCGCAAAAAGGAAAAATTTTCATTTAAATAGGTATTTGCCGGGTATACAAACAAAACGAACTTGGTACTCATTGATTTAAGAAGCCGAAAACACTATGCTTTACTACCTATATGCTTGAGATGTACATAGAAAATTTTCAAATTCGCAATTAAAACTTCCAATGCCTAAAATTACCCCACTATTACGTTGGAATTTAAATATTTATGCGGAAATGTCCCTTATGTCATTTCGATGAAATTTTTGATAAGAATTTTGGAATTTTCCACGATTTTCTGCAAAACTGCAAGTTGCACATCGCAGAAAAGTATACGAGATCACCTAAGAATCTTCCTTAATAGATTAAACGTGAAAAAAACTATACACATCCATAAGGGGTTTTCGAAAAATCGACCAATATGTTAGGGATATTGGTCGATTTCCATGCACGCATGTGTTTATTCACAAATTTCTTCACTTTACCAATAGAATTCTTTTCCCAAATTTGAAGTTTCACCAATCCGGATAAATACTCTATAAAACAAGACCATATTCATACAAAACGGTTCACCACAGGAGAAGAATTCAGGTAACATACATACAAATAAAAAATACGCGACGAATTGATAACCTCCTCCTTTTTGGAAGTCGGTTAAAAAATAGGAAGGATTGTACTGAAAGATTTCGTTGAAAAATGAAACCTTCTTCCGAGTTTCAAAGTTTTAATATTAACACTAACTATGAATTATTAAAAAATTATCAATTTTACAGTCTTTTTTCCAATTAACTCAATAATTAATTATCCATTCGGCTAGATGAGCCTCTCATTTAGTAGCTACTGAAAATACATCTACAAAACACTTACTCTTGGCACTAAACCTTTTCATTCAGTTGCGAAAAACTGTCAAAATTGCGATTTTTGCAACTTTAAACACCCCGTATAATTAATTAAGGAATAAAAATTTTTATGGGCAAAAAAATCCACCTGTATCTGATTGGTTTTTCTTTCGTTGCACTCATCTAAAACCATTTTCGTTACTGTGGTTGATTTTCATAAAAAACGTCATTATACCGAAGATTTTTAGTATTTAGTATTTTTTTCCGATAATAGGTTGCTGATCCATTATACCATACCCTGACTAGGAAGACTAGAATTTTTTCAGAGTTTTTTTCTTGGTCTGTTTTGTTCATAGACGTACTTTCTCTTTTAACCATTATACCTTAAAGGTGAATGCACCAGAACAAATCTGATGAGGTAGAATCCGGTTATCTTGCTGGCCATTCTATGGGTTCAATCGTTCGTCGGAGAAAACTGTATCTAAATAATTACTTTCTCGGAGAATATAATCAAAAAAACTGGAAATGTAGGCCTTGATAAAATTCTTGTGGATGATTCGTTATGCATTTTTGAATTGAGATATTTTTCGTTATGATACTTTTGAGACAGGGTCTTTCACTTCACCATCCTTAAAAGAATTAGAACTTAGACAAAAATAGAATGGTTAGGTCTAAAAGCTAAATATTTGTCACTAAATGTAGTGAAAGTTATTGTTTCTTTTAAAATAAGTAAAATACATTTTCTGAACTACATTCACACAAGCAATCTAAGCTAAATTCTGAAACAATATTTGATTTATCAGTTAAATTTTACAACTATAATATTGTGAACCGAAACTAGTAGTCAAACTGGATTGAGTAATGAACAAAGTCATCTCTGAATTTCAAATCGAAATGTTAAAAACCGAATGCTGTAAAATTTTTTTTTTTGCAGGGCCTTAGGATGGCGCTTGGGACTACAGGTCGTCACCGGAACAATATCAGTGACGTTCATTTTGGGCATTTTCTATCGATCAGCTTCGCTCTATCACCCGCAAAGGCGTGCGATTCTCCACATCAAAAATCAGAAACGGAAAATCAAAGACAAGAACAAAATCGAAGACAAGATACCCTTCTTCGATTTCAGCACGCTGAAAAGCAAAACCGTCCGCATTCTTCTGATGTCCACCGGCATAAGCGCCTTCGGAATCAATACGCCGATATTTTACATGGCCTACCAAGCGGAAATTGAAGGTCTCGGTGACAGCATAATTTCTCTGCAGATTTATCTGGGATTAGCCTGGACGGTGGGATGTTTGGCGTTCAGCATGCTGGTCCTTCAAAATTCGACCGAATGCAGGATAGCGAGACAGTATCTTTGTCAAGCTGCTGTTTTCATGTGCGGAATATCGATACTGGCCTTCACGTTGGTCCACGGAAACTATCAGGCCTACGTGATGTTCGCGTGGATTTACGGTGAGTGGTTTTATAAGGATCACATTGAATACTACGAGGATCATATTAAAAATTGTCGGGTATAGAGTATGCAAATCCGAGTAGCTTGTTAAAAGTTCTTAAAACGTCAGACATTTTGAATTACAGGTTATCAATTTGACACTTTTTAAGCTTTGTTAAACTTCCAGTTATACCGGAAGTAGACGTCAATTACGGTATTTATGAAGCATGAAAATGAGTTCTAAAATAACTCGAGAAAAGATGATTTTCATCAGCATTAGTTTTTCAAATTCTTCAATTCAAATTATTCACATTATGAATTGTTTTCCCGGAATAGACAGCAAATACAGGGCTTTCATTTCAAAACTAGCCACACATAATAACTTTTAAAATATTTTCAAAAAAAAGACAAAAAAACACGTCAATGAATATTTACGAGGAACACATTTTACACGTTACCCTGCAATTTCAACCTCTTAGCGAGTGTGAATATCACTTCTAAAAGTTTAAATACAAATAGGTGTTTTAAAGGTTTCCTTATGCCAATCTTTTGACACATCATTTTTTAAAATGAGATTATTTTTTACAGAGTAATGCCATTTTAAACTTTCAAATTAAAATTAATTATTACATTGTATTTACATTATTAATAATGTATTAGCGTTAGAATTACCTTGTGCTCATTTTAAGACAATGATAAAGTCGCAGCTCGAATTCCTCCTGCACTTTTTGAAGCGTCTCCACTATTCTATGTCTAAGTTCAGAAATATCGCGAGGTTGAGTTTTATACACCACAGTTTTTAGATGTCCCCATAAAAAAAGTCAAGGGGCGTTAGGCCGGGTGATCTTGCTGTCCATTCTATAGCGCACCTTCTTCCAACCCATTCATCTGGAAATGTCTCATGAAGCCAATTTCATACGTAAGTATAATGTGGAGGTACTCCGTCCTGTTGAAAAAAATAGGTTTCCTTCATCTAGCACCAAAGTTCAATCTTGATCTATTTGGCTTTCTAGAGATTCGGTGATAAGGGAATTAACGAATATGCGACAGCCAGCCAACGGTGCACTGACAATAGCTGTCAAGGCACATGGACGGATCTAGAATTTTTTGAAGTGGGGCGCGAGATGAACATTATGGTAGATTGTATTTTTTTATGGTTTATCTCAGCAGTTTATTACATTCTTATTTACATAACTATTGCCTGCCATATTGGTCTATTTTCCATTGGTTTATTAAGTTAATGGTTACCTATATACAGTTTACTGATAGTAATTAAATTACTGTCAAGACATCGGATGAGAAGTAAGGGTTTATCTTTTAAGCCAAATTTTACAAGCTGTATTAATGTATTTTACGCACTATAACACAAATACCAAGTGAAGTGCATTTTATGAGCTTTCGAAATATATGTTTCATATCGCTATCGAACTATGGTGGTTAATACAATACGTTCTGCAAAATATTTTTACAAATTACTTAAATTGCAATTCTGAAAGATCTAGTTAAACTACAATATCGATCTTCAGCGCTATTAATCTCAAGGTTATAAGCTATTGTTATAAAATTTATATTCGCCGCCACTGGAGATATCTAACTTAGTCTGGGAGTAAAAACAACGATCGGAAACCTTCTAGTTTTGCAAAAACGTATCAGCATTGAAAAAAACAAAAGTAATCAAGAATATGCCACAAACAACGTTTAGAAGACACTTAAATATATAATACAAAACAACAGCACCTAATAAGTATTGCTATCAAAATTTAATTTACTACTGTTTAATAAAATCAGAAGTTATTTGATTAAAAAGTTTATACGCTTATTATGATTTGCAGGTATTTTTTATGGAGGATACCATTACTCTTTGAAAATGTACACCTACGAAAGAGTACGTGCCAGGAACTTTGCCCGAACATGGGGTTTCGTGCAATGCTCGCAAGCAATACCGATCGTCATTGGAGTGCCATTTTCAGGTAACCTATTGCCTAAATTATCTTCATTTAACAAAAAAATATATTTTTGTTAAATAGTGTGACTGGAAAATTTTCTTACTAAAAGAAATTGGCTGCCAAAACGAATTTGTCTTATACAGCGTTTTATACAAACAAGTATCAGTTTTTTCAAAAAAAAAACTTTATAAGTGCAAGTATTAATTAGTAGTTATTATATCACCCCAGATGCTCTAACTGCAAATCTAAGTTTGTAAATCAGATATGACTACAAGCTAACGACTTCCAAATTATTTCCATTATTGGTACGGTGAGATCTTGCTTTTTGCTAAATTTACAATTCTAGTCAACGAAAAGTATCAGAAGCTTGAAGTATTTACACCTCCAAGAAACATTAGGTCTTAGTATTTGTATTTAATTTGAACTTGATACATTTACTAGGAAAAGGGTTACTGACTGCAAATATAAGTTTGCAACACATGAATATTATTCTTTATCTTCTGGACACTCTGTGACACCTTTAGTGTTCCACAATTAGTATTATAAACTCAATGTTTTGTGCCCTAACCAAAACCCGTATTTTTTATATCTCCAACATTTCTCAGTGCTCATGGTTGTTGCAATTCACACCCTTTATCAGACGTAATCCACAAAAAATTAAAATATCCTTTTTGAAAATTTTTAGAGCTATCTTGACCTACCTAAATACAACCGTTGTAGCCACAGAAAGATATACATTTCACCACTACCTGAGCCGGCGTGATTGGATAAAGATTCTTTTGCTTAATTTTATCATTTATACGAAAAGAATAATGAGGCACCACAGACATTTTTATAATTTTTTATGACCGTCAACCTTTTAAATGTGTGGAAAACTAGATACCTTTCTAGCACATAGTCCAGTCAATGAAGGCAAAAAACGGTAATACTCTACTTCAAAGCTATGCATGTGCCAAGGGTTGCTTTTTTCCCCTTCTCGGGGGTGACAAATATTATATGAAGAACAGAATGAATGAAAATGAATAAATGAACTAATTTTTAGCAACTTTTGTTCCATAAAGTTTTTTCTGAAAGTCAATTCTTCTCGAGTTAATCGCAAGTGAAAGTATGGATTTTTCAACTAACAAAAAACAATTTTTCGTAGGATTGTTCGTAAATAACTTTTAAAATATGCACTTTAAGAAAAGAATCATTTGGATCAAAAATATAGCTTATAAAAAAAAACAAAAAAAATTATAAGGTGTTTGTTCACCGCTGTTATCTATACACTCCCCAACATGTTTTGGCATTTTTAAATAAGATGGTCTATTTCTTCTCGGGGTTACTGTCCCAAGCTACCTGTATTTCATTTCTTAGAATCTCCAAAGTCTGTAGGGGCTGGGGTAATATTCCGAGACTTCTACCCATCATATCCCAAACATGTTCTATGGGCGAAAGATCGGGGGATCTGGACGGCCATGGCAACAGATTCAGATGGGTCTCTTCCAAATAGTTTAAACTAACTCGAGCAACGTGAGACCCAGCATTATCTAGTTGAAATTTGGGATCCATGAGCGGATTAAGGTAAGAAAGTACACACGGCTCTACTACTTTCTAAAGATAACGTTGAGCTGTCATGTTACAATAGAAGTAGGTCATGTGCAAAGCACCCCATACCATAATACCTACTCTTCAGTGGACATGTCGCTCAACATCAAATTTAGGTTGACGTCTTTCTCCTCAACATCGTCTAACCCTTCTTCGGCCATCATGTCCATCCAAGCAGAATCGAGATTCAAGACGCCTTGATGCCATTTAACATTCTAATGTTGTCGCTTTCTGCACCAGTGTAGTCATTGCAGTCGATGGTCAGCGGTCAGAGGTAGCACAAGATAGGGTCGATAATACTGCAGTAAAAAAGACCTTATACGGCGGTAAACCGTTCGGATTCTTACAAGATGGCCTTGTTCTGCTAAACACTTATCAGTCAAATTTCGAGTGTTGCAAATCGGTTTCTAAATACCATACGCCTTCGACGTCGATCTTGGAGTTCATTTGTTAACGTCCGGTGCCTATTCTTCTCCGATTTTGGCTATTATAAAACCACGTATGTCAACATCGTAACATCTCAAGAATTACATGACAATGTTTAAATTCAAAATCTTTTCTTTCTAATGTTCGCGACTTTGTAGGGATTCTATTCATCATCATTTAACCTTGTCAGAACTACCTGGATATATAATCAATATTATGGAGCACTAAATTGGTTGTTATAAACTATTTGTAGTGCCATTATTTCTCCAATAATCCTTAATTACCTACCTACTTTTACGCTACATTATTAATGACATTTTTAATACTTATTTTATGGATTCTTAGAAAGTAAACTATACAATGGACTGTATGGAATAGGAACCTTATCTGAATTCATTAGTTTATTATTTTTATAAATCATTATGCTTTCGTAAGAGTCCAATTCCCTATAATTATTTACTTGTTTAACTAATTTTAAAGAAGATAAATCTAAAGAGTGGTTGTGTTCTAAAACATGATGTACAACACTAGATTTATCCGCTCTTCCATATTTCAAATGGGCAATATGCTCTTTGAAGCGGGTACCGATAGATCTGCCTGTCTTTTGATTGAGTTGGCTGTTACTTGGTGCAAGTTAATATTCATGATGAAATAAGTAATACAACTGATTACACACTTACACTTTATTGAAAAACTGTGACATGTTTCGCTTCCGATGGAGCTTATTCATACAATGAGCTATATTTAGAAATGCAACATTTTGAAAGTGATTAAATATATTTTAAAGGAAGGGATTGCGAATATAATACTTTTGTTTACTATTATCGTAAAATGGTCGTAATACGAATAATTATAAAGAGATTAAGGTTTTTACCCCAGATGTAATTTTGTACAAAGACCCATAAACTGAAAGATTTAAACTACTAAGTAAAAGGTTAAACCGACCATAATCTAAGATGCGTTTGTTGAATTTTATTAGCGAATATAATATTGGATAACTACATAAAAAACAAATTTAGTAATGGAGAACTATTATTATCTATTTGGTCATTTAATAATTCATCAGAGTTTTTTAAAACGATTAATTTCAAGACTCTCTAATAAATTTAATTTTATACCCTTATTTTCGGTATGCAGAATTTTAAAATCTTGGTCAAAACTGTGATTGTATTCTTGTAAATGTTTTGCATAATTAGAGTCCTATTTATTTTTTATAAAGGAGTTTTGATGTTCCTTTAATCTAGTCTTAAATGATCTTCCCGTTTGGCCTATATAAGTTTTAGGGCAATCTTTACAAGAAAGTTTATAAACACCTGAAGAGTTTAGTTTATTAGTTTTACTTTTATTGTAAAAGTAAAAGTAAAAAGTAAAAAAAGTAAAAAAAGTAAAAGTAAAAAAAGTAAAAGTAAAAGTAAAACTAATAAACTAAACTCTTCAGGTGTTTATAAACTTTTTTGTAAAGATTGCCCTAAAACTTATATAGGCCAAACGGAAAGATCATTTAAGACTAGATTAAAGGAACATCAAAACTCCTTTATAAAAAATAAACAGGACTCTAATTATGCAAAACATTTACAAGAATACAATCACAGTTTTGACCAAGATTTTAAAATTCTGCATACCGAAAATAAGGGTATAAAATTAAATTTATTAGAGAGTCTTGAAATTAATCGTTTAAAAAACTCTGATGAATTATTAAATGACCAAATAGATATTAATAGTTCTCCATTACTAAATTTGTTTTTTATGTAATTATCCAATATTATATTCGCTAATAAAATTCAACAAACGCATCTTAGATTATGGTCGGTTTAACCTTTTACTTAGTAGTTGAAATCTTTCAGTTTATGGGACTTTGTACAAAATTACATCTGGGGTAAAAACCTTAATCTCTTTATAATTATTCGTATTACGACCATTTTACGATAATAGTAAACAAAAGTATTATATTCGCAATCCCTTCCTTTAAAATATATTTAATCACTTTCAAAATGTTGCATTTCTAAATATAGCTCATTGTATGAATAAGCTCCATCGGAAGCGAAACATGTCACAGTTTTTCAATAAAGTGTAAGTGTGTAATCAGTTGTATTACTTATTTCATCATGATCTGCCTGTCTGTCATTAATAATGTAGCGTAAAAGTAGGTAGGTAATTATCCTAATTTACCTAATTGCATTATATAAAATCTGCCTTATCTTTGAAATCTGTTATTTAGAATTCAGGTACTTAAGATTTATTTATTGTACTAATTACTTAAGTAATGATTTAGTGGTAGGTATAAATTAGAGAAAATTGTAATTTCGATTTAGTCTAGGTTTACTCCTTGAAGATGACAACTTAGAGTTCTTGAAACGGCGTTGAGTGTTTAAAATAAACGTTTGGTGTTAGGGTGCAAAACTGTGTTTTTACATTTGTGACACACCAAAGGTTCCACAGCTTTTCCATTAATCTAGTGTAAAAAAATGTTTTGAAGATTTTGAAAATATTTAAGTTGAGGGAAATGAGACGATAATATTGGTTAACAAAATACAAGATCACTTTTCATATTACAGAAAAACTTCATTAAATTTTGACCCCATAATAATAACCTACACTTGGACAATTATTATTTACTGTTCAATAAATAGACGGGATTTTCCTCAATGTTTGGTTTGTGACAAGTTCCTTTGAAGTTTCCAATCAGTAATCTCTGTTAAGGAAATGTCCAGATAAAATCTTTTGTTACACTCCGGAGCTTCCTGAGATTATATGGGTTGATTAAATAAATTTTGGTAATTTTCTGCTATACAGCATCCTGAAAAGTCAACATATATCTGTCACAAAAACAAATTGAATCTGACTGGAACAAAACAAATTGTTTTCGTACTCTAACACAAACACAAAGTTCCTTTTGCAATGAGCTGCTTGCGAAAAACTGCATTTTTCGGGAAAAGTTTATAAATACTTTTTTTAAGTGCTTAAAAAACCTTTATTTTGTTTTTTCATAAAAATCTCTAGCATGCAAATTAAGAGAGTTATGACATAAATAAAACAAAATTACAAAATACCTCCTAAATACCAGCCCAGTTAAAATAAATTGCTACCACTTCACAATTCACCAATTTGTAGGTTTTTTTATACGCTAAAATTTCGTATAAATTAAAAAATGTATTTAACCCTTAGTTTGAAAGGGCTTGAGTTGAATGGGTGGCCTAATAGTACTATTTACTATATCTAACTTAATTTTTATCCTACAAAAAACAACATAAATAAAAATAAACAAAACCTACAATGTTGTACTCTACAAAATTCTGCCTATCTCAGAGAAATTACAAAAATATAATTTCTCTTGAGGCTCTACTATTTTCAAAACTACTAATACTTACTAATAAGTAAGTCAAGTGATTTGTGAAGTGGTAGCAAATAATTTCAACTGGGGTGGTATTTAGGGGATAATTTGTAAATTTTTTTGTCAATAAACAAAAAAAAACAACCTTATTTATGTCATAACTCGCTTAATTTTCATGCTAAAAAACCCGTTAAAAGGATTTATAAATTTTTCCCGAAAAATGCATTGTTTTTCAGTTATTTCACGACAAACCTTTCAATTTTTGTTTTGACAAATAAAACAAAAGTTCAACAAGCTATAACTCCTTTTGTATTGGTTCTACAGAAACCACAAACCCAACATTTTTTTTCCTTATTTTTGATTAAATGATTTTTTCTTAAAATGTATATTTTTAAGTTATTTACAAAAAAACATATGAGAAAGTTTTTTTCTTGTTAAAAAATCGATAATTTCACTTACGATTAACTCGAAAAGAATTGACTTTCAGAAAAAACTTTATGAAACAAAAGTTGGTTAAAATTAGTTAATTCATTCATTCCCGGACTTTTTTCATATAAAATTGTTCACCCCCCGGGAAAAAAGCAACCCCCGCCACAGGGTCAACTTAGAAGCAGAGAGTAAGTAGTAGTCAAATCCAATTTTTTTGGAAAGTCGGTGGTGCTGCTTGGACAAATTACATGGTCATTGGCTGGACCAACAGTATTTAAGGAAAATTTGATTCGCACAACTTTCCGCAGGTTATATGAACGAAAACTGCGGCGATCGTGCTGGCTACTATTTTAGCTCCACCTGCGTACTGGTAGGAAGCTTAAGTTTGTTCCTGATCGACTTACATAAACGAAAAATCTCACGCCATAAGCACACCAGAGAAAACGGGACCCGTCATTTATGTGTTTCGGATACTTGTCCCCAGCGAAGAAAGTTATCTTTTTCACAAGAACCAGATAACAATGACGGTGGGGTCACAGCAGGAGCAGCAGCAGCTGCACTTGTCCTTGGTGCTGATATCGCCCCTAATCAAGGTGTAGGTTTGATCGACAATATTGTGCTGTCGAATGACAAACCGGAACTTACTTGTATTTCTGAAGAAGGTAAGGTTTTGTGATATTCATTTTTAACACTTGTTTCAAAATTTCTAAGATATAGATTTGATTTAAAAGTTTATTTTCTGAAATAAATGTTTATGCAATTTTTATTGACAAACTGGAATAATTATATATTGAAAAAAAATTAATAAATTAGAAATTACTTTGGGAATTTGTTTGAAATAACATGATGAAGTTTTCATCCCAATATTCTTTTTTAAGTTATTTAGCAGTAATTATCTATATATAAATAGGCAAAGACAAAACGATTAGGTACTATTTTCTCCTCTCTCTCTCTCGACAGATTTTCTTCATTTTTGTTTTTTTTTAGTAGCTACTGACGACCTTCAGTACAGAATGCTAATATTAATTTATGATATTGGTTCATTCATTAAATAAAATATAATAAAAATTCATTATTTACGTCCATAATGTCAACGCCAAACAACTGAATGTGGCGCCGCCGCCAGACTCAAAACATTGAGTTATTATATGTAGAGGGACCAATGCTGTTATATACTTAGAGCATGTACTTCTGGAAGTGGCATGCAAGCGTTGTTATTGTTTAGTGGTAAAGTAATCGTTGTATATTATAATTATACAGGGCGATTCCAGATATGTTAGAAATCTTTTTTTTCGTGGGTGGCACATAAGCAGTTGCATATATAGGGTGTTTAAAATATAGGTCGGAGTAGAATTATAGTTACAGAAGATAGTTAAAAATTTCATAAGCAAAAAGAGTAAATGCGGTGGCTCATAGACAGTGGCATATACAGAATAGTTTACCGGGTGGTTCAAAAATGTTAAAAAATATTATGCGTGATCCATGAGCAGTTGCATATACAGGGTGGTGGAAATATATAATGAGATGGAATTATTATAATGAGGATTTTGATAAATGTTAGAGAATTGAGTGCAATTATAGCTATACAGGGAGGTTAGAAAAAATAAATATGTAGAATAATCCATTAGCGGTTGAATGGTTGTCATATTAAATTTAGAATTACGAATTTGAACACAAATAAAGTCCTATGAATTATATCTTGAATTTCGTTACTTATTTGTAGAAGCGAGACCGACATCTAGGATTTTCGAGGAAACTATCACACAGAGGTTCCAAATCTGGATCCATTCCGTGTAATTACTGTTCTCCCTAAAGTCCTAGGATAGAATGTCACGATAAAATTTTCAGGTTACTTAACCTGCCAGAGTTATTGACACAATTGGTCGAATTTCGACCACTGGGTGACAGCTAGTTGCTTTAAATCATTTTACTGTTGTGAACATATAAATATTGGTTTTACCGCTACAGCCGCTTCAAAAATTAACTCTTTTGTTCAGAATAAATCTCAGCCATCACATGAAACTTATGTTAACTGTCATTGGGAACTTGTCATTTAGATTCCTCGGGCGTAAATATTACCTTAACTCATTTATAGTTAATTTATTTTTTTGTATGAAATAAGATACCCAAAGATCACGATCAGGTGCCTAGATGTAGACGTTCTCCGTTTCTCCCGTTAGTTAAGGGAAAATTGATGAATGTTCTAAAATGCCAGTGCATAACGTCTTTTAAAGAATTATTTTTGTTCGTTTAACTGCAATTTGTTGGCCTATTAATTTTTGGAATATTTTTTATTAATCTGTGGAAGTGTAAACAATAAGTTTTCTAAAAATAATTAGAAATCGTTAAAAGTTTCTATATATTGAAAGACCTATATACGAAATTATGGATTTCATTCTGCAGATTTTTTTAAATTAGTATGTAACTGCAAATTTTATTTTAAATTGTTAATCAGAATTTTCATTTCATTATACCAAAACTTTTTGGAAATACTAAGTCTAAAATATGACCGCAGCTACATCGTAACTTAAAAAAATAGCTTTGAAACTTCTTAGAATTCGAAGTATAATTGTTGATTATCTTTTATAAAAAATCTTTTTTTTATTTTCTCAGGTATAGCCGACATGGATCTTCCAGATAACCTCTTAGATGACTTAGACTATATAGGAGACTGTATAACGTCGTGTAACAAAGTAGAAAATTATTTAATGTTAAGCGAATTTGAGAATAATCTTATAGCGGAAATGCCTGTGATATTGGATCGGAAAGGTAGAAGATGGTCCTTAGCGCGAACAAAAACGAATCAAAGCAACGAAGAGTCCCCTCCTGAAGAGGAAAACGGTGTGGTGAAAGGGACCGCAAAGTGGAAAGGTTTTCCCAATAGAGTTATTACTATAATAGATGAATCGTCCGTATAGACATGCGGATTATTTTCGTACCCCGTTTGAAATTCAGTGTCAGTAAACGCTTCCAATTCCGTCAGGTGGCAGTGATTGTAGGTCTCCTTGCGTTTCGATGAGTTGGAAAAAACTGTATTTTAGAAGTTTCCAACGATTTGAAATTCTTCGCATTAGCATTCGTCTCCCGTACAGTAGTCCAGTCCATAGTAAAACTTTACCCAAACTTTTCAATGCTCTTTTTGAATTAAATGCTCAGTTCTTTATTAAGCGACAAGGGTCATGAATTTAATTTTTTTCAAGAATATAGGATTAGATATATTGTAAAAATAGTTATTACCAACTTTAAAGAGCACAGGAATCAGATAAAAAGCCTTTACAGTTTCCCCTACAACAAATCGTTGTCAACGTATGGTAATTTCGAAACACAAAACTTGGAATTCTCACTATAATGCACTATTTTCTACAACACATCATCATCATCACCACAGTCGGATTATGTATGTACCTATGCTTGTTATATGACTTCCACATTTTTCTATCCTAGGTCTGTTGTGCGAACTAGTCTTTTTATATTATCGGTCTATCTTGTTTGTAGACGACCCCGTCTTCTCTTGTTGCTGCGTAAGCACCACTCTATGATTCGGCGACTCCTGGCTAGGTAACCAGCCCAGCTCCACCTTAATTTGCAGATTCTTGTTATCATCTCAGTTACTTTAGATCGTCTACGTATTTATTCGCTGCGTATATGGTCTCGCAAGGTTACATTCGTCTTTCCATAGTTCTCTTATAGGTCTAATCTATTGCCTATATAGACGATTAAAAAGAAATTGTGAAAGTGAAATTAATAGATTTTCATTGATTTAGGGAAACCAGTGTTATCTTCTTCTTTCTTCTCTGATAGACCGTACGAAACTCCTTACTCCTTACGATTCTTCTGAAATTTCTTGAGTTGTTTGACTTATTATTTGCGAAAATTATTATAAAACAAAAATATACATTTACTTATAGTGTTTAAAAGTTTGCAAATTCAAATGTCTACGTGGTGATGTTAAGCAAACGAAAAAAAAAACACTGAGAAAATATATTTTGTAAATTGAAAATGTTATTTTGATTGACTGAAAGTGGAGTGCTACTAATACTTCGTCATCATCATCATCCAGCTTCTCCCCTCCATTGCTAGACATAAACCTCCATATACAGCTACTTCTGTGTTGTGTGTCGCAAGCTGTATCCAGTTATATCCTATTCTCCGTATATCGTCCACCCATCGCGAGGGTTGTTTGCCCCCTGGCTATTGTTATCTTCACTGGGTCACCACTCTATTAATATTTTTGTCCACCTATCATCTTTCGATCGTACCACATGGCCTGCAAATCTCGTTTCTAGTGCTGTTATTTTCTGTATGAGCTTATTTATGCTGCTTGTTCCTCTTAAGGTTCATAAGGATTCCGTTAATAATTATTCCTTCAATTTTCCGAATGCTGTCCAAACTAAACCAATTCGTCTTTATATCTCTAGTGTCTGGTTATCTCTGGTGGTTCTTAAGTCATAAGCGGGCTATCGGTATTATGTAACTTCCCCTATAATATTGTTTTCTAATTTTAATGCCCCACCGATGACTAAGTTTGTCACAAAATTTATTTTGCTTTGGATTATCTGTAGTCCAATTTCTTTGATAGTTTGGGCAAATTCAGTGAGCATAACCTTGGCTTATTATAGCTCATCAGCAATGAGGACAATATCGTCGGCGAATATTAGGTGGACTTTTTTAAAGGCGCATTCAAGAACCGCCGCGACGCTCTTGGGCGACATTTTGTCTCGTTGTTTGACACCTCTCTCTAGTAGGTACCCCTGTAATCCACACGACATTCGTTGCGAGTCTTTATTATTCCGTTCAGTTCTATTATGTCCAAGGCCTTTTGAAAATCGACTAAAACAAGTAACTAGCGCTCGGTTATGTTCTATGTTCTATTAGGCTTTTTAACGTTAAAACGTGATCGTTGGTACAGAACCTAAACGAAATCCAGATTGTTCTGTACGTTGGTATAGGTCCTGTAGGTGATTATTTTGGTAAAAAGTTTGTACAGATGGGACAAAAAGCTTATTAGTCCATAATTCTAGATTTCCGGAGGGCTTCGTTTTTTATATATTAACACTTGGGATTATACAGTGGAAGTTCTTCATTGATATCATAAACACCATCAGTTGTATTGGCTGTCAAATATGTAATCCTGTGGAGAATTCATTTTGACTGGACTACAGATGATTCCAAAGATTTGAAATGGAAGCGTTTACTGAACTTCCAATTCCGCCCAAAATTTATTTGTTGAAAAATACTCATAATACCAATACTTTGGTCAATATTGGATAATAAATTTCATTAGTCGAATAATGTTAACTACTTACTCGCAATATATTGTATTTTTAGTTAAATTATATAATATATATTCAAATATGTTATTGTAAGACTGATTTTATGAAATTGTAGATACGAACTAGGTAGTTGTAAGTATTTTCATTAATTGTTTAAATTGTTTTGTAGATATTGTTTGGTTTTAAAACTTTTTTAACATTATTAACTTTCCTATGGTGTATGTATCCGCTCAAATTGTTTCAAGCAAATCTAAGAAATAATCTATATTGTTTAATCTCTATGTAATAGCCCACATTCATATATAATACAGTATCCTTCAAAATGAACAGTTCCAAACATGTAAATTGTATCTATTTTTAATCTTAACAATGGATTGATCCAAAATGTTCCCTGTTTTCTTTTACTTATTTATTTTATTGTATGTTTTATTCAAAGGTGATATAAAATGGTGTTCTAATAACGAGTAAATGTAATTTTTAATTTTGCAAATCAAAATTGCACTCAACATCAAACATTTTAAACCAGCTTATATTAATTAATATGACACCCATACAGTTTTCCATTCATAGCGGTGCTACACGAATTCGAATTGTTAATTGAGACAAAAAATATTGTAAAGACAGTGGCGGATCCAGCAAGGAAGTGCGGCCCTTTCCTGAAGTTTTGTAAAAATAAAAGATATATGTTTTACTGATAACAGCAAACACTAGGCAGGTAAAAAATAATAATAAATGAGGTACAATGGTTCAATAGACACAAATAATAGATAGGTCAATAGAATATACCTATAACAATATAGTCATCATTTTTTCGTCCCCTCCTCAAATAATCCTGGATCAGTCCCTGGTAAAGATAGTTTGAGCGTTGAGTGAAATAAAAATTAGTTTTTCTCTATTTTGTAAATGCTTGAACACGTTTGTGAACAGTGTAATTGTTATTTTTGATTTTTTATTTGTTATTTTAACCTCGAAATTTAAACTACTCAATTTTTCCCCATTAAAATATATACCTATTGCTCCAAGACAAAATAATGTAACCCAAATGAGCCAAGCAATGTGGAGTGACTTTACGGCATTATAGTACATATAATTGAAGCTTTGACAAATTCAAGCTTCCAAAATTCTATGACTACAATAAAACAATACAAACATACCTTTTCTATATCATTGTTGCTCCTCAAAATCTGATTTTGGCGCAGTAATTATTTTTTGGAAGTAATTGATGCTTTAGCGACGACTTTTAAGATTATAATATTTACGTAAATTAACAATAAAGCTCCGATAGACTGCTACCTGTTTTTGTCACCATTTCAAAAACTGACCACGACAAGATTACTTTTAGATTTTGGGAATTGTTTGGGTGTCCCAATTACCTTAAAGGTTACTAACCAAAACTGAACGGGTTGTGTCAGCGGACTTGGTGGGTTACTGAAATGTCTCAGTTATTTTCTAGTTATTATTTTATTCATCTAGTTATTATTTTATTACAATAACAGTATCTGGGTTCTAAATCGTGAAATCATACTATGGGACGAAACGGTCGTATTTGGTCCTGCCATCAAACACGTAATTTTTTCCATTGAAAAACACATTGGTTCGTTCTTCGAGAATTCTGATTTCTGTTAGTTTTCATTCGACTGACCTCATCAGTCGAGTAGTAGATCATTCCCATGGTTTTAAGAATCGGAGCCCTGGGGTATGATTCTCAAAACCATTCGACTGCTCTAGCATTCGACTTTCGACGTAAATTTAACAAAAACAGAGACGTCCTTCGTCTAGTGGTACAGCCGTCGAATGGTTTCGAGAATCGACCCTTTGAGGCTTACAAACTCTAGAGATTACGAGTTTTCACAAGTTTAAATGACAAAACTGCAGAACTCTTCAAAGTAACAAAATTCCAATATGTACATCATTTCACGAAAAATATATTTAGTGTGTGAGCTTAATCTTGTCATAACCACTGCTGTCACTGCCTACTCTGCGAATATATAGTTTGTTATCCAAGTTCATATATTAATAAATTAAAAAGGAATAATTCAGGAATTTTTGTAAATCTACCTGAGCGGAAAGTACAATAATTTTTCCAAAATAATGTGACGTGTGTAATATTAATATATAACATATAATCTGTATTTAATTGTAGTTATTTATTTTGCAAATAAAATACTTATATAGATATTTAAATGATGCTAGTTTTTCTGAAACCTACAGTTGTCGAATATGCACTATATTCGGAGAGTAGTGGATAAATGAAACCAAACTAACACGGTGAGTTTAGAAAAAAATGACCGAACCTGACAATGAATTACACAATGTATCTCTAGAAGGAATGGCGTCCTTATTTTTTCTAAATACTAATCCCCGTTCTTATTACAAAATTAAGAATGGCGCACCTTTTTACGTAAGGCATGATAGATAACAAATTAATGGTGCATGAGGAGATTTTTGAGAAATTTCAAACACCAATCAAGGATGATTAAGAAATGTTTTCTGAACTTAGATAATATACTTCTGGTGGCAGCCTGCAGTTCAATATCGTGACAAGACTATAAAGAGAGGGCAATAAAGACAGCATCATATTAACTTACATGGTAAGTGGAAACAGCTAATGAACATACTGGACTTATTTCATTGGAAGCAGCTCCTAATTGAGTGAAATAGTATCTTGCTTTGTATCTATTTTCACGCTTTGTAGGCTACCTCCAGAAGTATAAGCTCTATTTTTTGACATGGATGACATCTGTGTCAATATTTCGAATTATTTGGCGTATTCTTGCTGCCAAATGTCAATTTTCTGGAGCATCCAGAAAGGAGGCTAAGAGATTCCCTTTGAGTAGCAGAGGTAACGAAGTCTGGGCTAGCGGATCACGCATGGACCGAACACCATAATATCCACTGGCACCAGGCTAGAGCAATTCACAAGGAAGAGCACTGGTACAAAAGAAAGTTCGTAGAGACAGCATACATAGTCTCAAACGAAAATATAATTAGCGAGCCCAGCGTCCAAATTAAAAATATTTGGAGAGCTCTTCTTCGGCCTTTGCCGCTACGCATCACCGGCAACCAACCTCCAGGTACGACGACGCTGATTGGACCAGATAAGACTCAATGACCATGACCGATGACGCATGACCGGTTAAGGGTATAATATAAATACGACGGATACTCTGAATTTCCTATCATTCACCTGATGACGATAGCAGAAACACAGCTATTGAAACGTTGTGAGATCAACCACTTCAAGACTATGGAAGTCCAAGGAAACTTCGAGGAACGAGTTACATTATCTGCCCACTTCAGACTTACTTTTTTAGTGTTAATTTTGCTAAAACCTACCATCAGCGGTATCAAATGCCCCCAAACAAGGCTAAGCTCGCCCAAACGAAAATCTTGGATCTACTACTGCCTCCAAGCAAATATCAAGAGACTTTAATAATTTCCGTAACTTCTCTTTACAATTTTCACATGTAACAATCATCACTCACTGTTCTACGTAAACGAGAGAGATATGAATAACTGAATGCCAACCCCCATTTTATATTGCGGAATTAGAACACATCTTTTTACATATGACGAGGTAATTATCGAGGATTGTTACATAAGGAAATTATGAAATGAAATTACGTACATTATTAAATCCTTTCGATTTTTTCCTGTAGAAAGGAAAATACTGTAACGGAAAGTTATAACTGCGTCCGAGATCTTCTAGTGAGGATCGTCTGGGATTTTAACCGTATCAAATAAAATCCATACACTGGTCTTGTGACCCGTTGGAGGGATCAAGTAAGCCCCAGAATAGGTCTTTAGTCCATTAGCCGCAGCAAAGATGTCTGAGGAAAAATCCAAATGCAAAAGTTATTAAAAAATGTTACCATGTATCGCAACCCGTAGACGTAAGCATAATGCTCAAAAAGATATTTAAAATGGTTCGCTCGAGGAAACACTTTGCGAAACCTCAACCATTCTCTGATGCTCTCACTGGCGGATCCAGGGGGTGGGCTAATCATCTGAGTGGTATGCTTTTTGACTGTTTATTATGCTAAAATCAACCTTCAATGACATCAAGCCGCCGCCCCCCAATAAGATCAAGCCCCCCCAATAAGATCACCCCCCCCAAACGAGATCAAGGTCACCAAGTGGCAATCCTGGATCCGCCCCTGGATGCCCTTATCTGAAGGGGATCTTGTATATTGTGCACAAGATCCCCCGAATATATTACAGAGGAAAACATAATTTTTATCAAACTAGAATGTAATATATTAACGTGTTTTATCGTCAGAAATTATCACAAATCGCACATAGACAATCACAAATACCTATTTGCGTGAGCCGGAGTTGACCCCGCTAAGCGATAAAGTTTGGAAACAAGCGGAAAAATCCATAGACTACGCAAGCAATTTTCACTGACGACAAGATGATTAGGGTTGTTCGTGTTATCTCTCTCTAATTCATTCGTATTATAACATAAAGGATAATCCCAACAGAAAGAATAGTAGCTGTGACCAGAATACAGAGGCAGAACCAACGACGATGGTAAACACAATGTTCTTGGCTTCATGAACCACTCAGTCTATTGTAATGTATAAATCTATGGATAAATCTACATATTTCTCAACAACTCAAGAACTTAACTATGTATCAATAAATGTGTTCGTTTCTAGCTTGAAACCTTCCTCAATTGCGCTACCCTCAAAAGAAAGAACTCTAGATAAATTATTAACAATGTACATCAAACATAATTAATATGAATATTTAAAGAAATTAAATAACTATTTTTTCTGCGATCTAAATCTAATCCTAAAATGTATTTCTTTATAGGAAGCTTCACGAACCTTAAGTAAGAGTGAGCATGAAGAAAAGATTGGTAAAGATATAAGGGACGAAATGAAGCTGTTCATTATTAATTTATTGAAGACGAATTACATATTTACAAACCTTTATTAAAAAATCTTTTAATCAAATTCTGAACCAATTGTGATGCTCAGACTCCCTCGAAGCACAAAAGTTTGGTGGTACCATCTGTTTGTGTTTACTACAACTAGAACAAAGATTATGAATTTGTGAATGCAATGATTGTTATAATGCATAAATTGTAGTAGATAGAGGCAACTTTAACTCTAATTGCAAATAAACGTGACTTACTGATATCTCCAGGTTCTACAATCACAAAGTGCTTCTGGCAAACATAGTAACACTCTGGAGGAGGAGCAAGTTTCCATAATTTTCTTCCCGATAACTGTGCCTGCCATGATGGATAGTGAACGTTGTCAACCTAAAACAGAGTCCACTAACCTCAGATTCACTTAGTATCTATCAACTAAATCGATAATAACGGAAGAGCAATTTAAAATAGAAAATATACCGAGAATTTAAGAAATATCCAAATATCTATAAGTTCAACCTACAGTAACAAAAAATATAATGCAACCCAAAAATAAAATGTTTTAACAGGAGCACTAGCTTCACAAAAAGTAAAAGTCTTTTGATTTAAACTCCGATAGATCTGATGAAGTAGTAACTATTGTTTTACAAGCAATTGGTTTAAATCGAACAAATCCCTAGAGTGTATATGACTAAAATAACTGCTTCTTCTGAAAAATGTCATATCGGTATGAAATGCTCCTTGAAACGAATACTACATCCATTGTACAGCCTGCTGAAGACATAAGACCGATAAGAAGATATTAATAAGGTAATAAGAGCAACCTAATAGTTGGAAGAGGATTCAATACCCTCAGATTTGCAAAAGATATCATTCTTATCGCAAAAAACCTCGAAGAAGTACAATTATTAATATTTACTGGAAAAAGTAATCGTTTTCAAACAATGAATGACATCTATATTCAGAAATTAACCAAGGATAAAGGCTAATAAGATTTAATGATATTGTAACTAAACTTCGGCGTACAATTCAAAACAAAAGTGATGGTAACTAGAAAGAATGTTTTGCTTTAGGAAAATGGAATTCCACAGATGACTAACCATACCGCAGATTTCATGAAATTTGTCATGAAAACAACTTGTTCGACCTTCATACAATCCTGATCTAGCGCCTCTTGACTACCACCTGTATCCTGTGTATAAAAAAGTTGGAAGACTTTCGCGCCTCGAGAATGAGGTCTTGTACCTATCAAATCAGGCGGTAGATTTCTATCTGCATGAAATTCCAATAATTTCACACACACACAATTTCAGTATCTTTTACTTACGTGCATTTGAGCTCCATCACCAGGCCCTCCCATAAAAATCCAACTTAAAGCAATGTTTTCCGAATAATTTCCAAGAAAACTCGGTTTCGAATAATACGATTTCAGTGCTTTGCCTGCTTCGTCATTACAGTTGCTCCAACCGACATACCAGCTCTTCTCTTCTTCTGCTAACGCAGCTCTTTCTTTGCTCATGTTGAAGACTTCGTCTAAATACTTGAACTCGGTTTTGTAAGGGAAAAACTGACAGTTCTTCTTCTTACCCCTGTTCATGTGCGAATTCTGATGAATGTTTTTGAAAAAATCAAAATTGAATACTCTCATTGCAGGCCATGATGATGCACCTCCTTGCACGATGAGTGGTTTTGCAGATTTGGCAAAGTTTTTGTAAAATTCTTGTGGAGTGATTTCGCTGATTTTGGGGATAGTTTGGACATCTCGGCATATGTCACAGTTCTCCGGTTCTCTGAACCATTTGGAAGCGTCAGAAGGCATGGTAATGATGCACTAAATAAAGGAATAGCAAACATTATTAAACGTGTACATATTTGCATAACAGGATTTTGTAACTGTAGCCAATAGCATGCAATAATATCCAATATATAGAATTTATATTATGTGTCATAATGTCTGATGCAAAAGTTTCTTCTTAGGCAGGAATGTGCATGATAGCTTGTTGATTAAGAATTTTTGACACCTTGATCTCGACAGCTCTCATGAATAGAGGCAATGCTGCCTCCACGGAGCATAGATATAAATATTTCAGTGTACAGAAGTTTATGTTGTATCGAGTCAATAAACAAGGATAATAACTAATATGCCATCATAAAAAATAATTTATTTTTATAGGAACAAATAAACAAGTGTCCAAAGGTATGAAGACTGCAGTGGCCTATATTCACACAATAATACGAAATTATTGAACTTAATTAATAGCCCTATATTAATATACCCAAATAATGTATTTCTTAAAAAAAGAAAATGGATATGGATCAGTCTAGTCCTGAAGCAATCAGCAAATAATCCAATACCTAATAATTTCAAAGTAGGCACAAAAAAGAAAAGTAGGACATTAGGAAAACAATTACAACGACACGTATAGACATATAAAAAAGAGCTAAATAGGCAACTGCAGAGAGAAATGACAGATAAAAAACTATAAAATTACAAACCCCATGAAACAAGTTCATACTAAAACTAAAGGATTAAAAAATGCGAAACAAGTATTTATAAAATTAATTTAGAACAACATAAATTAGAGTAGTAATGACAAATCAGCTACAAAACTACTTGAAATTGAAGTGAAAAGATTAAGAGAGGAAAACACTAAAACAAAATGTCTGAAACAGAATGATGAGTGCGACAATGCTACATTAAAGAAACCAAAAAAGCAGCAAAAAAATCCATGTGGCTCTACAAAACACAAAAATACAATAAAAAAAAGTTAGCGATAAATAATCAACAAAAGGTCAGAAGATTTCCCAGATATAACGAACTGAGGAATAAATATATGCATTGAGACAAAAGAAAAGCAGTAGAGCACAAGGAGTTTACAAAATATTAAATAAAATAATTTTTCATTTTTCAAAAAAATAAATTTGTGAATTAAATACTTATATTTGTAGTTTATATAGCTGCTAATGATTTTGTAGAAACAACAGCCACATCTTTTTCTAATTAAAAACTGTTAATGCATTTTGCTTTTAGTTTAAAGCAGTTCCAGATAGGTAAACTAATGTACTAAGAAAAAAATTGTGTAGCAAGGCAATAGAACAAGATTAACGACGCCCAACAACATGCATATTTTATTTTTACTTTGTAAATAATAAATTTTAAGAGGTATCTCGCGCTGTTACTCCATTGATAGGGTTACTGTAGGAAAAATAGTTTTAGAGGGAAAACGATTAACACTAATGAATTCTGCCCAGCCACAATTTTTTTTTATAGCACTAATAATTCGAAAGCATTTTATTATGCGACTTGAACTGCCATGTTTTGGACAGCCAGCTGGCGGTCTAAAACAACTTTCAGAAATTTCTGTAGATTTTTACCCCTGTTATAATATTAACAACTAAAGCGAGTTCAATATTACTTCCATATAAATAAAAACGGATTTTGAATTTTTTTTAGAATTTCTACCTTCAAATTTTTTTAGAAAAAAATAGAACTATCTTTTTTAATTTAACTGTTTAGAATTACATACCCCATTATCCAGAAACAAATCACTTTTTTCAGTCACCAAATAACAGAACAAAAATAAGTAAAATAAAATCTTAATTTTCGCATAATGCGCTATTAAAAACTTATTTTCCCTAAAATTATTAATAGCATCGTACTGAAGGAGCTGATTCACAGACAGCATGTTACCAACAGACTAACAAGTGTCGAAATATATTTTCCTCAAAACTAAGTAAAATACACTGGAAAGTTCCATTTTCTGGCTCTACACCCTTATCAGGAGAAAACCGCACCAGCCGTGTGAGTTCAATGAAGTGTACATTTAATTGAACTCCCGCACAAAACAGCTGCTGCACGTTTTGTAATTTCGTTAGGACGCAAATGGATAACTTCAAAGTAAATTAAATTCAGATTAGTGTAACGAGATAAAATGTAGTTATATATTTTTTATTGTTTAGCAAATTACGACAAAAGAAATTCCAAAAACACTGTTCGTTCAAAATTTTGTAGTATTAAATGCATATGAACTTGTAAATGTTTCAACCTCTTTAGGGCAGTGATATATCAGTTCGTAATTGTGCTTATAACAAACCCACATACAGGGTCTATCTAAATAATAGAAAAAAATACGGATTAATTCTCCGACGAAAAATGGAATTTTTTTGCAAAAACCATTTTCTATGATGTTTCTTTCCTCCAAAAATTGGTTAAGGCTTGTTTTTTTTATCTTCTACAAAAGTTAATTCTACAGTTTTTGATTGTTTCAACCCGGAAATGGTATTGTAAAGGAATGAAATAATTTACAACTGTTTTTAACATGTTTCTATTTTTTTCCTTTTAGAAAATATTTAGAATATACTAACTTATTGTTATCTTCAAATTATTTCGACAAATTAAAAATTTACTACAAAAAATTAAGGCTCGTATTAAATAACACATTATTACATTTATTAAACAAGTGTCGACCATATAAGTTTGGAACCAAGAATAAAAATGATCTAACGGTGAATAAATGAAAGTTAAATAATAAAAAAAATCACTGCCTTCAGTTTCATTACAAGCATTTTCTCTTTTTCGCATACAATTGGAAGTGTGTTAAAATACTCTGGACGAATTTCATATTTTTCACATCCTGCTTAACTGAATATCCCATATCAAATATACAAATTACGTTCACAAGGGCAGAATGGGCACTTTACTTCATCCAACTGACTTATATATTATATTGTATATTAAAATGGTCTCATGGAAAGTCGTGCATAAAAGATAAATGTCAAATTCAATGGGAACGTCTTCAGGACGAACAGGTAATTCCTCAGGAAAATGACAATAAAAATACGGACCAATCGATTAGCGATAAATTCGAGCAACACTATTAACGAAAATTGATATGAAAAAGCTATGAAAATTTCGAATGCAATTTCTGGAGTAATTTAACTTCTCTGATCTGACCTCAGTCATCATTTCTCTTTTTAAATTTACCAAATTCTTGCAACCGTTGGTAAATTTTTGTGATATGATGGGGTAAACTATGCTGTGGGTACCTACTGTTCTGCCTTTACATTTAAATATTTATTTTTTGCCCGACCTCGTTTTACTATATCCAGGGCTTTCACTTCAAAAGTAGCCACCCAAAATATTTTTTAAAATATCTTTAAAAGATAAAGACAAAAAAAACTCGCTAATTTATATTTGCGGGAAGACACATTTTACACGTATCGGTCACCCTGCAGTTCCAACACCTAAGCTGGGGTGAATATCTCTTCTAAAAGTTTAAGTACGAAGGGGTATAATGTGATTCATCTGTTTATAGGTGTCTTTTTGACAATATTTTGACCTAGAAACCGTAAAAAAATAACAATTTTGAATTGTAATTAAAAAACAGCATAAGTATAAATACCGAGATAAACAAGGGAGAAATAATTCTTAAATATTTTTGCGAAAGACATTTGTGACTGTAAATGTAGACAATTTATTAGTTGTAATGGTTTCCTTGTATACTGACCATCAAATTTCAACAATGGTTTAATCTCTACAAAAAAATAATTTAAATAATATTTATTTATGGGTAAGAACACCGCGTCCCGATAAAAATATTGGGCATCGTATGTATTGGATTTAGTTCATAAATTTCATGAAACTGGAAGTGTTTGCAATAAAATTGTCAAGAAACGTAGAGTTTTAACAGAAGCTGTACATGTTGAGATTTCAGCTCCTTTTGCAATGGATCAGCAAACATTAATACCAAAAGTCTAAGTTAACACATATTTCCGTCGGTTCTGTGCATAAAACGTTACGCCTAAATAAATTATTTTCCTACAAAATACAGCTTTTACAACAGCTTGCTGAGTATGATTATGACAGAAAGTTAGAATTCTGGGAATTAATGACTCAAAGAGCAAATGCACACCCTAATTTTATTAAAAAGATTTGTTTTTCTGACGAAGCAGGATTGTTTTAAAATGGATTTGTGAATAAACATAATTGTAGATACTGGGACAATATCAAGCCACAAGTTCTTCGGGAAGAGCACAACAAACATCCTCAGAAAATCAACGTATGGGCCGGCATTCTCGGTAATAAAATTATTGGTCCTTTATTCATGGAAGAGAATTTAACTGGGGAATTATATCTGGACTGAAATGTGATAAACCCCCTTGTAACCGAATCTTTACAAAACCAAATAGATCAAGATGGAACTTTGTTACTAGACGAAGAAAACCTATTTTTTCAACAGGTCGGAGCACCTCTACATATATTATACCATGTCTGTTCGAAATTGCCTTAATGAGACATTTCCAGATAAATGGATTAGAAGAAGGGGCACTACAAAATATAGACTGGCCAGCAACATCACCCTACCTAATGCCCCTTGACTTTTTTTATGGGAACATCTAAAAATGATGGTGTATAAAACTCAACCTCCTGATATTCCTGATAGTGTGAGCGGATTGCACCAGAGACGCTTTAAAAAGTGCGGGAGGAATTCGAGCTGCGACTTTACCATTGTCTTAGCAAGAATGGCGGACATTTTGAACATCTAACTTAAGTAATTTTAACGCTAATAATAACTGTTTTAATTTGAAAGTTTAAAATGACACCCTGTAAAAAATAATCTGATTGTAAAAAATGATGTGTCAAAAGATTGACAAAAAAGAGCTATCACATGATATCCCTTTGTATTTAAACTTTTTAGAAGTGATATTCACCCCCGCTTAAGGGTTGAAACTGAAGAATGACCGATATATGTAAAATGTGTCCCCCGGTATGTATAAATTAAGGTATTTTTCTTTTAAAGATATTTTAAAAGTTATTTTGGGTGGCTATATACTAAATATGTAGAAGCATTGACAAACTTGTATTCTGTTAATTATGATTCTTTTTAATTTAGTTCCAATTAATACTCTTTAATACTCTTCGCCTCCAAATTTTATTACATACTATTTGTTCCGATTTAAAAAAAATATATTAGTTTTTAATTTTTTAGTGATATAACATAATTAAATGCAGTTTCAACCAACTTTGTTTCATAAAAATTTTCGATATTAGCAAAAATAAAGATATTTCACTTTTAAGCAAAATTCATATTTTTGACAAACCTCATATACAGCTGAAAAAGTGACATGTGATAATTTCAGTTTTAAGTTTCAACCCATGCAGATCTTTTTATGAAGAATATATTTTTGTTAATATTATTGCAAGAAAGTTTTCCATTTGATTCCAACGGATGTAGAAGAATTGAGAACCCCCGTCTTGAAATTGGTTAACGAACATTTATTTTAATTTACTTTCAATTTCAAAAGCCATATATATGGAGATCAGCCTTAACAGAATTCAGTTTAAAGTATTTCAATAATTTTTTTGAAAATCAGGTTTAAAAAGGCTAAAGAGGGGTATGAAATAAGATTACAACATTGGCTCCTTTAAAATTATATTTCAATATATTATATGCTTTACATTTGGCAACATTTTTTCATCATTTTAATAAAAAATTTCAACAAATAACAACTAAACGAAATACTCATTTTTCACATTGATGATTTTTGATGAGGCGGTCCCATGAAGGCGTATTGCATAGTTGTAATAGATATGTATCTCAATCTGTAACCCGATCAAGTTTTAAATATAACTCAATAATTTGGCTTTAACTTTAGCGTTGTTGAAATACGCATTCACGTTCCGAAAGCTGATATATATATTAAAAAAATATAAATTCAGTTCAAAAATAAATATCAATCTTCAATGTTCCGGTAGAGGAATGGCAAAATAGCATATAATTCACCGAAAACATTCGATAGATTTTTTATTAAACACTACCTGGGTTACAAGATGGTGTAAAAATCATCGAAAAAATTGTATAAGTCTCAATTCCCAGTAATATTCCTTTTTCACCAGGTTTGTAATAGAGAGCTGACAATTCAAAGGTACCTTAAAGTATATAGATGGCAAGGGGGAACAATTCAGCAGATCTTATAGGACCGCAATGCTTTTCCGACTACTGTAATCTGTACTTTTTGTACCCAAAAGCACATGCATATGTGTTTATTACGTTTTGCTGGAATAATGTTAACCCGAAAATTCATACAAACTATCTCAAATGGTGTTTTTCATAACCTAAAGTTTGTCAAACAATTTCGAAGGAGAATTTGAATCCGTTGAGAAAAAGATTAATTCGTCCCAATTGTATAATATGCTCAAGCTCACAAGATCAACTGTGAAGATTTAAACTACATGTAAACAGTTCGGTGCATGTGAATTTATAAACCCCATAAAAAAATGCAGAGGGTTATCAAAATTTTTTAGAATATATGATATTAAACAAAAGATAATAGAATTAATAAAGGAATGTAAATAATAGAATACAGTTTGAAGAAACAGAATATATTTTAGTAGCAAAAGTAAATTTGAAATGAAATTCAGCCAGGCGCAGTTCGGTTTTCGATGTGGTAGAGAAGCCTTGCCTCTGCCTACAAGTCAAACACACGAAAAAGTGACAGCAAATACGATACATAGCTTAGAGACCAAATAGTTTAAAAGAATCTTTACTGACAACAAAGAGCTTTTGTAAGATTATAAGAAAAATTGTCACCTATGATCTTTAATTTGTGTTCAGAACTCCTCTTTCAAAACGCAGTACGACTGGAATAAAAATCAATGAAGTACAAATATCTACCACCAGATATGCAGACGATATTGCAGAATCACATACATGTTGGTTATAAAAAAAATCCTAAACCTAACCTGAAAAGGAAATTTCTCCTAGTATAGGACAAGCCAGAAATAGACTTGACAAGCAGCGAGGACTCATATGTAATCAATATCTCTATCTAAATCTAAATTAAACCTCAATGGAATAGAGACATGGAGGCTAAAAACAAACAAATCGAAGCATTTGGGTTTATCACCGAATTTTAATAATAGTCCTACGAAAACAACTTACCCAGGACATCAGAATTTTATAACCCATAACTTATTATTCAAGGAAAAATTCAAAGCAAACGGAGCACAGGGTTTATGTTCTGGTTAAGAAACGTTAGGCAATGGCTAACCAGTCAATGGAAACAGCACACGAAAAAGAAAATATAACACCATGAAATAAGAATTCCTTCTATATGAAGGAGAATATAACACGATAAAACAAGTTAAAGAAACCCGATGGAGAATACAGTTTTACCTACTGTTTCATTACTTAGTGTGTCATGTAAATTAAAATACGGGAAGTTAAGATTGTATGCCAGTTTGGATCCCAAATTTACCAGTTTGGAATTTGCTTACGTAAGTTTCTACATTTTACTATCTCTGGTATTTTTTGCTAGTCTCAAATCGTATTTTCTGGGATAAAGGCAAATTGAAAATTTGTTGGGTATATAACCTATTAAAGCAGATTCGATTGTAAACCTTCTCTCCTATCATCTACATATTCTAAGGTACCAACACTTAAACCAAATGATACTCATCTGCCAATAATTTAATAAGTATCAGACTTTATTTATTGACGTGACAAATAGGACACTCGATAGTAATTCTTCTTAATCACATTTGAAGGATGGCTAGGTTTCATTCAAATCCAAAATTGCCCAGTAACAGGTAATAGTTTCAAAACAATCCTTTCATTCAACATATGTTGAATAAACAGGAAAGCAGTTGTATAATAAATATTATGGGCAATGTTTTTTTCAGATTTAGATCATCCAACACTCCGAGATCACACTTTGAAGAGTGACTGCCTAACATTAGAAAAAGAGTATATGGACAATTTTATTGCAAAGATATCGTCTGTATATAAAAGCTTTTGTGTCATCTCTAGAAAATATCATAATCTTCAAATTAAATATTATTTGTTAGAAGGAAAATGGTACTCTGATGGCTTAGATTGGATTTTCCTAAACAATCATTACGACAATTTATTCGAAAAAATAGAAAATTCTAGTGACAATGCCAATGTGAAATGTAATGTAGGGTAAAGTAATAAAGTGTTGAACTTGTATTAAGCGTATGCATTAAAACAAACTTTTGGCATAAATAACAAATAATACTTAGATATCTTTTTAATTTTAAGATCTAAATCTCAAAAAACCCTGCTCAGAAACATTTATTTATGGTTTGATATAGGTATCCTATTCCCAAAAAACCGAGTTTATTTACTGGCATTCTACCTTTTGTTTGTTCTTTAACCGTTCATCTCAGCTCAGTAATAATTACTTCAACAACAAAAGCTAAAGTCTTATTTTTACCCAGGAACTAGAAATGTAAGGATAGCCACGTTGCACCCCATAGACTATCCAGCAGTAAAGGAATGATCCATGCAATAATTTTGTTTAACTCAGTCATTAGTTCAAAATTGCTTGTTTTTTTAAGAATTAAATAATAAAACTGATATAAAAAGAAACACCAAGTCTTGTAACCAAAACGATATACTAAATTGAGCATACGGCTTGCTTTTGGGTTTTACTCTAACATCGTTGACGTTGGGGCCACTTCTAGTAGCATTTGTAGAAACACTGTAACTCCATCTGAAACCAAAAAGAACACGTAATTAGCTTAAAGAACTCGCAGTATTCTCATAACTTTAAAACTGAGTCAACAAGTAAAAAAATCTCCCAAGGCTTTACTAAATAATCCGACTGTTTAATAAGGAGGTTTAATGGGTATAATATACTGAAATGTGGACCTTTTTGTTAATATTCTGCTTCCCAGTTAACTCTCAGATTAGAACTTTTAGTGAGACAATAACAGGTTGGGAATTTTGGATATATTTTAAAGAGGACATTTGGAAATACTGACATCAATAAATATGGGTAGCTGGATATAGGTGGCGAATTGTTAGTTGTATAAGCTTTTTTGCTGGACACCGGATTTTGCTCCAGGTTACGGTCGCCATATTGAAGCCACAATATTGGATTTTTCAAAGACGCACTCCGAATTTGAAGCAAGACACTTCAAGCTTTAAGATATAGTCGATTTTTTTGGCTGTTATAAGGAAAACTGAATATGTGGCAACCTGAACTTTGAAAATCTAGAATTTCAGATAGTTCGAAAACCAAACTTTTAATGTAGTGATCTGGATATATAAAATCCTTACCACAAAATTTGAATATTTGAAAGCACAGATATTAAGAAAACGCCATACAGAAAATCCTGAAAATCTGAATATTTTCCAATTGGCAATCCCAATATCTTGAAACCAAGAAATCTGGAAATCGGAACATCTGAAAACCGAAATATCTAGTGATTCGGATTTCTAGAAATCTAAATAGCAAGGAATCAGGGTGTCAGGAAACTTGGAAATATAGATACCCAAAAATATAACAATCTTAACTAAACTCAAATATCTCTTGTAGCGGAAACCATACTTACCCATGAAAGGGACGCGCAACTTGTAATGTACGAACGGTATGTAGAATAGCATACCACTTAAGACAAAAAGCGTGGCATACAGGTACTCAATTGTAGGTTTATCTATTATGGGGCCTACGATCAGGTATATAGAGATCAATAAAACCAAATACGGAATGATAATCGGCACCTGAAATAAAAAACATTGTGTAGCAAAGAAGAGTCGAATCCTAAAATCAAAATTTATATTTTAGTTCGTTCCAATCTCTGAATTTTGAAAGAAATACTATTTTAGAGGTGAAAAAAATTTTCCTGAAGTGGAACACTATTTACAGGTACTGACTTTTATTTTAACTTGTAAAATCTGTTTAGGTTAGGTTCAGTTCTGTCAAATAATAAGGGAAAATAAATGAATAGTGTGAAAGTAAAATGAAGTTAATATTTGTTCTAAATGGGTACCTTAAAAATATTGTAATAAATTATTTTGAAAGCTTTAGGTACTAATAATAATGAGGTTCCAATGTTTATAAGTCAGTTTTGACTGCATTTACCGAAAATTATCTATTCTGGCTTGATACTCATTAAAAGCATATACCTAACCTAAACTACTAGCTCAGAAAAAACTACTCATTTTACCTAAAATCACATGTTTGATGTGAATATTACCAACTAAAATACAAATGTAATGTAACTCTATTTTGGATTATGTAAGTCACAAGAACGAAACCCTTTTAGGACCATTTTGACTTCATTTGTCTTACCAGTTTTGGTAACACAAGTGCAACGATTATATAAACTTTTGGGATAAAAAATTTGATAAAAATCTACTTTTAACCTTCAAAGATCAAGGGAGCCTAAAACATTTAGAAACTGAGGCAAATAAGGCCTCACTCAAAGAAAAACCTAAAAAATTCTAGTATTAATTATGAGAGACAAATTTGAAAATTAAATTAAAACCGAAAATAAAAAAGCACATCATGTAATTTATGAAATAAAATGCATAATATTAGGAAGACAAATTTGTTTTTTTTTAATTTTAAAGATATATTATATATATATATATATATATATATATATATATATATATATATATATATATATATATATTGTTTGAGGTAAAATAATTCAAAATTATTTCCTATAATATTCATTAATATTTCATGACATCATTTTGTCATATTTACTATTGTTTCAAAATTTTTCAATGTGATTTAAAATATAAAATATTTCTGAAATAGTTGATTCCTTAATTTTCGTATGTTCTTTGAAATATTTCATGAAATTTCGGTAAAATATTATACGAAGTATTTAAAAATATATAAAGCGTACATATGAATATTTCAGAATTGTTTCTGTGATATAATTTTACAAATATATTTCCTGTTGTGTGGGTAAATACCCACTCCCCTTCTACATTCGAAACTACTGAACACAAAATTATGAAAAAAATGATATAAATGAAGCTAACAAAAATTAAAAACAAAATATTCAACAAAAGCAACACTATACAAATTATAAAATTATTCGAAAAATCTTAATTATAATTTTGATTCGCCACTTAATGATTCTCTTAAAGCTTCTCATGAGGGCTTATGGATTATAGTGGGAGCAACCATTGATCAAAACACTTTGTTTCTAAGTAACACTACATTCACAATTTTAGCTGCATTATACTACAGAATAGCGGTATTCTGTTAATTTTTGCATATCAACTTAATATAATAAAGCATCAAGCCAGAACTAGCGATCATTTGATTAGATATATTCCATAAATTATGTAATAAAATTTTAGTTAATGGATATGATAATTATAATACAAATAATGTGTAAGAATTTAGATTTAACTTTCTAGGTAATGCAAAAGTAGTAGAAATCAATCAACTTAACACAGATACGTATTAGTGACTAATAAGTACCTGTTTTTGTTCAGTCTTTTGAACCATAGCGCACGCGCCAGCTCAAAAAACAAACTGTTAGGATTGTTTTTCAATTTTCTTCGTTTCAGAAGTAATGCTCTACGTTATGCTTCATAAAAATTGTGTAAAATCCATACAATTTCTAAATAATTTATATACTCTATCTAGTCTCAGGTATCATAAGAGTTTGATTTATACTTTAATATTTTTTTGTGTACCATAACTCGTATCAAGTGATGGATTAACAATATTCTGTCACCATTAATTCACGACCATCGCATTTCTTCAATAAACATGAATGAATCATTAAATACAGTCCATACTGCAGCAGTAATAACCAGAATTAGAAAACGAGTCCGAAATCTCTTGCCTTTTTCCACAACTCTTCTAATAAATCTAATAAATCTATCAATCTTAAACTGAATGTATGTTTTCACTTGATTCTCTGTAATTTATTGAAGTAACATAATGTATTTTTTCAGTTATGTAAAAAATTATTCCCAATTTTCTATTATCGTGAAAAATCAATTTATTGCATTTACAATTGGCTACACGTTTCCAAAAATATTAAAAATTGCTCTTTCTATGATACCTATTGACTAACCCATCGTAGAGATAAACTTATAAGGTTGTTTTAGGTCCTGTAGAGAAGAGGAAGGAATAATCCGTTCTCTTCTTGAATCCTCGAAACCATATTTCAATCAGACTAGCGCTGTGTCAATATAATCTCCTGAAACAATATTTTTTCAAGTATTTTAAAATAACAAAGGCTTTCTCGACCTCAGGGATATAAAACGCTACATAATATTCAGAATGAATATGGAAAATGGCTAGATTTGAGTATGAGTATAACCTGAAAAGTAAGAATTGAAAAACAATAACAAAACTATTTACTTTGTTTTTTTATCACTGGTGTGAGGATTTCATGATCGAAATGTTGTGCGAAATTTTTATGGGCAATCATCAAGATTTATTAGTTGGAACAGTTTAATAAAGAAGTAACTATTAGGCTACGCCTCTGACCTATTCATAGTAGTTGTCCATCTATTATGACCTGTATTGTGTTGTATAGACCTTCAGTTGTTTTAATAATATGTAGCGTTAGTAGCTACTAAGATAAATAATTATAAATTTTGTTTCACACGTGACGACGCTCCAGTGATCAGAAAGGAAGATCCAAGAGAGTACAACAGCCCCATCACGTGTCCGCTCCTTTACTGTTAACATTTCCTTTTCCGTTTTGAGAACACTCCTTACTAGCTAGGTACAAAGTCTGTGAAATATGGAGGATGGTGCACCAGCTGGAAATCAGTGCAATACTTGGATATTGTTTCAAAGAATAGATAAATTGAAAAATTAATTCTGTTTACACATTCTGTATGAAAAAACTGTGAGCATAACCATTCCATCTGTTAGAACTGCCTTGAGTTTACCAAGGGCGGAAACTCCTTATGTTTCAACTTTGTTCTTTGGCTTCAGAATCGTAATTAATTATGATACATTTTCACCAACCGCTCACAAATAACTACTCGTTGTTTGTGATGAGTAGTCAATATTCGTGGCACCTGTCTTTCATTTAATTTTTTCATAAATAGTTTTCTTGTGAGATTGTTCTGAATTGTATAACAAGCCCCAAATATACTCCTTCATAGTAACCAAGATTGACCAGTCTTTGGAATATCCACGGTTTTCACGTCGTTTCAGTATCTTATATTAAGAAACACCCACTGTATGTTTCTTCTGAAAATATTTTAGTGCAACAGTTTGCTTGACTTATTCATTTAGTAATAATCTAATAATCAACAGAATAATAATTTAATAATGACAGTCATTTCGCGACATAAACTATCAACAATTTATATTTCAGGGTCTAATAGGTCAGGGGCGTAACATTGAGATCAGTCCTCAGAGTAAAAAAAATCTATTGCTGTGCAAATTTATAGAATATTTATATTGAAATTCTAGAATTATTAGGGAAAGATAACTAATATAACCAGATAGAGAAGTAAATTAGATTTATGACCTTTAATACTATAACAAATATTTCATCAACTTTGAACCAGGTATCGAAAAACAAAAATCCATTTGTTTAGGAAAAATAGAAAGGACCTTATAATTACATAATATAAGTACATTTTGTGTTTATTTGAACAATATACCACAATTCCCAGTCCTAATTCCAAAATAAAATAGTTCACAAGTAGTATTCAGTACTGTGTTCTCAACTTCTCTTTTATGGCGAGAAAGCGTTAGAATTGTATCTTTTTTATTCATAGTTTCTTAGCCATTGACAACGGGGTCTGATCTAATCCCCGAAACGTTTGAATATACAGCAATTTTCGTGACTTGTGGTGTTGTTTCCCAAAAAGTACTTAAACATTGAAAAACATGTCACAAATATCATTCAGATATAACTGCATTGTGTTCTAAGTAAAAAAAAATGAGTTGCCTTGTTCCCAATCCAAATATTTAGATTTTGTTAACTGTTGCAAAATACTAAATTAGTTGCAAAATGTTCAGTCAATCTTTTACAAAGCTCCAGCCTCCTATTCATCATTATCAGACCAGTTTAGAATCACTTTTATAAAACTGGATATTTCCGATGAATGTTTTCCCTACATATTAACGAGTTACACCATGGTTTACTACTGAAGTCATTGTAGAAATCTGAGATAATACTTTTTTTTCAATGTCGATATTTTATGTAATTACTTCGTTTGTTAGTATGTGCTTTTGACTGACAAGTATGTTTGTCTTGTTAACAACTTGCTATATGCTATGTCTGTAATGTGTTCTGTAAAATTCTGGCTGTAATTTTTGACAGCCGAAATCTGTACAAAACTGCCCCACCCTTGCCGAAAACTTTAAAATGCGCTGTACGGTTTGTTTAAATTTAATTGGAAATGTTTTAGCACTTCCATTAAGAATCATTGCATATAGTTTTAACTGCCTTGAACGTATGAGAAGTGTAGTAAATTGTCAAACAAACACAGTCTATAGATAAAGATATGAATTTTCACTGAAATCTTCCTCATTTCCAGATATCTTCGTATTATTTCTATAATTTCTTAAAATTCGGGTAAAGCAATTTGAAATTAATTATCTGAAAATATGGGAATTTCATTTTAAATGTATTATCAACTGTGCATATTACTGTAAATTTAAATAGGTACTTGTTATAAAAACTGTTCTCACCTTATAGGGCCTCGGGTGGTTAGGTTTAGTATATCTCATAACTATTAAAGCTACCATTGCACCTCCATAGAACAACCACGCCGTGAAACTGAAGAAATCAATCAAGGAATCAATCGTTCCATACATAACCATGGCACCAGCAATTAGAGACTGCAACAAAATAAAAGCTAATGCCCAACTCAACCCAGTTGAATGTTTGCTTACATGAAATATCAATCCTGGAGCAGGGGTGTACTTCTTCACGTGAACGTATGACAAAATATCCAACAGATGACCCTCTCTACTAGCTGCGAAACAAAGCCGACCAGCAACGAATAGGGTTCCATTCGCCGAACCGAAGGTTGAAATTGTCACCGAAAGTGGCATCAACCAAGCCATGAATCCCAATACCCTGTTTCCAAAAGTTACGGCAACAGCTTCGCTGGTGATCATCTCCATGGGCGACATGACAGATAAGTACGAAATGTTTATCAACGCATAGCAGATTGTGACCAGTGGAATGCCGATCACTATGCTACGAGGTAAGTTCCTGGAAACCAATTGATGGTATTAAAACTGGAGATAAATGTGAATTGTAATCAGTACTTACTTAGAGGGATTTTTGATTTCTTCAGTGACGTAGTTTAGATTGTTCCAACCGTCATATGCCCACAGTCCGGTGTAGAGTGCTGTAGCTATGTTTCCAATTGAATATTTTGTATTTTTAAATGGTTCCTGTAAATGCTGAGTATTTCCTGAAAGGAAGAATATATGTTAACAGCTTCCCTAAGGTCTCGTAACGCCAGTTTTTTGTAATTATTTATTAACACTACATTGCAATTATTGATAATATGCCCTTTTTATATATTTTATTGTTTGGTTCATCAAAATGGTGAGACATATATGTAATTCCACGCTTCATCTCTATTGTATCTCCTGTACTAACTGTACTAACGCGATGGCCCAATAGCTTAACAGAAAATAATCAATTACAATTCAAACAATTGAGCTCAGATTTATCTTATAATCTGAATTGTAGGCATGTTATGCTAGTACTAAACAAAATGAGCAAATACAAAGGTGAAGAAACACCTTTAAAACACATGCAGAATGAGCTTAATTCCTGTCTATTCAAAGCGAGTTCAATGATATTTACACATCGGATGAGTATGAGTTTAGTTTGAGGCACGAAAATATATGGCCATCACGAATACCATCGGCATCATTCTATAAAAAATGAGAAGCATACAGAATGCCAGCAAAGACATTTTATCTAATGCAAGACAATCTAACAGGATGCAACCAATTACTAACATTTGATAATGAGCAGCAATAAAAATTATCATATTTGTCGTTCCTCAAGCTCCCATCCTTAGGGTATTCTTCTTTATTATACAGGGTGAGTTTTTTTTATGATCAGTATGGGGATCTCCGAAACTAGCAGAGATAGAGCAATGGTTAAATTGGGATTTGAAGTTTTACTGGCCCAATTTAATGACACTTTCGGATTTATGTAAAAAATCATGGCTTACTGGATATTTTGAAAAAACGAAATTCTGTCGATTTACTCAAATCCCTCTAGCTCCTTTGTTTTTGATTTTATAAAAGAAGTGTAAATATAAAAATTGAAGGTAATTGTATCCCGAATATGATTGTCATGTTCTCGTTTGGGTGACATCTCTCGTTTTCGAGATATGACACAAACTTATCTTTTTTTGAATGGAAACCTCAAAAAATCGGACATTTTTAGGGCTTTTCAACGATATAATACTCGATATAGTTATTCATAAAAATAACGGAGTTATGGATGCTTTCCTCTCTTATTTTCACTTTTAACGTAGGTAACCATGAAAAAGATTGTTTTCACTTTGACGTTTCCTCATTTGAGAGTAATTCCATTAGTAGTGCTGAACTGACAGTCGATATTGACAAGTTTTCGTGATAAAATGGAATATTCTAACGAAGAAAAACTGAATACGGTGGACTGTTATATCATATGCCATAAAAATTCAGTTTGTGCAGCTGAGGAATACTTTCATAGATATTTTAATCGTCGTCAACCTGCTCTATGTACATTTAAGAGGCTTTACGATAGTTTACGCAGATATGGATCTTTTACTAAACCACCAAAGGAACGTAATCAAATTAACGAAGCACCACAAATAAATGTTTTGGCAATGGTAAATCAAAATCCATCTACATCTACTCGTGAGATTGCGGCAGAAGCTGGCACATCTCAACGAACTGTAGTTAAGGTACTGAAAGCGCACAAGTTCCACCCGTACAAATTTTCCGTTTCTCAAACTTTGCATGCTGGTGACGAACATCGACGTATTTTGTTTTGTACATGGTTTAGAGACATGTATCTTGACAATGTATTAAAGGTGTTATGGTCAGATAAAACTAGATTTACTAACTGCGGTATGTTCCATAAACACAATGTGCATAACTGGGCTAAAGAAAACCCGTTCCATGTAGAACAAAGATGGCCCCAGATAAAATTTGGTTTTAGTGTTTGGTGTGGTATCACAGAGTCCTCTATTCTGGGGCCTTTTATCTATGACGAATCATTTACTGGGGAGCGCTACTTGCATTTCTTGCAATACACTTTTCAAGACATGTTACATAATTTGAATTTGAGAACTCGTTTAGAAATTGAGTGGTTCCAACATAATGGAGCACCTGCTCATAACTCGTTATTAGTAAGACAACATTTAGATAATATCTATCCAAACTCTTGGATAGGAAGAAATGGCCCACGCGAAGGGCCACCCCGGTCTCCCGATTTGGCAGTTATAAACTTGTATGGGGTGCGCTAAAAAACAAAGTATACAAAAGAAAGTATGAGACAATTGGTGACCTAAGGGAGGCGGTATTACAAGCAATTGAAGAAACTGATAGGCGGTCTGTGAGGAAAGCGGTAATGTCAGTCTTAAAAAGATGCAATTTTTGTCTAAATAACAATGGTAGACTTTTCGAACATAAATTGTAACCATTATTATGTACTTTAATTTCTTAAGTTTTAGTAAGTACCGACTTATTTATTTTTTTCGTTATATCTGATATATCTAAAAAAATCGTTCATTGTTTTTAGTTATTAATAAATCATTCTGTTTCATGGTTAACTACGTTAAAAGTGAAAATAAGAGAGAAAATCATCCATAACTCCGTTATTTTAATGAATAATTATATCGAGTATTATATCGCTGAAAAGCTCTAAAAATGTCCGATTTTTTGAGGTCATAGCTAACTATGGTTTCCATTCAAAAAAAGATAAGTTTATGTCATATCTCGAAAACGAGAGATGTCACGCAAACGAGGTCATGACAATCATAATCTGGATAAAATTCCCTTCAATTTTGACATTTACACTTTTTTATAAAATCAAAAATAAAGGAGCTAGAGGGATTTGACTATATCGACAGAATTTCGTATTTTCAAAATATCTATTAAGCCATGATTTTTTGCAAAAATCCGAAAGTGTCATTAAATTGGGCCAGTAAAACTGCAAATCTTTCCCAATTTAACCATTGCTCTATCTCCGCTAGTTTCCGAGATCCCCATATTGATCATCAAAAAAACTCATCCTGTATAATGAGTCGGCTAGGGTTTTCTTTTACCGGCAAAAAACTCTCAAACCCGATAACCTTTAGGTTACACTCACGCCCTAGACTTGTTAAATACAAAGGGAGTTATTTGACACCTCATTTGACTAATAATGTGCACAAAAATGGAAAATTGAAAGGGGAAAAATCATATATTTTTCGAAAAAAATAGCCTATCGTATAAAAAATCTAAAATAGGATCAGATATAATCAGTTAACCAAACAACTCTATGTTATATGTTTACTTATTATAAGTGATAAGATTAAAAAATGTATGTTGAAACATGCAATATGCGTGCTGGTTTAATTGAACGTATATCAAAAACAATATTTTACCTAACATGAAGTAATTAACACCAAAAAAAATCGTTATCTCACCTTCAATCAATTTGTACATTCCTCCGAAAATAACGATAAGTACAGCCACTAATTTCGCCGCAGTGAAAACATTCTGCACGCTCGTTGCTAGACTCACACTATAGCAGTTCACATACAGAATCACAACTGAAATGAGAAAGAATTATAAAAATTTAAAAAACAATATCTTTTACAGAATACATATAATATTAACTTAGTATGCAGCTAACCGTCCGAAAACTAATTTAACTAAATGAAGCTAAAAGTCTGCGATTTTCGAAAAGCTCATTAAATATCTTCATTCAAGTCACTATCTTCTATTTGTCTTGGAAAAGATTCTTCTTGGTCCAATTGTGCAGTATCGTTTCGCTGGCAATGAAAAAGCAACTTATATTTTCCAAAATTCAGTATAGTTAATTCTCTTTATTTGATTACTCTGACTAATCCGCTTTTACCAAATTAACCCTTAGTTCAAATTTTGATAATCCTACTGACTGCGCCAGTTTTATTTGAAATGTAGGAACTGTATTTAAAATATAATGCTTTCTGTTGCGACAATGATTAAGTAATTAACTAATACGTCTAGTTGGAATTTAAATGTTATAAAGCACAGTAGCATATACCAAAGTGTTAGTTAGTCCTTACCCATAGCCAGCAAAGCTACCATCTTCACAACAATCTCAGGTGGTTCACACTCGTTCACAAACGCCTCAACGAAATATTTGCCAAAACTCAGGCAAATAATAGCCATTTGGGATGGCTTCAAAACCAGAGTACTCGCCCAGGAAAATAGAAATGCTGGTGGTGCTCCAAATGCATCCATGAAATATGCGTATTCAGCTCCTGATGAGGTATTCATTGTGCCCAATTCCGCGTAAGCCAGGGCTCCTACAAAAAATATAGTAAACTCATACTACAATTGAATAATATTTCGTTGAATTTTAAAACGTATTTAATTAAAATAAATTAACATTTTTTGTAAAAATGTTCAGCCTAACTCGCAGAAGAAAGAACTAGCCAAAAGCTGATGCATACCAAATAGTCTGGGGTATGATATTAGACTTTTCCGAGTACAATAGCTAATGGTATAGAATATTAAAGAAAAGTTATAAATGATGATAGTGTGAGCGTTGGAAAAAGAGCTCAAAACTGTTATGCACTTTCATTAATAAAGCAAAGTCAGTCAGCCTAGTACCACAAAAATTCTTGTATTCTAAGAATACTCTGATACTGCCTTGCTGCTGCACAACACGAAATTCAATTGACTATTCCTTAAATATCGAGAAACAGGGTAAGCAATTGTAAATATTTTCAATATCTAAGTGGTCAAAATTCAAACTGAAAATGACTTAGCTCTGAGTTCGAAACCATAAGTATAAAAAATCATAGAGGTGTACCGAACAACAAATTCTGTGAAATTGAACTATGGAAAAAGAAGTGAAATTGCAAACGTATAAAGAAATATCGAAAACAAGCTACAAACACGAATATAAACTAATAATAAGTGAACGAAACAAAAAAGAATATTTTCTGGTGAACTTTGTATCAAAAATCTTAATTACAATTTGTACTTACCCATTAAGGATAACAATCCACATGCCATCCATATCACAAAACTCATCCCTGTAGATCCAGTCCTTTCAAGAAGTCCGGACGGAGAAACAAAAATCCCAGAACCTGAAAATGTCATAAATTTTCTTAATATATGAGTTCAACGATTTTAAAACAATCTACTAACTAATTATTCAACATTATTAAGAATAAATAAATTTTCTTCATATATTTTCTAACACTAGTACACAGACATATATTTTAAGCTCAAACCGACAAGACACTGACAACAATTTTAACGGCTTTAACGATTATTTAGAAAATAAGAAATAAATCAGAGACAAACAAGGTAAAGGTGATAGTGTTGTACACCAACATCAACTCTAGATGAAGAAAGGGGAAACATTTTTTTAATGAATTGTTGTAAAGGGGAATTTCAGAACTGCAGAAAGAATTAAACAGGACCTATGTTTCCGCATTTTTTGGCAGAATAGCGTCTATGTGAAGTTCTTCTAATCTAAGAAACAACAAACAAATTTAATTCAACTATATTATGTCAAACAAAAACCAAATATCAAAAATGTCAAAACAACCAAAAAAGAAAAGATAGCTGAGAAAACAAAAAATAAATATAGATCTAAAGAAACTGAAACGAGATGGACCAAAATATCGTAAAGGACTAAAAGAAGTGATCAAATATTTGTGGAATTCACATGGTATACCTGAAAACATTCTACCTTTTACTAAAAATATTAGGCTTATTGGTTCCGTTTAGCTTTCATGTCACTTTTCACAGGACTACCAAAAAGAAGTATTGGTTGTTTCCATCAGTAATGTTTGTATGAAATTGATTTTTTCTACATGTTCATATCAAAGTGGATAAATAAATGAATATCTAGATTTGAATCATAATACTAAACGTTTTTATTTTGCATACAACGTCGTTTCAAGAATCAATCAGTAATTTCCACTAAAAACTGCCAGGAAATTAAAGTAAAAACATTAATAGAGAAAACTGTAAATAAATGAGAAAAGAACAATTCTATAAGGGCCTATGCGCCACTATTACAACAAAAACGAAGTTTTAATCAACGAAAAAATTATAACAACTATATGGTGAGAAGAAATGGCAGATAAACAACTCCAGAACTAAGATAGCCATTGAGGCTAATAAAAAACGGTAAGAAGTGATAAGAAAAGACAAAATTTTAACACAAATATGCAGTACTTTCAGCGTAAGCCTATCAAAAACAAATCTTCTAAGGATCTGGAAAAATGCAAATATGATTTTACACAAGAATGGAGAAAAACCAAACTTGAAAACATTAGACTGGTAAGTATGTTATCTTTATTGTACTATTTGTAGAACGAACAAATCAATAACCTGGCGTTTTAGGACAAACAAGGGGACGCCCGACTGATCTGGACAGATCGCCACCAACGTTCATTCGTACCCTTTATCAAGGAAATTTATGGATGGTCATTACCTACATGAACATTTGATGTAGTGAATGATATCATTAACAAAACGAAAACTTTTTGTTTTTGTTTAGCATTAATAGTGTTTTTTGCGATGGTGTTGGAAAGATACGTCCTATCCACGTAACTGTTGCGTTCAAAGGAACGACTTAATGCAGAATATTTCCGATCATTTCTAGGTAGGAAATTTATCACTGTTATCAGTATTAATGGTGCAATTTGAAAAAAATCTGAAAAGGCCAAAAGAAAGCAAACACATCATTAGTCTTATCACCAGAGAGTTTGTGACATAATATTAAACATTTAACGACAGTGCTATAGTTAATGGAGAAAAATCTTAGAATGTCATGGGAGGATTGATTTTTTGAACGTCGTTTGTGTTTTTGAACACTATACGAAACTAAATCAAAACACATAAAAGTAAAAATATATACATTAAAATCAAATTGCTAGATTTATCACATGAATTCTAAAAACAATGAAAATTATTGAAACAACGTTTAGAAACAAATTCGGAGAATTTTTTTAATCTGCATTGAAATTATTCAATTAAGAACAACAAATTCCAGGAATCTTTTTTTAAACATCGTTTCAATAATTTCCGTCGTTCGTAGAATAATCCATACGATTGAAACAGAGCACAACAATCGATAGTCTGGTAATTTTATTTAATTGATATTCATGCTGGAGAAACGCTGCATTTGTGGTCGTTAGACAAAAACAAAATCGTTAAAAAGCTAGTCGATTCGCAATGTTCAAAACATTTATGATTAATTAAACACAATGGGCCATATAAACGCTGATTTTTTTGTAAATTTTTCCAAGTTTCTTAACAACTATAATATCCTAAATTAAATTCGGAGAAAAATCAAAAAAGGATAATATATTCAAATAAAGAATTTTCTACAAAAAATATAACATATAAGTGTTGAAAAAATTTGGCTTGGAAATTACTGGTCAAGTTTTGTCTTTTTAGGGCATTTTCAAGAAAACTAAGGGTTCCGTACCACCTTTAACATTTGTTATAATGTAAGTAAATCATAATATTTTTTCCAATTTTCCAGTTTCAAACAAGCAAGGGATGAGTAGATTTTCTCATATTTTTCTTCATATTGCTATAAATTTCGTGGGTTCAAAACCAAATTAACACAGATATTCACGTTAACTTTCGATTTCTTTATTTACACCAAAAATAATCCACTATTTATTTACAACAGCTGATCGATACAATTCACACAGAATATACACTGAAATAATTAACTGAAATGTACAAACAATTGTCCTTTTATAATTAACATGAAATTGATTGGTATTTTTCGAGAGTTATCTCGTTTTGCCGGAATGTTATCGAATTTTCCATTCGACCTTGCTGAATCCCCCCTTTTTTATTACTTCATGAATTTAGAAGGTTTGTTAATTTTTCCATGGGGAGCGTAAAGTGAATTTTCTAACAATCTCTTTTAAGATAAGCGTTTATAAAAAATAAATACTTTTATTTCAACAAGGAGCCTTTCGTCTGCTACATGATATGCTTGATTTTATAAAAATATTTATTTAATTTTCTAATTTGGCTTTCAGTGAAACCCTATATAACATTTTGTCTGTAGTCTGGGACATAAAGGAGCGAATAGGTCAAATTTTTAATAATAAAGTATTAAGTCTTATTATTTTAAAAATACTATAAAATATATTTGTTATTTTATGACTTCGCTTTCATTTGATACATTACGGATGCACTTTAATAAAATAATGTTTTATTTTCCATTAAGGTTCTAAATAAATGTTAGAAGTTGTGTTTTACTATATCTCAATTTTTTCCAAAGTGTAGCCTGAGTTGTTCGCTGGTATGGGAGTGAATAAGTTGAATTTTGTAGATTTTTTAATAACTATTTAACAAAAAGGAAAGGGTAAAATTTTGAATTATATTCAATATTTAAACATGATCCCAAAAACAACTATTTAAAAAAAATTCTTATTTTTCAGCTGATACGAGGATTTTTAAATTTATACTACTATGTTTCTACCCATTTATTTTGTTATCATAAAAACACAAAACGAAGTTAAAAAATCCCTATAAGCCGTTGCTGATATGTTTTTTTTAACAAACTTGGCTGTTAATGAAATAAAATCTTGTGCTTACCTATCATAGTGCCAACAATTAAAGCCACCCCACTGATGAGTCCCACCCGTCTCTTGAGGTGAATAGTGTCATTCTCAATTGAGCCCGACCCCTCCAGCTGGTCCGGCCCTGTTGAGCCTGTGCCTTCAGTGCCCCCCGTGCCTTCCTCTTCGCCGACACACCCGCCTGCGGCTGAGATTCCATTGCAGTTGCCGCTGTTGAGAATCCTGTTGCCGCGCCACTGAATGTGTGCTTCTTTTGGGGACGCATTATTGTTTCCTGCAACAAAAATGAAAAACATTCATTAAAAAGCTGAAATTTTCAAATAAATACTCTCATACTACTACGTTTTTTACAAACCTGAACTGAGCAACATGAATGCACCGTGTAAAGAAATTGCAAGCGATCAATCGATGGTTTCGGTTTTATGTGTTTCATTAACTTCAAGATGTAATTTTTAATTTTGCAGAAATTTATTTGCGGTCATTCTAGGATATATGGTAATTTCGGTAATTTCTCTATCAAACAATGTAATTAAATTAACACAAGAATTGCGTAACAAGACGAACTATTAATTAAGCAAATTTGAATATCTGACCTAAGGCGTTTTTGGTTTTCCCAATACACAGTGAATAAAGTGTCCAAAGTATCTCATTTTTAACCCCGTGAGCTTATTTCTCTTTTACGTGTTTCATCTGAGGTTAGCTTTTATGTAAATATGGAACTAATATCAAGAAATAAGAAGTTTATTAATGTAGGGGCTTAGCCACAGTGGGCAGGGTGGATCAGCTGTCCCTGTCTGGCTGTTTCATCAATAATCACTTGTAGATATTCATGTCAATGCTTAATTTAGCAGAAAGCTAAACATTAAAAGGTCTATACGATTGTATAAAGCAGTTTTTGGTACGCCCTTTTTACGCTGAGGGTCGGAACTTACTAAATCTAGTAGTTTTAAAAAAGATATTGTGAATATTGCTGGACATGGTACGGAGTGAAAGGGCGTCTTATGTGGGCCCTCAATAGGCTATTGACGGCCCACATTTGGGTTTTTTAATGAGTCGTACTAAAGATGTCATAATGCAATTGTATTTAGGAAGTGTACGAATTAGGTCTGAAGTTTTTATGCGTCTTATATCATTGTCGACAAAATGAGCATTTCTCACAACTTGTAAAAATCTTTTCTTCACCAGTTATTTGATCTTCTGCGAAAGTCGTATAAGCTAGTAAATTGGTCAGCTAAATATACTCCTCTCATATAGCCATTGTGGTTCTTCAACATTGCTGTTCGTTTTATAAGAGTGGTTTTATGAGAAGCAGTTACCAAACGTCATGACTTCTTTTGTTCATATTTGCAAACTACTATACCGCTTTCATTAATTTAAAATTGGCAGCCTCCTCGTTCGAAGTTTTCAAAAAATTTGGAAACCTTTTTATGGTTTCTTATTAGAGTTCCGACAGCAGAAAACTATATGGTACAAAAAATGCACGGATGAGAAAAACATATTATACACTAGTATTAAAAGTGTCTGATAATTTAAATACAACTGTTTCACCAAGTGTCCCTTCAGAGGCGTTTCTCCTTACCTGGATAACTATTTGGATAATAAATATATCCTGTTTTTAATCAGAGCGAACCCAAATTTTCGTGCCACTTCTATACGCCTTAGTGGCAATCCTGGTCCAGCTGAGATTTCTCTTTGAGTTAGATCATTGATCAGTCAATACTTTGGAAAGTCGAGTCCTAACGATATTGTGTGAATGTGTACTTGAGATAGCTGACAACTTCTTCATTATAGTACATAAATTTCCTCATCAGTAAGCTTCATCAGGTTAGGAAATACATTTTTAGTAAAAATTGTTTGAAGTGATACAAAATAATTTGTTGGCGATGTTGCCGAAGGAGTCATTATTAGGCCAGCAATTAATAAATCTACTAACACAAATGTAACATATTACAAGGAATTCGCCTAATATATGATATCCTATTTTAAAATTATTTCTAGATTTAACACTCTCGAATATTTTCAATCTGGCATTTGTCTATTCAGCAATCTGCATGAATCGCTATGAAAAAATTGAATTATTTTTGTCTCGGCTGCTACTTCATCAGAAATATACAATTTTGGGAAAATAGTTGACTGGCTGTTACCCCAAAAAATTACTCCATCGATCTCTAAAGAACAATAATTTTAATCTGATAGACATCACATTGTTCTAATATTATATATAGCTAAGTACATTTTATATGTGTTTCGTTTTTACTATGTTTGAACTATGGAACTATGGACTGGAATCACAATAGTAACATTTCAAAGAGACCTCTGTCTAGCAGTGGACGAATACAGGTTGAGAAAAAGGAGAAGAATGCAAATCATCACATTGAAATGCATAATGATTGTCATCGCTCCAGTCATCTTGCATAACTCTATTCGCTTCTTTTGATAATTTTACTTAGTTAGAGTATTAGTTTACTGATTATTGTAATGAAACCACCGGAAACAATGTCTGTTTTATGACTACACGATAGTAAAAAAATCGTACATTAGTATTTAATAAGCGTAGAGAGCAGATTCAAAACACTTACACATATTTTAAAATGAAAAGGACGTGTTGGCTGAACAGATATCACCTCCAAACTATAAGGTTATGTTACTATTTGTAAACAAATACTTGAAGAGTCATTCAAAACTGGTATATCTGTTTATAATGGAAAAATAGGATCCATGTGCATCAGAATACCCACATAATATTTAGGTGGGACACAAATGTCCCGATACACTCCTAAAGGTTAATGTAGTCAACTGAAATATAAAAGATACAGTGGCGATATGTGACAAGCCCTCGATGATTACAATACAGTAATTGAGAAAAAGTAACAATTTGTTATAAACCACCCGTTACTTGAAAAGATACGAAATACAAGAATACTGACTACTTCACGTAATCGTTACTTTGTGAACTGGTAGTAAGCAGTAGAAGGGCATATCTTCATCATAGTTCATCATTTTCTTTGGGGAGCGAAAAAAAAACAGAATGCTGTGTAGGTAAAAATCTTTTTACTCTATCCCTTCATTCCAAATAAATTTGAGGGAGGTGGCAATTGCCCCTGCCTGCTTCCCGTAAATACGCCTATGGCAGTAGTCACCCAATTCAGTAGAATGTTTCGATAGAACTTACGAAAAATATATGTGATGAACGTTATGATTCCTGAATAGCTTTACCAAGCTCAAGATAGATGAGTTGTAGTACAATGATGCATGATTGCTTAGTATAGATATGTTTTTGCTTGATGATGGGCTGATAGGACTGTAAAATGTATATTGTTGTTCATGTACTTCCAGGATATATAAAATTGTATAAATAGAAAATGTATTCTTATGAAAAGACTGATTAATTGGTAAAAATTGAAACTACTAAAAACTGAAACTAAAATTTTCAAAATTTGGGGGGGTGACCCCCCAGGAATCTCAGCCTTGGCTACGAGCATTTATTTAAAATTATTTAATAACTTCATAGAACTTAATTTTTTTATTTTTACCTATAATTTGTACAAAATGATCAATAATTAATTTATTTTGCATTAACAAAAATCATAATTTTATTTTTGATTTGCATAAAATCATAGAACTTGGTATGTGATGTTTACAAGGCTAATCGAATCTCTTAGCTTTTTTACTTACATATAGAAATAGAATAGAAAATTATTTATAACTTATGCAATATTGTCGCTCTCAAATATATACCATTTAACAAAATATAATTAAAATTCAGAATTAAGTTTGAACTCTTGAATTATATATTATACAGCTTATAACAATAGTTAACAGTTAAAGAGACTTGTAATTAAAAATTCCCAATTGCTAACAATTATGGTAATTTGGCCTAACATTATTCCCCAAAAATTTCTGTGATCCTTGAATTAGTGAATTATTAAATTATAATAAAGAATAAAATTCTAATCAAAACAGGGACAGTTTTTTTTTTGTCTTGCTATAAATCCTATTTACTTGATTCACCTCAACGAACTTTAGGTTCAGTCGTAAGGTCAAAAAGGTCGAAGTAATAAAGTATTTATGGTCTATGGAGTGAATGGAATTGAACAAATATTAACTCAAATCGAGTCAGTAATGCATAATTGAAACCAAAATTCCCTTTTCATGAACACATTCAAATTAACCGACAACAATTTAGAGTTAATCCGTTTCACATTTCTAGTTTAATATTTTTGGAAACTGAAAAATATAACGACTTTATTCAGCCAAATTTGTGAAAATTTCATCAATTTAAAATCATTTTTACGGAAATGAAAAAAAATAATGAAAATGCGAAAAGCGATTTTTCTACAGTATCACGAAACTTTTGACGTCTGGATCAAAAATGCCCTAAAATAAAATATTTATATTTCTCTACAACTTTTGTATTTTTCGCTAGGTCAGAAATCGTGAAAACTATTTCCATTTCACCGCAAGCATTTTGGTATAGTTTTGTAATCACAATCCTACTAATAATTTTCATTATTTTTGCTCTCTAGAGAGCTAACTGCATTAGCTTACAGTGGTATAGGGATTCTTACGACATTGATCAACCAGACTCTGATCACAATGGACCAAATCTACTGGTGCATAAAGAGTTATGTAGAATACACTGCTGTAGTTATTACCAAATATATGACAAACAACAGGAATAACACTGAAGAATCGATCAACAATTTAACAGAACACAGTATTCAAGATCTTGATTAGCAGAAAATTTCTGTAAAGTTATCTAAAAGGTGTTACTTTTAATAACATTTCAAATAGTCGGTAGTAGATAAGTAAAAATGAAGGACAGAAAGGGTATTGTTCAAAAATCGTGCTATTGATAAGAATAAATTCATTGATAAAAAAAATCAAAAAGTAGAGGTTCAATTTTCCAGACATATATAAATGTAAGAAAATCTCATGGAATTATGAAACTTTATAATATCCGACTTCATAATTTATGGAAATAAATCGGAGGATAAAATACGAGATAAACAATAAAGATTTATGAGTGAGCTTTTAATAACTTCCATAATTCAATTTTTTTCACATAAGTGTATTGAAGTGCGTCAGCAAGAAATGAATCAGTTCATCACCACGAAAAGTGTGGGAAAGATATTCAAATTTTTAGAAATTCACCAATTTAAAAAAAAAACTTTCGAGGATTCGTTAACACTCCGAGGTAACCTATCGGAATTTTAGCACCAGTGATCAAAAATAGAATCAACCATTTCATCATTGTCAACAAACCGCCCACGAAATAAATAGATCGTATCATTGAGAATTTATTTGAGCAATTACAACTGTTTCGTTTACATGGAGTACGATGTTATTACGTTTTGTTTTATACAGAGCAATAACAACGAGGTGATCAGTTATTTATTGACTTGCATTTAGAAGTTTGTATAAAAAATTAGGTCGTATGTTTTATTTGACTAAAAAACATGCAGGATTAGTATATGTACGAGGAGTGTTCCCTTTTGTCCTTTAATCCAAGCGCACTTGTTTCAGTAATGCCCGAACATTTGGTTGGATGGTTTATATGTCAAATCACAATTGGAGACAGAAGTCTTAACAATGGATTTTGGTACTTGTCATTATTTAGACCAATTATATAGACCAATCAATAGAGATTTTTTTCGTGCAAAAAATACTATCAGGATAGTGCCTGTGCCATCACATTAAGAATGATTTGTAGTGATATTTTGCTACCTTTTCCACTCGCAATTATGGTTTTTTACTTTATTATAAACAATTGAAACAAGAATATTGCGTTTTTTTTTGTGCATGTTTATAAAATGAAAAATAATAAACTAATCTTAATGGTGTCAACAGGTGAATTGTGAAGCATGGAAATACCAATGAAATGAGCCCAGAATGGATCCGATAAGATCTTTAGTAACAAGTTAAAACAAAAAATACTGGAAAATTAAGGGGTTTTTTATATATTATTATAACTCCGTCACTATCGAAGTTGTAGAATTGGGCTTGTGGGAATTGATAGTAATTGATATCTACATTATGCGTGACTAAACCAGGCGCTATCGGTTTATTAGTTTTTGAATAATTGCTATCTGAAGTTTTTAGTCCACTATTCTTGCAGTGTGTCTCCATGCGACATGGATCGTCAAATATCAATTCAGAATTGAGATGTTGAAAGTAGAGGTATGATTCTACAACGCCTTCATTTTAATTTTTCATTAAATATGTGTGACATACGAAAAATGTTAGCAAAAATGACCAAAATTTGGTGAGCGTATGAATGTGTTCGAGTAGTTGGGGGAATACGGTTGTAGAGGGGAACTGCTAACAATAATTATTATCGATAGTAACTGTCACTCTGACAGATGGTGAAAGAATTTAATCGTTAAAAAAACTTCTATACAGAGTGATTTGTTCGATTTTATTATATCAAATGAGAACTGTTTGTTTATTAATATAATTATATGTAAATGGTTTCTCGGAAACGTTTTTGCTTTAATAGTGGATTTGGGGTATACGGAACATCGAAAGATAGCGGTCATTAAAAAAATTCTTACTTGTGTAAATATTAAAACGATAGATGTATGTGCCTCTACTATATATTACTATACGCTTCCCCTCAACAACCGTGTTTCCCCCACTCCTTGGATACATTCATACGCTCGTCCATTTTTTGTCATGTTTGCTAACATTTTTCAGATATTTCACAGACATTTAGTGGAAAATGACGATAGAGGCTTTGTAGAATGACACCTCTACTTTCAACAACTTTATTGAAAATTGAAATCTGATTATCTATGACGCATGGGGACACAAAGCAAAAATAGTGAACCGAAAACTTTATATCAAAATTGTTCAAAAACTAATAAACCGGTAGCGCCTGGTTTTGGCATACATAAAATAGATGTAAATTACTATCAGTTCCTACAAGCCCAGTTCTACAGCTTCTAAAGTGAGGAAGATACGATTTAAAAAAAATCCTACATTATTCAGTATTTTTTGTTTTTCCTTGTTACTAATGATTCAATCGGATCGAGCCTGGGCTCATTTTATTGGTATTTTCTTGCTTTACAATTGACCTGTTGACACCATTGAGACTAGTTTATTATTTTTGATTTTATAAACATAAATATAAACATGCTAAGAAAAAAAACGTAATTTTCTTGCTTCAATTGTTTATAACAAAGTAAAAAACCATAGTTGCGAATGGAAAACAGCAAAATATCGCTAGGAATCTTTGTTAATGTGATGGCACAGTCGGTATCCTGATAGTATTTTTTACACATTAATAGTTAATTTTTGCTCTATTGATTGGTCTAATAGGTAAAAGTCACTGCTCTTAAACGCAAATTTATATTTGGGACTTTGTGCAAAGCACCCAAAGTACTGTAAATGATATCCTTAAATGCTTATATATCATTTTACTAATTATCTTTCGCAGTGTTGATAATATTTTAGTGGTTGATGACAAATATAGATTCACTAAGTATGTCACAAGCTTTACATCCTTGTTTTAATGAATATGGTTTATCCAATGTAACAGAACAGCCTCCAAGAGTAACTTTAACATTTGGCTCATTACTTGATCCGATTTTTACAAATAAACCATAGTTATTCAAGGACCATAGTCTTATAGATGTTGATCCATTTCAGATCAGAAATTTGTTTCATGTCATATCTACAGTTCCAAATTTGAATCTGTTGATAGTTTTTAATTTATATGTGCCCGTGAAGTTCCAACTTTTTCTAAAATTTTCGATGCTTTTCTTATCAGAACTATTTGTCTTCTACTTTAAAATTTGCCTCATCTGCGGCTATTACCTCAACATATGGACTATCTTTTTGAGATAAACGAACATGTCGAATTCAGATGGTATCAGATCTGGTGGAAGCAATTTGAATGTAAATCATTCAGTTTTACCATCCTTTTCATAGACTTGTGGATTGGTGCACTGTGTTAGCAAACCAGCAGTTTTTTCTTCATAAGAAAAATTGTATGTCTGTCATATAAATAAAAACATCTGAAATGTCACTTAAACTTCAACATCGACAATGACCGTACGTAACATCATAAAAAATTGTGTACGTGTCTTTTGTTGGTCAGTGCTACCAAAAAACTAAATCAGGCCATATAAGTGTCAGTCTTGGGACTTAATATCCCATTTACTACCTAATAAAATTAATGATTATGATGATGATTAAGGTGGAGCCTTACACTGGTAAACATACAATCATTATTCTAAAAACCTTTTCACACAGCTTTTCTCTGAGATTAACAGGACCACGAGATAAAAAAATATTACCAATGTACTGAGCAGAATGCTTTCTAGGGAAGTGGTAGGTGTCGTTAGTTATATGAGGTCTCTACTAAAATAATCCCTAAGAATAATCTGAACGTCGACCCTGTAAATCATTGTACGTATTGTCAAAATTTCTGAAAAGATTTATTTTTAGTCAGGTAACTCATTATTCATATTTGTTATTTTTTTGGTTACAACAGCACACTTGGAGAAAAAGTATGTATATGTCAACATGTTCAAACGTTTCAATAACAATTAAGACACATGATAAGATAAGAGAAATGATTGGCATTATTCTTTATTAATTTCAAATTCTATGCTGTCATGATTTTTTAAGAATGGGGACTGATTTCGACACTGAACCTTTTTGAAACTTTGTAATACAGGACAATGTTATTCCCACAAAAAAACTATATACCTACACACAATAGAGTTGTCACAATTATCATTCAAAACACGACTAGTAATCTCTAATTGTATTGAATCTTATCAAATACTATCAAAACAAATTATAGTACTACAACTTCAGTCCTAACTCTTGAGGTCAATTTATTAGAGCTATGGAAAAAAAAGACAATATTAGTTAGCCTCGACTATTCCAAGAGATTTGAACAATAATCCACCAACTCTTGGTTGCCAATTAGAAATATATTGGCTTTCACGGAAAGTCGATCAGCTTCATCACGAATTACAAACGGTCCGTATTAAACACTGAAATCATGTGCTCAAACTATTTTCTTAGGTGTTCCATAAGAGTTCATGCTTAGACCAGTGTTGTTTCTCATATACAGCTTATTTTTCATTTTAAGTTTATTGAATTATACAAATGCAAATCGCCGAAACTAAATAAAACTATAATTCTAACAGCAATAACAAAAAAAAGATATTGTACAAACGGTTTAAAGTAAACATATAAGGAAAAATCAACTAGACCTAAGTCTGCTGAGATAATAGAAAATTTATGGGACCTAACCTGTGATTAACTCTAAAACATGTGGGGGTATTCCATCCTACTGAAACTGTTTCGGTACCTCGAGCAATATTCCACACTCTATAATTGTTTCTAATATTTTCCACAATTAAAAAATCCTTCTATAAACAAAAGCATAATAATTACATCTGCAAATATCCCAAACACAATGTAGTTTGGAATAACTTTTTTTGGTCAACCACAAGAACATTGAAGTAAATAAGAACTGTTATGATTTACTTCAAGATGACTACTTAGTGACAGAAAATACTTTCAGTTGAAAAATTAAAGGTCCGCGGTAAGGGACACATAACCTTTTACTTATTTATCTAAGGCAAATCGAAGGTTGCATATACCTTCCAGACCACAAAATCTGTTTGATGCTTTAAATAATTTAAAACACAAGAACAAATTACATTTAATTATTAATTAACTATTTTCAACAACAAATTTACGATACGCCACATGGTATTTTTTCTCATACCCAGAACAGTTACAGTGACCAAATAAATCGCATTTTAGAATTTGAAAACAGTCGTAAACTATTTTTATAATTCATCGGCAGCGATCAATTACAATGAAAACATCGTGAAAGAAGCAATTCGAAATTAGAAGCTGGCGTTTCGCTACATTTATCATTTTGTTGACTATCGTTTCATCAAAGTGTCATTTGTTCCGCGTCCAATACTAATTTATTACTAAGGTCAAATACGAATTCCGGAAGTTATGTTTGCAAATATTCAAAGAATGCTTTGCTATTGTAAACAATACGACATGCCTTAGTTCTTGTGTCTTTGTTTTTGCTAACGATTTTTTACTTACTTGATTTATCGTAAAATTATACTTATCTCGCCTTTAATTCAACTTTTATGTTCAACGAACTAGCAAAAAACACACTTCAACACTCCCCTTCCCAAGTACCTGGCAAATCCATTACCTTGAAAGAACTGCGAAGTACGCGTAGCAGAGAATTTATGCTTCCCCGTTGATAAAGTACACCCCAGAAGTTCCTTGATAGTATCTAACATCATCCAGAGAACAGCACCACCTTATCCGATACGCGCACTCAGCCTTCCAACGGGAGAAAGAGACTACCGGCTGGTTTGGCAGCGTGTGCTCATTCTGAAGGCACATTGCCAATCTAAATTTAACGAATTTTGCCGAGCCACAATTACAAGTCCCTGGCGTTCTATTAATGCCTTTAAATGTCTCCGTATGTAAACAGAATTGTTAATGTTTGTGTGTACGCCATTGTCTTAATGAGACGAAATGATTCACGCAGTTTCATGAACTTGTAGTTTTAATTGATGATCTGTTTTAAAGAATCACGTAATTAATGAGTGTTATCCTTTGACTGCGTCAGTCAATAAAAACCTCTTAAAGATATACGTCAGGAATAACTCTTAACGACAGAACGTTTACAATTATGCTTTCATCAGGCCCAAGTTTCTGCAAGTATTATAGATCAGATATTGTCTTCAGTACTTTGATCACATTTCTATTAGTTCAAATTTCTTTGGTTAGGAATATTTCTTGCGAAGTCAATCTTTGATTTCCGTAAGATTAAATACAAAATTGAAAAATCAAAATTGCTGACGTTTGCACTCCCATATGAACTCCAATAACCCAGAGTTAGTAAGTAACTAAGAAGAACTTTCTATAACGAGAAACCTCATAAGAAATCGAAACAGATCATGCTATTGGATACAAATTCAGAGTAGCCCAACGAAAACAGTCCAGGAAGGATCATGGGTTTGTATCAAATTGGAAGGTTTATATTGTTAAGTAGATAGGCTAGGGGTGTACGAGCACAAAATCGTCAACTTTTACATGTAATTTCCCATAAGAGAATTTAAGGTCTCAAAACGTCAAAATTGAATCAAACTTCCCCTCCACTCCCACTTCGCTGGTCTGACGTCATAAGCCACGCCCCCATTGATGCGCTCTTATTGGCCAGTTGCCATGTGCTCTGAGGTATGTCACAGAACGATGGCACGAAACGATGGTATGGGGCGTTGGCATAGAACGATGACACGAAACGATGGCATGGGGGCCTAGAACGATGGCACAGAACATTGACAGCTGATTGATAGGCCATAGTGTTGGATTTGTGGTACGGAACACGGTTGACAGCTGGCGTACGTCATAGACGCGGATCGATGGCACAGAACGCATATCGCGTACGCCATACGACCATATCTCCACGATAGCGGATTGTAGTCTTAGATAAGCAGTTGTCCTGTGCCCGCTCTCAATGGTCAATAGTCACGTGATCTGTTTAAGCGCGGGCCAAATTTCAACGGCATACAAAATAATTTATATATTACAAAAACCGTCGCAGTCATGGGGAATCGAACCCCGGTCGTTTTGCTTCCTACGTAAGCACCTAGTATATGCACCAACAAAGCGACATTACTTAGTCTTTCTACCAGTTAATAGTATGTTGAATAAAATAATAATAATAATAATAATAGTCACAAAATTCTTTAATTTGTCATCAAAGTTGCTTCTAACTTCTCTTCAATTTCTTGTCTAGCCTGGATCTCCTTTTTATCTCGTTTTTATAGGATCTTATTCAGTTTCTCGTCCAACTTGTCGGTAACTCTTTTAAATGTCTTCCATGCTTCTAGTTATTGCCATAAATAAACTGAGATCCAGTTAATCCCACTTCTGACACCACTGTTGTAATTTTCTGACGGTTCAATACAAATTTTAGCACCGAAAACGAATCTTCTTTATTTTCACACCAAACATTCATAATCACTACTAGACGAATACGTCCTTCTATCCGTCAATCGCCTTGATACCCTCATAGTTGTTATGGATGTTTCTCTCTCTGCTTCTGGTATGCTAACGTATATAATTTCTAACTCCGGAATTTAAAAATTCTTGACCCTTGTCTTTACAATCAATAGTACTTTGGGGAAATACCCCTTTTTGTCGGCATTGATTATTTGAATGGTTTTTATAGTTTATAGATAAGCGTTAATTTATGTTTAATTTCTCGATCGGTTAATTGGTAATTTCCGGTGAGACCTGCTCTCGGTATTAACTTCCCTCTTATCAGCTCAAGTTCGGGTGTCCTGTCTTTGCAAGTACTTTCGAATTCTCAAAGTCTATTGTATGAGGTGGTGGTGGCTTGTTCCTCAACCGATGTTGTTTATGTTCTTGCTTCTGGCGTTCTCCTGTTTATCACGTCTGGCTTGAATTCTTCTATTAGTTTGTTCCACATAGGTTTTATGGCAGTCTGCACACGCCATTACATACATTACATGTTCTTCTAAAGGGATTTTGGCCTTCGGATTCCTCAACACTGTGCTGATTTTTCTGTCTGTATTGAAAATAGTTTCAATATTGTATCTACGGTAAATAAGCTGTTTATTGGTGCCTCATGTTCCTCGGTTGTTGGTCTCAGTTTTGACCGATAACGAAAATTCCTTTAAAACAACAAGGAGTGTTTGAAATTCCATATTCAGACTACCACAAAAACTGTGTGGGACAACCCAACAGAAGAATTCAAGTCACATCGATTGAGGAACACGCTACCTCGATGTCACAGCGAGAAGACTTTGAGAATACAAAAGATAGAACACCCGAAATCGACACTAGTGAAAGATTGAGATCGCGAAAAGGTCTCACAGGATAAACGCAGGTAATGAATCCCAGAAATTAAACACCGAACCGAATAAGCCCCGCTATATAACAATTCAACCGGAAATGACCAATCAGCGTGTTTACTGAGCGCCAAGGGCCAATGGCATGGAGCCGCTCAAGGGACCTATGGAACACTATAGGAAAGTACTACTGCTACTATAAACCTTAATATTCGAGTAACCAGAATCGCCAGCAGAGGGATACGAGAACTATGCGAAACGTTTCCATCATGGGATCAGTTACTACCGGGATACGTGCCGGGAAACCTCCGAACACATTTAGTACCCGGGCAAACTAAAGAACAATTTATTTAGCACCCTGTGTCTTTATCTAAGCATTCCCCTACTACGTTCATAAGAACGTTTGTCCTTGATGCATGCATTCTGAAACACCCTGTATATGTAAATAGACAATTTCCTTTTTCGGTTTGTATATTTAACACATCTATAATTTTTGTACGTCAGAATCGATTTTCATATAAACAAATATTTCCCAGTAATTATATAACGTTTTTTAATATACCGCATTGTAACTTTTCAAAATTTGAAGTTTCAATTAGCGAGATGTTTTTTATGTTTAACAAACATGATTTAGCGACTATGTTCTTACGTCTGTTATAATTTTTTTGCGACAGTGTGTCGACGGTGTAGGCTTCATTGACAAGCCGTACATGTGCGTTAGAAAAGAAATTAAATATTTCCGTTATCAACTAGTGACTTAGAACAGTCACATGTTTTGTCGGAATTTATTTTTTGGCAAGCGCAATGGAATGAATGTTTAAGTTAAAAAAAAAGCTTGTCATAATGCCTCTATAAAATCCATTAGATTGCAGAGCTAAAACGATTGAAGTTCGCGATTAGTAATATTCCTGTTTTGTACGTGACATAATATGAATGTGATTATTTGCAACTCTTTTTATGTGAAAGAAAACAATGGTTCTGAATTCAGGGGCGGCTGTCCCTTAAGTGCACTCGTACGCTGAACCACCAGATTTAATAAGCTTTTAATAAGGTTAAAAATCAACACAAAATGTTTAATAAATATCATGTCAATACCAACGAATTTACCAAAAAACAATTTAAGCTCTAATCCAAACTTGTATTAAGACTTATATTAGCTTGAAAGAATATTTCACCGTGCACTTTGGCTAGCGCACGGTGAAACTTATATAGCTTCTATGACATACGTTATAACACCCTTAAAGCGTGAGATAGAAAATAGCTAATGCAAATTATATGGAGCAATTGGCTGATTCTCGTACGCCACACGGAGACACCGACATGCTGATATTGACTGGACCTATCCGAACGTTTCAATAATTCAAATTTTTGTTTACGTGATTAGTGGTTGCTTTCTTTTGTCCTCGTAGTCTATGAAAGAATATTTAATATACAGAGTGTGTGTGTGTTTACATAACTGTGAAAATGAGTATCAACTTTAACATTGACTATATTAAACACAATAATAAATCGTTTCAAAACAAATTAGATGTAAAATTAGCTGGTCCACCTAAGCCATACTTTAATTGAAAACAAGAGTGTAAAATGAAAAATAAAGTATTTACAGGAAGTTTTAAACGTGAAATTTATAATAAAAAGAAATAGTTGTGTGGATGTGTTCGCATGAATACATTATTTTGTTTCCCTGCATTATTTATTGCGGGGAATCAATTTGGACGGAAACTATAGTGAATGATTAAAACGTTTCTTAGAAATACGATGTTTCAGGACTGGCTAAATGCTCTTTCTGTGCTTAGTATGGAAAAAAATATATTCAATCAAAGCCAGAGTTTAATGAAAAGGTCATTGAACATTTCACTTTCGAAAAAAGTCGACGAATATTTTAATTAATAAAAAATAAATACAGTATTAGCAAAGCTACGGTTTGTTTTGTTGCATCTTTGAATCCCAATATTTGACCAGTAAAGTGCACCACCCGTTTCATAACCCACCAGCCGCCACTAGTTCTGATGCAATGCGTGTACTTTAAACAAATTTTTAATACACCCGTATTGATTTTTATAAGTACAGAGGTTTCAAGGGCCAGATCTACTATTAGTTTAGACACCTATTAGCTCGTCTTCTTTTATTTGCTGAATTAAAAATCGTTTGTCTAGTTTCCCCAAAACCTGATTTTACAAACATACAGATTAAACCGATATTGAATTAAAAATAGCTTCCTTATTCAACTACACGACAAACTGGTATTTTTCTTCAAACGATAAAGTTCTGTTATATAAAATGAAGTTTACACATGAAACGTGAGAAATTTAATATCAAGATGAAATTGGAAAAGGTATCGACGAACTTTTTCCCATCTCCTAAAGTGCGAACACCATCTGCCTTGAATTGGTCTTCCTTTTTCGTTTTCCGAAGATTTAATCTTATGGAACGAAAACAAACATTTCATATTGCGATGGCGGTATGTTCCCGTAAAACTTGTACAGAATCAATTTGAGTTTTTTCATTTGAACCTATTCTAATTTCTATAATGTACGAATTTTGAGGATTTTCTGACCCACACCCAACCCCATGTAAGAAACTGTAAGTTACAAGTCATTACCCACCTTTTAAGCAAAAAATGATGTACCTAAATGTAATGTAATATGACTATTATAATAATAATGTCTTTATTTCATAATAATAATGAAATAACATACCTACTTTCATTATCAGTGTTACTCCATTTTTTAATATAATTTATTTTTATTATTAAATCTTGCTAAAATTATAATATAAATACTGACTGACTTCCATATAGAATTAGACCGTTAGGTGTTTAAACCAGTGCTGAAGCTTTTGAAAATGGTAAAAAGTGGGAAAAAAATAATAGTAGGATGAAACCCATAGGAAAAGGATGACAGTGCAGCAACAATGAAAGGAAAAATAATTTACGGGCGATTTGGGGTCGGGAAAGGGGAAGGGGCGGGGTTTTAAGGTTAACAAATGGTTTATCTCGATTTCCGGCAAAAAAAAACAAATCCTATGAAAAAAAGTTGCAGGTAATAAAAATACTACTTTTGTGTTTACATTTTTTTCACATAACCTCAAAATTTATGTGACAAATTAAAAAAAAACAATTTTTGAATTTTTTTATGTTTTACCAAAAAAACTTTCACGAAATTTGGTGAAGACTTACCTTTTTATGTCCCAAACACACTGTAAATTTTTTATTTAAATTTTTTTTTTCACTTTATTTTAACTTAATATCAAAAAAAAACAAATTTTCAATCGAAAATTCTCATGTGAAAATATCTGCTTTTTTACATAAAGTCGGTGGACTTTTTTTTCGTTGAAATCCCGACTTTCTGACGGTGTAAAAAAATATATACAAAACTATGGTAAATGTTCTCATAAAATGCAAAGAAAGGAAAGAAACTCGAATCCGAAAATTTAGTAATAAGACCCTTTTAACCCCTTCCTCACTTCTCTATAATAATAACGGTTTGGGTATTACATACTTTATTAATAGTTAATGTTAGAACTATTTGTATTTATATTTAATATTGCTTGATCAGGTACAATTAAAATTCAGGCAAATAAAAGTCATAGGCAATGAAAAAATAATATTTAAAAAATCTTACGTAAAAGTCATTTCAAACACCCACCTACCCCTATATAAGATTTCCTAAGATATTAGCAGACACCCACCCACCCTAAAATGTCTTCCGTAATTTATGGATGGTCCCTAGCAAGGGATTTTTACATGGTATATGAGGCATACCTTAACATGCTGCCTCAGTGCTGGTTGCAACTATTACTTTTTTCATCAGAAACAACTGTACCCTCCGGAATTGTGTCTGAGAATTGATCCTGGGTCAAGACCTCTTAATAAGCTCCAATTTTTCACAATTGTAACAGCTGAATGATTTTCCCTCTAAGCCACATATGCATGTGTGTGTGTATGTATATGTGTATGAAACTAGTTTCATAAATCCAGTCCTTTAGTTAAAAATAAGATCCACATCAGACGTCTGCGTTAAACGTCCTTAAATATAACTACTATCACTCATACACCAAACTCTAACAGCCGAATCCCTTGTGATCTTAAAAATCGTTTTCAAGCAATTGTCAATACAAAAAAAAATACTTCCAACTGTTTGCTTATAAATAAAATTAACTAGTTTCAACAAGAAGTACTTTCCCACTATGGTAGACCATTTTTTTAGATGCTACTTTTTTGGTGGACTGATCTCAGAGAATTCATAGAGTGTCCTGCTAATTATATAGATCTTAGTTTCATATACTTTTTCCTAAGGAATTATCTTAATCCACGTGTTTACGTTATACAACCGTCTACTTTGTAAGTAAACCTAGAAGAAAAATGACAGATAGAAATTCTCTTTTGTACATTATGCCCGATTGTACTTCCCAGTAATGTTTTATTAATATTATCAATTTTTGTGTTTATGTTTAAGTGAATATAAATATAATATAGAAAACCACTAAATAACAAAATCAAAATAACATAAATGACACGACTTCAATATAAAGACAATTTTCATGACACTCAAAGAAAGCGATTTTAGAGTGAATTTAACCCTAGTTTGACATTTAAGAAGGGTAAAACAACGAAATCAGCGGAACTATCCACTGAGACATCTGATATTTTATAATACGACTTGACGAATATCACGTATACAAGAATTTATTTTTAACATATACGTTTTACATTCAACTTTTATTAGCAAGTTCCAGTCCACTCCATACAAATGCAAATGCTGATATTTTTTGTCGGTTTATTTGCTTAGCGATTCCATCAATTTGTTTTCTCATTATTTCAAACAAGGCATAAATTACGAGGAATTATTATTAGGCAATTAACTGGGAAATAGTCGGATGCATATGTTTAAAAATCCTCATTGTTAATTTTAGTCGTAGTAGCAAATCAACATTTATAATCAATTATGTTAACAGTGTGACTAACAAAATATAGATACTATGGTAAGGAGTAAAGGATTAAAATTTTAATAAAAAATACCAAAAAGTTTCTTTTTTTTTTTTATTAACTTTGTCAATATAATTTAAGTTTCTTAATAATTTAAGTTTGTTAATAATGTGTTTAACTATACACAACCCAACAGGTCTTGGCATTAATTCAATAAGGTGGTCCATTTCTTCTTAAGGAATACTACCCCAAGCTACTGGTATTTCATGCCTTAGAACCTCCAAAGTCTCTGGGGACGGGAGTAAAATTTCGAGCTTTCATATCCCAAACATGTTCGATGGACGAAAGATCGAGGAAACAGGGCGGCCATGGCAACAGATTCAGATGTGTCTCTTCAAAAAAGTTTAAACTATCTCGAGCACAATGAGGTCGAGCATTATCGTGTAGAAATAAGGGATCCAAGAGCCGATTAAGGTACTGGCTGAAGATAACGTTGCTCTCTCATGTTGCCTCGAACAAAGACTTACCTACTTCCATGTGCAATTACACCCCATACCACTACTGTTGAGTGTACATGTCGCTCAATATCAAATTGAGGTTGACGTCTTTCTCTTCGACGTCGACCCGTCGCTCTCCTTCTTCAGCCATCATGTTCACCCAAGCAGAATTGATATTCATCAGGGAAAACGACCTGATGCCATTCTGCATTCCAATGTTCTCTGCACCACTGTAGTCATTGCTAACTACCCCCAAAAATCAAGATTATTTTTTTAACGGTGTTTTTAATGTTCATAGAACTGTTTGTTTCCAGTTTGTGGGTTGTTATTAATTTGAAGTACTTTGTATTGCTTCCTTTTTTCTCCATTCAGTTGCTTTGTTTATAAAATATCTTGAATATTCATTTTGCTCTAAAATTTACTTTAAAAACGTAAATCCTTCTCATCTATTTCTTTTGTTGATAAAACTAGTTTTGTTCAGTCATATGAGGATTTAGTAAGTCTTTTTTTTTCAAAGAGGGTTTTGAGTAGTTATTGATATATGTTAGTTATCTGTAAATACTTGTAGTAATATTGTTTGTTGAACCCTTAACCAACACCTCCATAAACGGAAGTTTATTTATATTCTTTATTTCAACAGTAAATTTAATTGTGGTTGCTTCTCTATACTGGAGTCTAAAAAAGTCTATGTTATATTCCCATATTGCAAAAGTATTTTCAACGTAAGGTCACCATACTTTAAGTTTTTGACCAGAAATAAAGATAAAAGTTTCGTCAATATATTTCATAAATATGTGGCTTACTAAGAGGAACTAATAGCCATTTCAAAATTTTGTCTATAGAAACCTTCTTCATATTGAAATAAGTTTTCAAACAAAATTCGATAAGCTGTATTATTGTATTAACAGAAAAAATTATTCTTATCTGAAGTGAATTTTTTAATTTTTTTTATAAATTTATCTATTACATTTCTGAATAAACAGACAAAAACGTACTAAAATTTCATGGATAGTTCTTGGTATATTTTACAATTTTAATAAGAAGTCTGCCTTATTTTTAATGAGAAGTAGTTGAATTCGTATGATTGGATAAATTTAAGTGAAAATGTTGAAATATTCTGTAAAGAAGAGTCTATCGAGCTTACAATGGGTCGTAACGGATGCATCCCTACCTGCGCGAGCCGTGCTTTATCTCGGAGTACCTTAAGAAGGAAACCATTGCCCCATCATTAGTTCCCTGTCCAAACCTAGAAGTTTCCTTTCAGTAACCCCGCAAGAGTCCCTGGCTCTCCAGGATGGGGGTTGAACGATTAGCCGGTAACCAACAATCGTAAAAACTAAATATACTTACAGCACTCAACTAAGCTTCGGAGTCCGGACATATGAAACGATGACCACATTGGCAAAGAAAATGGATTCATAACAATCAAATTTGCAATCTGGAACCTGAAAGGAGTGATACGGAGGGAAACAGAACCAGGAAATATAGACTTCACAGCTAAACAGGATCATATTTAATATAACAATTTATCTGGAACATTGTAATGTCCTTAACGCAATAACGATATTGTCTAATTAACAAATATCAAGTTAAAAACAAGTTAACCTCTAACGTAAGAAAAAATCTTATTAATTGGTTTTTTACGCAGAAATTTTTTACATGTCGGCTCTAAATTGTATAATTTATTACCATGCTATTTAAAAGGTAAAACACAGTTTAGAATATTCAACAAGTTGCTGCCAAAGTGGCTAATACAGAGTTCACCGAAGAAGTGAAGTTTATAGTCTTGGTCGTCACTAAATTGATATATCAAAAAAATCAGAACTTTAGATCTCATTTTTTTCACATTCTGGAACCAATGTAACGCAGTGAATATTGTAGTCAAGCATATTTTTGTAAATCTGCACTGTGTTTTAATTCCCATCAGTGTAAGAGATTAAATAAATAGATACTTGAATATGAATTTGTTGTATTTTTGCAAATATTGCGGACAATAATCATAATAATAAATGTATGTGTAAAAAATATTATCACACGCAATTAACAAAATCCAGTAATTGCTGTTTCAGCAATAACATAATCGGAGTCAATACAATAATCCAATTTCATTTTAGATGACAGCAGTTTAATCTTAAAGGATTCAAGTCCTAATTTGCTATCAATAAACATAATTCTGACTACAACCATGTTTATTTGCACACTTTCATTTAGTTTTACAACATGATATAACAAATTTAACGATAAAACTCATTAATCATTTGGTGCAGAAAAACTTTATCGCCGGGATTATTAATTGATTGCCGCCATGATTAAAGATTTATCTCATGCGAAACAATTTGTAGATGGTTTTATGATATTTTGACGCTAAATCTGAATCCAAGGTCAGAAAAAATCTTACTTCCAAAATAGTTAGAGCCAAAAATCACCCCTTATAGTTAGGTAATATTAAGTGTGCAGAATAAGCTGTTCAGTACTGATTAATCAATTTTAGATAATTCAGGTTAACCAAAGAAAGAAATTGTTAAGTTACGAAAAAACACGACCCCTAACTTTTAATAAATTCGAAATATTGAATTCACATTAGTGGCCATTCCCATTGTTTGTGAATTTTTAATACATTACACTGGTTAATTTAGGCTGAAAAACTATTTTCGCAATTTCATCTCATTCTCACCCTATTTTGGGGAAGTTTTTTTCTCACTAATTTTTTGGGGGTGCGCCAATTTTAAGTCCTAATTCTGGTTCAGTATAAAAATTACCTACTCAGGGTACGTACGCTTATTTGTGGGGCTGTGGAACTATGAAATGCTCTTGATAGTAAGCATTGTCAAAAAAGTTATCTGCAGTAAAGTAAGTAAATGTGTGAAATTTTCACATAACCAATTTCCAGAATTATAAACTAATAAAGGTCTCATTTATCAACAAGCTGGAGTGACACCTCACTATGATTAATAAGTTTAGAAACTTTTTCGATGGTAGGCTTCTAAATCGAAAGATTGAATATGGGGAGTAGTCAACTTTTGCTCCAGATCTTAATTCTCTAGATTTTTTCGCATGCTACTACTTTAAATCAGTTAATGTGACAAAGAGTCAATGTGGTGGGTTATTAATCCTCAAAAATCAAAAACAGATATAAATAACGTCAGGATATAAGTGATAGAAAGATAGCTAAAGGATCTGGAACATTCATAGCAGCCCCATACACTCCAAAAGAAGAAAAAGTCAAGATACAAAAAACGTCTTTTAAGATAAATTATCATTTAATATTTATTAAGAATGCACCTAGCCAAATTATTCTAACAGCAAATTTTAACTCATAAAATATTACTAAAAATAATTAGGAGGAAATATAACTCTTCTATACAAGGAAATCAAAACGATTTTAACAATAAAACAGTTGACAAATAAAACTCATAATAAGAGACAAATATTTCATATTCACAGATAAACTAGATAAGAATTATGTTGACGATGCTAAATACCCTCTTAACAGAAGCAAGTTTAATTATAGCTCAAAGTCATCATTGTTTGCAGATTTCAGGATTAAAAATCTGCTTAGACGGTATTATACGAAACGCTAAACCTGTCCTCAGCAAAAGTGGAAAAGTATTTTATCTATTATTACGACTTAAATTTAATTGCCACTGAATTAAAAAGCTCCATAATAAATCACAAACCATAATTATATGATTTAACCCTGTGAAGGTATATGGGTATTAAGTACGTTACAAGCTGTGCCTGTATGTTTGGTTTCAAACATCTAAAGAACGGACAAAGGTGAGCAAATACAGAGTTAGGTGACCAATTCACCAAGTCTTCCCTACTTACCTACGAATCTAGAAGACTATAATTTTGACAAAATAGGGAATTTAGGGTCACCACTCAATGTTCGGGTGTACAGAAGATAAATAAATGAAAAATGTAAATTAAAATTTTGAAATTAATATTAGAAAAAAAAATTCAAGTGTATCATGTGGTGCTATGGCGCATCAAATAAAAGAGTTTGATGTGAGGCAGACTACCCCCGGGACCTGAACAACATGCCATGAGCCATTAAAGATTCCCATAAAATTGCTGACTTACCTCAATGGACCAAAAAATTTCTGATTTATCCATCTTTCTAGGTCATTATTTACAATTTGCCCCCTTTATGACTTTTTTTTCTTCTAATTTTGCCTAAACATAACGCTGGGTACGGCCGTGAACTTCACTCTTTTCTCCAAAACTACTGACAATCATTTTTTGAACAATCGAGAATATAGTGTCGCACTGATAGTTTACATAAAAACCTCACGACAATCCTACTGAGGGGCATTAAAAAAATCGGTTCTCAAGTGCTTCTTGTAAGATATAAAATGAAACACAAATAGTTTTTAATAATTTAAAATTAAACAGCTTAAAAGCTATTTATTAAAAATATAATAAAATCGAGCGTGACCCTTAACTCGGAAATTATAACAAATTATAATAGAGTGAAAGGGCTCGTTATGAAAATTCTATTTTTTATGATATTAAAATCATAGTTTAAAAGATAATAAAGAAAATATGCGAAAATCGACACTACTATCCTTAACTTCGAAACTACTGAGCAAAAGATTTTCCAAAATATAGAATATAGGGCGACACTCACAGTTTCCAGGAAAATGCTAAACTCTGAAGTACTGTGGATTCTTTAGAATATCACAACTATATAAATATACTAGCACCCGAGATCGATGGTGAAACGACGACGTTTCGAAAGAGTCACATTTGTCCTCATCAGGTAACTGAATTAATACGTTACCTGTTATTACTAAAGGTTCACGCACAGATGCGAGATTGAAATATATGCAGCACTTGGGATACATATTAATGGTCTGTTCACATACATCAGTCACGTCACAGTTCATTGCCGCAAATTCAAAAATCAGCTATATCTCTACATACAGTGAGCCGGTTCAGTCACGAATCGGAACCGTCGGTCACACATTAAATTTCTTCTCAGGAATATTTTTCATTTAGACTGGCGAAATTCTTTAAGATTTTTTACAAAGTGAGTGTGTTAAAACAGTCTTCAAACATTCTAAAATACTGATAAACTCCCGTTTTTGTTCACTTTCTTTTCACCTCCTAAACCAATTTTCTTGTCTTCTTTTGCTATTGTTTCTCCTGTCTTCACCAGAAAATTACTATCAAAACAGTCAAGCAAGTTTTCAAAAACGCCATCAAAAGTATATAGGGCAGACAAACTTTGCAGAAAAAAATAAACTGAATAAAGTAAAAAATCTGATGGATAGATGAGAATATAGCAGCTATTTTGACTAAGATGCTGATGGTAACTAAACTTTAGTGTGACTGATGTATGTGAATAGGCCTTAAGAACTCAAGTTGACGCCTTTAAAGAATAACACTGACAACTGTAAAGAAGACTTTTCTCATTATTTGAAACACATATATGGTATGAAACAATTTCCCCTTGTAATAATATCTTGTTACCCTAATAATAGACTGCCCGACATACATTTGATCGATGAATGTAACATGCAATATGCATTGAAACTCTATATAGGTATATAATTTTCGGTCAAGGAAAAAACGGTCAATTAAATTATTGTTTTCTGGCTTTATCAATTGCTTTGTTCTGATGTTTATTAATATATAGTGCGATCGGTTCATTTAATAATAATATTATTTGTCTAAATTTAACACAAGTTAAGCTAAATATAATAATTCAAAACACTTATATAGGTATAATAATTTGATTAACTATCATTCTAGTAATTTCGTGTATCACTTCAAGGCACAAGCGTGCCCAGGCCATTTTTTTGAGAGGGGGGGGGGTGCTGCCATGGTCTAAACAATCGCTTGACAGAAACTGTGCATTTTGAAATTTCAAAAAGTTAGGAGTTGAATATGATGATGCTACTAATTATTGTTTTACCTGTTAAAGTTCTTTTTTTGAAATTATTGAACATACAACATCCAATCAACATAAAAAGTTTAGAATGATAGTAGTAATATGGGTTTCTTTTTGTAGCACATTAGCTGATGAAGTGGAAATTATTATTATTTTGTAATATACGTCCCTGAAAAAGTGACAAAAGATTGATTAACCTGTATCGTATATGTATATACAGGGTATTCCATCTCAAACAAGCCACCTTGAATATCTTGGTTATTTTCAAAAATATTGCAATAAGAAAAAACAAATCGATTTTTGTTTCGAGGGAGAAAATTTTTGAAGTGAATTAGCGGTTGCGCGCATTCAACATAGACAGGTCAATTCAATGACCTTGCGATTTGAGATAGGGAAAATAGGTGTTGTCGTATATCATTTGAAAGCCCTTCTTACGGACTATACCGTCATAATAAATTTGTTTATTGCAATTCCTGTTCATGTAACCGAAAACTTAACGGACCTAGTGGTAAAACCGGTTTGTTAAATTAAAAGCTTTTACTGCATGGAAAAGTATTAAAAAGGAGTTCTTGTATAGTACGCTCTTAAACCATCATGCCTCATTTTTGCTGATATTTACAGCAAGTTTGTTTATATGTTCTGACTTTTATTCGATCATTTGAAGCATTGTACATTTAACTGTCAAGTTATTATTTTACTGATTTGTTGAAAATTTAAAAGATAATTATGGTATACCTACACATTGCAAGAACGTGTTGAGCTGGTAAGTATTTATTACCAAAATCAAAATTGTGCTCGATTTGCTGCAAAGGTTTTTAACCAAAACCATCCCGAACGTAACGTCGGTCATAAATATGTATTGGAGTTGATTTTAAAATGTGTTGAGACGGTCTCAGTAATGAATAAAAAAAGAGGTCCCATTGGAATTGTAAATGATGAATCTACAGATTCCGGTATTAGCAAAACTAACGTTTTTAGAATTTTGCATAAGTACATATTCTATCCGTACAAAATTAAATTACTTCATGAATTGAATGAGGATGATTGGGATCGAAGGCAACAGTTTTGCGAAATTATGACCCAGCGTATGATCGAAAACCAGAATTTCTTGCTTCACCGATGAGTGCACTATTTCACTTCATGGGGAGGTTAACCGACATAACTGTAGATTTTGGAGCGATACAAATCCTCATTTATTTCGAGAAGCTCATAGCCAACATCCGGTAAAACTGAACGTTTGCGCAGGATTTTAGGAAATCATCTAATTGGACCCATGTTTGTTCCTGGTAATTTAAATGGTAAAATTTATCACAATATATTGAAAAATTAAATTAATGCATTGATAATAGAAAAATTAGAAAATGATCCTCTACTACATGAAGAACAATTGCATTTCCAACAAGATGGAGCTCCTCCTCACTACGCCGCATCAGTTCGCCAGTACCTCGATTTGGAATACCCTGGTAACTGGATTGAAAGAAGAGGTCCCATAGAATGGCCTGCCCAAAAACCTGAGCACCCTTTAGATTTTTTTGTGGGGACATTAAATCCAAAATTTTTATAACAGCCTAAGAATTTGGACCAACTACGCCAACGAATTACAGCGGAGTGTTGTCAGATAACACCGACTATGCCAGAGACGGCTTTCAGTCAAGGTTGTACTATTGTATGGAAGTCAATGGAAGACACTTTGAACATTTGCTTTAGAGGCATTGTATTGTAATGTAAATATTCGTTTTTTTTTAATACTCTTTTATTATTACATGTAGAGAAATTGCAATAAAAAAAATTATTATGACGGTATAGTCCGTGAAAAGGGCTTTCAAATGATATACGACAAAACCTGTTTTCCCTGTCTCAAATCACCTAAAAAAATTTCCCCCTCGAAACAAAAATCGACCTGTTTTTTCTTATTGCAATAATTTTGAAAATAACCAAGATCTTCAAGGTGGCTCGTTTGAGATGGAATATTCTCTGTATAGATAGCAATAGTTTTGTCCGTAAATGCATAAATATTTATCAGTTCTTATCTTTCCGGACATGTTCACGCTATACAGGAAAGACAAGTGGTTTATTATATAAACACCAACTATGAATCTAGTCAACAAATACTCATGTCATTAGATATGGAAGAGCATTTAAAATCTTTATGAAATATTCAAGTAAGCCCCCGAAACTATTTCAAAATACATACACAATTTAATGGTTTATCGGGGACATCTCAAAAATTGCTACCGATATCGCTTGTAAAATAAATTGTCCAGACATCTTAGTCAAAGTAGGGTAAGAATCTCGGAATTCGAGATAATCGGCTATAAACTCTTATAAACCTTTATTGTAACATCCTAAATCTTGTCTCAAAACCTACTTACGATTGCGTGGACGCAACCTGTAGATAACTAAGGTCAAAGGTAAAAAAAACGATTTTTTGCGCATTTTTTGCAAATATCCCGTTCCCTGTAAAATTTACGCTATTTGTAGTTATTATAAGTATTACAGAGGATAAAATTCTTTACAACTATTGTTTCAAAAATTTTTGTATACCTCAAACAGCTTTTGAGATAGAGGACGGTGAGCGCGCAGTCTTTTACTTTGTACGGTATCATTCAAGTTTAACCTGTAGTCTCAAAAACACGCCGTATAAAGTCAGTTAATTATTGAAAAATATATAATTATAAACAATTTACATTTTTTCATTAAATGTCACATTTAATATATATTTTTTTATAAATTAAGTATATCTTCATTTAAAAACACTTCCGAATTTGGATCATCTTGTTGCAGCATTTGAAGAAGAAAACTGTCCGGTTCAAAGGTTATTTGAGAATGGAGTGCGAACTTTGTTGCCAATCTATAATGCTCCAAAATCTGACGACAGTATCGATCATCTTCGTTATACATAATTCGTCAAATCAACCAAACTTAATAAACCTGTTCATTTATCAAATCTTACACCAACAAGTGCAGCAGCTCACCAGCATTTCAACCGTGTTTACTATCAAGTTGAGACTTGGTTAGGGCATGATTTACAACCCCAGGATTGCGGTTGGATAATGCGTAATGGATTCCTGAAACCTACCACTACAATTTTACCTCCAGCTCCAGTTTTGGGTCGCGATGTGGATGCAGGAAATCGGGGTTGCCATGCTCTTTAGCTTGTGGCCAGTGTAATGGGCAAGCTGGTCTCAATGCTTCACCCTATCAGAGTGATGTCAATAGAGATGGTACATTTGACCCCGAAATCCTAGAAGACTTGGCGACAAAAGTCGTTGAAGATGAAAACGAAGAAAATTTCAACTAGAATCATATTTTGTAATAAAAATATAAATTAAAAATTTATTCTTGTTTTTTATTAATAATTATAATAATTATAAATCTGCTATAATTGAAATGTAATTAAAGTATTTCTGTTAATAATTTTCTAATTGTACAAAGACGTAAGTGTTATTAAATGAAGATATACTTAATTTATGAAAAATAGTATTATATTAAAAGATGTAAAGAATTTTATTCCCCACAATACTTATAACAAATACAAATACCGTAAATTTTACAAGGAACGTGATATTTGCAAAGAATGCGCAAAGAATCGATTTTTTTTGCTTTCGACCTTAGTTATCTACAAGTCGCGTCCACGTTATCGTAAGTAAGTTTTGAGACGAGTTTTAAAATGTTAAAGGTTTATACGAGTATACAGCCGATTATCTTGAATTCCGATGTGAAACCATTAAGTTGATTGGACTAAAAACATTAAATAGCACATATCCTAAAAGGAACTCCCAAATTTCAAAATTCTATTAAGAATAAAGTTTTGGAATCCATTTATTAACGAATTTTCAAAAGATTTCGTTTATAAAATTTAGATTTTTCACATTTTTAACAATCTAAGGGATGAAATAGACAAAAATATAGCTTTCATTTGTTATTTTTTTGTGCATTTTTTGATACATTATTAAACAATTCTTTTGAAAATTTGATCACTGATAAAAATTATGATTATAAATCTCATTTCTTCTAAATATTTGTCAATATTTCAACTAAAGTTCATAAACAGGTATTATTTGTTTTTAATCATAATTATTAGTGCTCTTTCATACTCTATTTTTTGTCATTATATATATATATATATATATATATATATATATATATATTTTATATCACTTCTTTTCAAAATGACTTTTTAAAAAAAATATTTATTATTTAACAAACTTTAATACTTGATAACTTGAGTACAATGATATTAAGACTATGAGTAAGGAAAATCATCTGCCGGACTGAAGGTCGTGAATAACAATTTATAATAAATAATGTGCTGACTCTATATAAACTTAAACAATGAAAAGGAAAGAAATTCTGTGAAGTTAAAACAGCAGATGAGCATATTTTAGCTATACGAGACGAAAGTAATTTAATATGAAAGATTAAAATATGAAATGAGATATAGTACGTGACAAATTGAAGGAAAAGTATAATATTACATTATGAGAAAGAGGTGTTATGTGTTATGTATTACAATGTTATAAAATATAATATTAGAATTTATTATTTTAAAGAGTCTATTAAATTCCTATATAACAACTCCATTTATCCCGAAAAAGTTGATGCTATGCTTCAACTTTTCAGACCATTGGTTTGAGTTCATCTTCTTCTATGGGTTCTTGGAGTTGGAGGCTTGGGCGTCTTCTGGGGAAGAATCTGAAGCGTCTGGTTTCGCTTCGACTTCGCATTGGTGGAGGTGATGGCGGGTCATCACTCGTGGTGGCTATGGCTAGTAGTCTGGACTTCCTTCTGCTTTTGCACTTGTAGAAAATGTACAAAAGTATTAATGCGATGATGGAAGTAATGGTTAGAATTGTGAACCAAGATGTATGTTTTTTAATAAACGGTTGGTTTATTAATTTGTCTAATTCGTCGGAATATTGGTTGAGCTTGTGTTGCGCTATGTTGAGGTCGTCGGCGTCGATCTTGTTTAATCTGAGGGGTTTCAGATCTGGAACGTACTTCTTTGGTGGGATGGATGCACAGCAGTTGTAGGGTATTTGAACTGGATGGCTCTTGTATGTAATATTTTGGGAATCATCAATTAACCTTTTTGAATGGATTCGAGTATTGCCGATGAATGCATTGCAGTCTGATTGCAATTGGAGGATTGAATTGGTTGCAATGGTTTTGGTTACAACGTTGTTGCCGCTACACTTTATGGTGATTGGTAGAAGATCGGAAACAGAAATTAGCCATACATTTGAACTGATTTCGTAAACATTGTAGTCTTTGGCATACAGTATCGAAGTTTGGCAAACTTTTGGAAGAAAGGTGGACTGTTTCAAAAGCTGGGCCTCACAGATGGAATCGCTGTCAATAGGATACGGAAGAACATCTGAACATATCCATTGAACTCGGCTTAAGGGCTTGCAGTTGTCCAAGTTCCGAAATGTGGTATACAACAATGAATCATCATTCTTCGCGATATATTTAGTTATGGTTGGTAAAATATGATGGAATCCTGTTCGGTCGTCCAGAATGGGGATTGGGTATAGACGATAAAGGATAAAAGTTTCAGGATTCACTAAAGGGATTTTCAAAACGAAAATTATTTTTGTATCTAACTGAAATGCTTCTAACTCTATAATGTCAATATATTGTGCAATATTATGGGCGTAAATTGATAAAGGTAAATTATTTTTATGCAAAGATTGAGAAACAAGTTGAAGAGATTCGACTAAATCGGCGGGGTTTATTATTGAACTGTGTAACATTTTAATACGAGCGAATGATATTGCTGACAATACATCATTTAGGGCGTCTTGGATAAAGACATAGCTTTCCATTAATGATTCGCATAGGTCTAATGTTTTGACTAATGCTTCGAAAAATGCAAGATCGTCTGAAATGTACATGATAGATTGTTTGATTTTGGCAATGTCCTTATTAAACGTTTCTTCGTCTATTTGAAGTTTCTGAACTGTTGCGTTGAAGTTTTTGATTACAGAAGTCGTTACTGAAATTTGGTTCTTTAGTAAATTTTCGATTTGCTGTTCGTCATGTGTTATCTTGTTGATACAGTCATTAAAGTATTCACCATCACTAGCGTCTAAAGTTCCAGTTATTGATTTCCAAATTGTTCCTATACCATTAATAAGTCCTCGTTTCTGCCTCTTGGAGTTGTAAAGTTTAGTGTCTGCGAATATCTCTTGATATTTTAAGTTTACTGTGTCAGATATTTGTTTTAGGAGGCTAATATGAGTTTGTACTTGAGGTTTAAATATTGTCATACGGGTAGTTAAGTTTGAATGGATAGTATCGATTAAAGTGTTCAAAATGTTGTCATTGTTGGCAATTGCGTCAACGAAAGGGTGAAGATCTTTGTAGACAAGTAGTGTCCATTTATCGTTTGATATTTTGACAGTTCCTTCTTCATGAAAGAAGAGTCCTACTGTGTTGTTTATGGGAGTTATTGAATATTGGGACGTCACGATTGTGAAGAGTCCAAGTAGTCTGAAATAAAGTAATTTCTATTCAAAATACGGTTTCAATCTGTCAAAATTTACTTTTGTAGATTGATTCGTTTCGGGGTTTAGAAGAGTTGCAGAATTTTGGAAAAGTTCAGTTATCTGAAAAGGACCATTAAATTTGTTTTGTGACTTACTTGAAATTTGGGATTCTTTTAAATATACCTTATCGCCTATGTTATAAGTGGGTCGATTTTCGGGTACATGTTGGTCGAAACGTGCTTTGGCTTTTTCTTTTTGTTGTTCGGTTTTGGCTCGCGCTAATTTGTAAAAATATTCCATACGGTTAATAAGATCTCTAACGTACTTGGAAATGAGGTTCTTTTGGTTGTAAAGCGTTTCCGGTGGTCTACTCGACGTGTGACCAAAAATCAACTCATAAGGAGTGAAACCATGAGTCCTATTTTTGGTGTTGTTATAGCATATGACTGCGTATGGCAGAACATTAAACGGATGTTCGTTTGGATTTTCGGCGATATTTGCCCGGATCATTTCCGATAATGTCGCATGGAAGCGTTCGAGGGAACCATTTGATTGTGGGTGACTTACACTAGAGAAGGTTAACTTTATTTCGTAGAGTTCACAAAGGTCTTTTACTAATACGTTATCGAACTCACGACCGTAGTCACAGTGAATTCTCAACGGGGTACCGTAGTGTTGAAAATAAAGGATGAGTGTGTTAACAACAGTTTTTCCCGTTTTATCCTTTATAGGATACGCCTGTGTAAATTTCGTTAACTCGTCCCTGATTGTTAGAGCATAATTTCGAGTGGGATATTCAAAGATATCGATATTGACTCGCTCGAAAGGTGTTTTCGGCGTTTCTGTGATGACTAGAGGAGAACTCAAGTTTTTTCGGCATATTTTGACTTTTTGACAAAATTCGCATGACTTGATGAAATTTTCAACGCTTTTTGTCAAACCGGTCCAGTTATACTTCTCTTTTATTCGCCTTACTGTTTCATTAATTCCGCGATGCAAATTGTTTTTGCCTTGATGGTAATGTTCTAAAATCTGAGGTATTTCATCCTCTGAGGGTGTAGTTATGACGTTTTGGCATATTTTTAATTTAATGTCTTTGTCTGCAAAGACGTAAGAAAAAGTTTCAAGGATTGGGAGTTCTAAGTTGTTTTCGACGTAATATGTGGTTTCAAGATCGAATTTATCTCGTGATTTGTAAATAATGTAGAACAGAAATTGTACGACTATTTCAGGGTCAAATGGCAAGGGGATTATAAAGTATTTGCGGTCTTTAACTGATTTACTTGCGAAGGTGTTGATGGAATTGTTTTCGAATGTGATATCTTCTTCGAAAATATCGTCCATGATTCGTTCGTGTAGATCAGTTAACTTGTTTTGCCAGAAAAATGAAATAATTTGTTTATGGGATTTGTCCAGAAGTTGGGAATTAGTAGTTTCGATCTTTGAATAGTCAATTATTGATCTTGTTTTATACAAGTCAACAAATTTATTAAATTCATTAGTAAGGTGTTCGTCAGTAAGTTCAGGTTCTGGTTCGGGTTCGTCTTCTGAGTCGGTGTCATTGAAGGCATGGATTTTTGACTGAAAATTCGCGATTTGTTGGAAGTGGTTGACTTTAATTCGCGAGAGAGCATCGGCGTTTCTGTTTATCTTGCCTGGTTTATGTTCAATTTTATAATTGTACTCTTCCAGCTTCAGTCGCCATCTGGCAAGTCTACTGCCTGGATCCTTGATCGAGAAAAGCCACGTAAGCGGGCGGTGATCGGTAATTAAAGTAAACTTACGACCAAATAAATAAGGACGGAAGGCTTTGACTGCCCACACAATGGCAAGCAATTCCCTTTCAATGGTGGAATATCTGGTTTCGGCGGCACACAAAGTGCGGGAGGCATAAGCAATCGGAAGGTTTTTTCCAACTGGGCCTTGTGAAAGGACTGCACCAATCGCGAAAGCGCTGGCGTCTGTGGTGAGAAGAAAAGGTTCTTCAAAATTTGGGTAAATAAGGATGGGGTCTGAGATGAGAGCTTTCTTTAAATCATTGAATGCTGCCTTACAATCGGAATCAAAGAAGAATTTAGTGTCTTTTTGAAGCAGTTTTGTTAAAGGTTTGGACACTTTAGCGAAATTGGGAATAAATCTTCTATAGTATCCGGCCAATCCTAAGAAAGATTTGATGTCTTTCGGGTTCTTTGGCTCTGGGAAGTTTTGGATACAACTGATTTTTTCGGGGTTCGGTTTTACACCTTGTTGCGTAATTAGATGACCAAGATACGCTACCTCTTTTCTTAAGAACTCACATTTGTCGGGTTGAATCTTAAGATTTGATGTGCGAAGACGTTTGAAGACTTCGGTCAACCGGGAAATGTGTTCGTGAATCGTTGGGGAGTATACTATGATGTCGTCCATGTATACTAGACAACGTTCATTTTGTATTCCGAGGAGGATGTTGTCCATGACACGTTGGAATGTGGACGGGGCGTTCTTTAAACCGAACGGCATACGAACAAACTCGTAATGGCCGTTTTCGACTGAAAATGCTGTCTTGGGAATGTCTTTAGAATCGATCTCTATCTGATGAAAACCGGAGGCGAGATCTAAAGTCGAGAAATATTGGCATTTGCCAAGTTGATCTAAAAGATCGGAGATGTTTAGCAAGGGGTATTTGTCGTCGACTGTGACTTCATTCAGTTTCCTGTAGTCAATGACGACACGCCATTTTTGTTTGCCTGAGGCATCTAATTTTTTGGGAACAACCCAAACTGGGGAAGACCAAGGGGAGATAGAATGACGAATGATGCCTTGATCAAGCATTTTACTGACTTGTTCTTTAACCTCTTCTTTATGGACCTGCGGGTACCGATAAGATTTGGTATAGATGGGTCTGGAGTTATTTGTCTCGATCGAATGTTTGATTTCGTTCGTAAAAGATAATGCGTCGCCTTCTAAGAAAAATATGTCTTGAAAGTCTAGACAAAGGCTCGTAATCATATCTTCTTCTTCAACGTTTAAGTGATCTGTCCTGAGTTGTTGTCGAATTAATAAGTTTCTGTCAATTGGTTCAGAGTCATAAGAGTTGTTAAAATTGAAGCAGGGTTGTGTTTGAGTAAGGGGTTCTATAGTGAAGTTGTCGAAATTAATTGTTTTTGGGATGGCGTTGGCGTTTATAACTGAAGTGAGGAATTCGCCATTTTGGTTTACATATACCAAGGAATTGGGTAATCTGACTTTTTCTTTTTCTATAGTATGTAGAACAGCGTCGGTATTAGCAAGGTGACATCGCAGTTTACATACTTTTTCGGTGCGGGGTTCTATAGAAATATAGTTCGGAAAATTATTGGGTTTTTGTGTGTTGGGAATTGTTGGAGATGCGATATCTGAAGAAGGCAAGGTAGGGACCTTGTGAAGAGCGATATCTTTAAAATTTGTTCTAAGTTGCTTAGATTTTAAGTCTATTACGCATTCGTAATGTTCCAAAAAATCTAAACCTAAAATGCCATCAAAGTCGATGTCAAGATTACAAATAAAAACTTTGTGGGGGTTACCAGGAGCAAATGGTATAAGGGTTGACTGGGAAATTGAAATTTTTTGATCAGTGATGCCCTGAATAATTACATGTTCTTGGAATCTTTGAGGAAAGTTTTTGACAGTTTGCTCTTTGAAAATTGAAATTCCTGCGCCTGTATCTATAAGCAATTTGTATTGACCAGTAGCGTCGTTTATGTAGTATAAGTTTTTGGGGTTGATAGTGTGAAGAGTCGTTACAGGAACGTTTGTTCCGGGAAGTTTACGTTCGGATTCATGTCGTCTAAATTCATTGTTTGTATTTGTGATGTGATGTTGGTTGTTATGTCCGGTGGATGAACTGGATTTGGGAGAGAAAGAAAATCCTGGTAGTTTTGATTTTCTAGTGGGTCTAAATCATCAGTTTGTTCGCCGAAGTTATCAGCAGTATGATAACTGTTATTTCCTGTGTCGTATGAATAACTATTATCTGTATAATAGTCATAATTTCTTTGATTATCAGCTGTATGATAATCCTCATATGGGTGATTATTAGCTGTATAATAATCGTTGTAATCATCGAAAGAATTTGTGCAACTTAAATGATGTGCCCTGTTTGGATTCTGGTGGAAATTAGGGTTCTTTTGAATCACTGACTGACGAGGTTGTTGCATATTTTGTTGGAATTGTCTTGATTGATTAGGAGGATATTGATTTGGTCTAAAAGGTGACTGATTTTGTCTGAAAGTTGGCTGATTCTGCCGAAATTGTGGGGTCTGATTTTGCCGAAATTGTGGAGGTTGATTTTGCCGAAATTGTGGAGGCTGATTTTGGGAACCGTTATTAGCGAAAGGGTTTGGTCTCATGTAATTGTTGTTACCGTTATTGTTATTGTAAACGGGTGCTTGGTAATTTTGGGAACGACATTCGGAGGTGATGTGTCCGAATCTACCGCAAGATAAGCACTTATTATTTGGAGGATTAGGCCTTCGGAAAGATTGGTTGGGCCTCGGGGGAATTTGTTTCGTAGTTTTCTGGTTTTCAAAGTACGATAGTTGGAGTTCGCGCCTGATTCGTACATTGGCTTCTAAAAGATCTTTAGGGTTACCGGCACGGATGATTTGTCCAAGACGTGGTTCTAACCCGGTTAGAAGGGTGTTAAGCGCCATAGTGTCTATTAGACTTGTTTGCGCTACCTTTTGGTCTGCGTTTAAATTGGATGCCTTTTGAATATTGGCGTGCATTTTTGCTGTTAGGACTTGTAGTCGGTTGTAAAAGGTAAGTGGTGACTCGTTAGATAGTTGCTGAAGGCGTTGTAGATCTTGTATCAGGGACGTCAAATCCCTGGAATCTCCGAAATGAAGATTCAAGAGTTGTTTTAACTCTAAATAAGACGCGGGGCTACGCGAATTTATTAGTTGGGCCGCTCTGCCTTTTAATTTATTTTTGATGTGGATAAGTAAAAGGTATCTTTGATCGCCCGTCGACATGTTGTAAGCACAGTCGCACGCATTAATAAATGTTCCCAAGGAGATCTGATCTCCTTCGAACTCTGGGACGATAGAGAATATTTCGGATAGCCGATAGGGCTCGGGTTCAGAGCCGTCTCTGGGAGATTGTTGTGCCATTTTTAATTTATTAAATGGGAGAATTGAAAAATTTCAAAAGCAAAAATAAAATTTGTTCAAAATAAATGTATAAATCGATTAATATGCAGTAAATTTTTCAAATCGTTACAAAAACAATAAAACAGAATGGAGGAAAATAGTTAGTGTGCACTGTTTGCAAACAAAATATGGTAAATGGTAAAAATAAAATAAATCAAGAAATTCAAAAATATAAGGTACAAAAATAAAATTGGTATGGTTAAAAATATGGTTCGGGTTTTTGGTCGTCCGAACAGAAAAATAAAAATAAAATCAAAATTATTGGTAAAATTAAAATTGCGAGATGATTCCTGTTTGTACTCACATTAAATGAAACATCGATGCTGCCGTGTTCTGCAGTTGTAGTTAGTTGCCTCGTTCTACGGTTACAGTTGGGACGTCTCGAGAGGTTCTTTCTTCCTTCAAGGGATTAGGATCCGCCGCTACCAGTTAAGCTCGTTCGCCGGTTCTAGTAACGTTCTGGAATCCTACTGACTGCGCCACTTTTTATATCACTTCTTTTCAAAATGACTTTTTAAAAAAAATATTTATTATTTAACAAACTTTAATACTTGATAACTTGAGTACAATGATATTAAGACTATGAGTAAGGAAAATCATCTGCCGGACTGAAGGTCGTGAATAACAATTTATAATAAATAATGTGCTGACTCTATATAAACTTAAACAATGAAAAGGAAAGAAATTCTGTGAAGTTAAAACAGCAGATGAGCATATTTTAGCTATACGAGACGAAAGTAATTTAATATGAAAGATTAAAATATGAAATGAGATATAGTACGTGACAAATTGAAGGAAAAGTATAATATTACATTATGAGAAAGAGGTGTTATGTGTTATGTATTACAATGTTATAAAATATAATATTAGAATTTATTATTTTAAAGAGTCTATTAAATTCCTATATAACATATATATATATATATATATATTGTTATTCAGATATTCTCTATTTGAAATATTTATTAAAAACTTAAAACTACGATGAGGTTTACTTTGTATATTAAGGATATACCTTTCTTTAATAAATAAAAATTTCGTAATATAGTAGAGCATAGACTGGAAATACTGTTTTAAAAAAAGTATCTCCTCATATTATTCATTAGTAAATTTTATTAAAAAGGTCATTATAGCAAAAGAAGCCTTATTTTAAGACACGAATTTTCCTGTTATTATTATTTTTATTAATAATTAAACTGTATTTGCTTACAACAGTTAAAGTAATAATATAAAGATATCATTTTTGTATAGTTATTTATATATTATAAAATGCAAACTTTTAAATATTAATAAAAAAGTAAAAAGGTAAAAAATCAAAATTTATAAGTTTAATTCCTACGAGGGTCTTTTTTAAAATCTCTGAAGAACCGGAAAAAATCTAGGCTTAGAAATTACAGGAGATTTTAAGATAAGTCAAACATTTAAAAAAATACTTTATTAAGAAAAGCATAAATTATTGAAAAACTCTGGGATTCTTATTGACGGGTTGTTGATCAGTCGTCTATCTAAATCCTGAAATTTTTGTTTCTTAATAGTCCTACTTAATAATTTTGTCACATAATCCGTTGTGAAAACTATTTTCACCCCTATATTAAAATTATAAACGTTGAAGGCATGCACGATTCCAGAAGTAGTAACTTCCTGTTAGTACCATTAAAAAACTACTGTTGAATTTACTGTACCTTCAGTAGTTTTTGAGATATTCATGAAACAATTTTACAAAAACTTGGGTTCATGAGATTTGCAATTTTCGGACCTGGCGACCTGGCATTCGACGAAAGTGTATTTGATGGCTAGATTATTATAAATTTAAACTTCCATTATTTTAAATTAGGTGAAAATCATATTTGTCTGGTATTACATACTATAAAATCCACCTACGAAACTATGAGTACAAATAAACATTTATGTAACGCATTTCTTTTTTCTTTCATGAACAAAAAAACAAAGAAATAACTCACCAAGAACTAAATTTAGTTTGGACTGCTGCCAATGACGCGGAGTCGTGTGACACGAATTATTTGATTTGTGAATTTATGATGTACAGATGCAAACTCATAAAAATATTGAAATTTTCTTCTGAAACGACGTCATTTTTTTCACAAATTTCAAAACAATAATTTCTGTAATATTCAAAAAACGATAGAATATTGGTTGCCAAAACATTACGCGTGATTACATCTTATTACAATTTCATAGTAAATTCGTTGGCATTGATACAAAGAGTATCATTTTTGGCAATTTATCGAAATCTTATTGATTGGTACAGGTCAGTACACCCATGTTTTCCTATAAATCCGTCTAAAGGGTGAACTCTGAATTCTATAATTATAATAAAAAAGTTATTTTTGTCTTACTACGTTAACTAAATTTACATAGCAGGGACAGGTCTCTGCTATTATCAAACTTTTTTAATGTCAACATAAGGGTAATATAATCAATACTTATCAACAAAACATCTTTTATCTGAACCCGTTTACAATATTCTTGTCTGCCTGTCTATTTGTCCGGGATAATTGTACAAACGTCTTGAACAATCTTGATGGGACTTTCAGGGAAAATAGACCGCAAAAAGTAAAATATGTCAGCAGTTTTTCTAAAATTAATAGAATTAAACATGGTGTACCCCAAGGAACAGTTTTAGATCCATTATTATTTATATTATATATCAATGATATGGTCAAGTCTGTCTAAGTACTTCTTGGGAAATAACACCACAGTTAAGAAAATAGCTGTATATTCCAAACGTTTCGGGGTCTAAGTCAGACCCCGTAGTCAATGGTAAAGAAACTTGGATAAAAAAGGCACAATTCTAAGATGTAAATTAAAATATTTGACAATCTTAGAATTGTGCCTTTTTTATCCAAGTTTCTTAACCATTGACAACGGGGTCTGACCTAGACCCCGAAACGTTTGGAATATACCGCTATTTTCTTAACTGTGGTGTTATTTCCCAAGAAGTACTTAGACATTGAAAAATATGCCACAGATATTATTCAGGAAACAATGGTCAAGTATTTAAAAAATGTTAGTGCTGAAATGTTTGCAGATGACACAATGTTATATCTTGCTGGTACCGACTATAACCAAATGTATAATTTAATAAATGAAGATTTACTAAAATATGTGAATGGCCCTGCGATAATTATCTGTATGTAAATGTCAAAAAATCCAAGTACATGACGTAGGATCTAAGTTCAATATAAAAAAATTAATGTAAATAACCTATTTATTAAGTTGAATAATACTAATTTAGAGAGGGTAGCCTAAATCAAATATTTAGAGGTACTATTGCCAACTATATAATGAATAAAACTGCTTTAGAAATTCAAATAGAATTTTGAAAAATGCAAAATATTTTCTTTTTTTTGTCAACAATCATAGGCGCCGCATAATTCGCAACAGTATAAAGTTTTGATAACTTGGCAAAAACAATGGAATAATAAAACGTTGAGATTTGTATAAACGCCAAATTTTAAATGTTGTCGGCTAGCATCAGGTGGTTTTTTATTATGTGTCATTATTGTATCCCGTGTTATTTTGGATTTTTTCCGCTGATTATGACATAAATAAATAAAACAAAAATTCTCATAAACAGTCATGGGATACAAAATTTCACAAAATATCACATCTTAAACAGGTCCGTACTAAACAAACAGAAATCTAATAGTTAAATCTCAATAAACAACGAAATAAAAATCACTTAATTCCTCAAACAGAAATATATGCAAGCTATAACTCAGATTCTATTTTTTAGTTACAGTCACGTATTTATCGATATTTTTTAAGGTTACTCCTATACATTTACCCTGTTAATCATTTTCTGTTTATAACAATTGAATTGAAATAAGAATATTTCTTAACTCCAATAAAAACCACTAGATGAGAAAGTAATGCCTACCCGGCAAATTGATTGATCATCAATATTTCAAGAGTTCTCACAGGGTAACTCAGAGCGAAGAAACTTCGCGTCATAATGCTGTTTACAAAAGAGTTGTTGTAAAAATATACTTTGCTGTATAATGGTGTATATGTGATATTAAATAGAAGTAAGAAGTTAAAGAAAAGAAGTTTCATCCAGATGTGTTTTTTCTCGATAAGCAGAGAAATCATGGTAAAAATACTCAGAAAAGCTGATTCAATTTGTAAAAATAACTTATCTTAAATATTTTGGTACAGGGGAGCAACATACCCGACTACCAGAACACTGACAAATCCGGAATTCGACCCATCGATGATTTGAAGAGAACCCAAGAATCTGATTGATAATTGTTATTTCTGTCTAGTAAATATTAAAGGAATCAGTCGAAACAGGTACATCATTCAAAAAAAATACCTACCCCAACGTTTTACCAGCTACTATATATATTTGTGAGACACATATCATTCTTCTGATCACCTTTCTGATACTTTCTGAGTTAACAATAATTATGAGGATGAGTAAATTCACGTTACAAGATCTGTACCTGTCAAAATAGGGTAGCCCCTAGATTGAACGACAAAAATTTACTGAAACATAACGAATATTCCAGTTTACTATTGAATGGAAAAGAATTTGATATTCTTCGAGGGTTGGCGGGAAATGTAGAATTCCATATTTTGCAGATGAATATTGGTTGATAAAAGAGTAGTTTGATTCTGAGGGTATAGAGTAAATTCTAATGATAACGATGACCTATCGGTTAAAGGACCTATGACTAAAGTTCCGAGTAGCAAGTGAAACAGGAACGATATGGATGATAATAAATTATATATATAACAGCTAATAGAAAAGCTATCACATACAAGGGAAAATGACATTTTCCGGAAAATATTCAACAATCCCGGATAGCATGGCAACTCCAGATACTAAAGTTCCTGCAAAATGTAAGCCAATAGTTTAAAGTGTCAATAAAAGAACTAATAGATTTTTCTGTAATTCGTTTGAATTCAGGACAGGAATATGGAATCTATTGCAAATCCATGCGTAAAAAAATACTCTAAAATTTAATATTTTTATGTTTTCTGGGGAAATAACACCACAATCCAAGTAAAAAGCTGTATATTGAAAGAAAAACCAAACGTTTCAAAGCCGAAATTTTTAAAACCATTGACAACGAAGTCAGAATCGACTCTTTCAATATACAGTTTTTATTTCGATTGTGATGTTATTTACCAATAAAACATAAAAATAATAAAGAAAGTGCCACAAATAACATTTAGAAGACCACACTCTAAAATTTTTCTTAAACAATGTTGAATTACTACCAAATGATAAATTTGTCAAAACATTGTCACTTATAGTTCAGATTAACCTCACATTTATGAAAGGGAAGCTCATAAATTAAGACATCAACTTGTGGTCTCCAAATGTAGGAAATAGATACCTCAGCCCGGGAACATCTGCCGTAGCAACATTTCTTGGTTGAGCCGAAAACAATATATTCTGATAAGAAATTCACTTTTTATTCTCACTTATTAGAATATTCTTTAAATTTTGGTCTTACTGGATCAATAAGGTAAAATAGATTCAAAGTCACGTTAAGTAAGACATTATGAGCAAAACTGTTTGAATAACATAACTTTGAGGTACTTAAAGACGCGAGATGTAAACACCGACATCTAGGATTTTCGGATTCTACGTAACTGCTGTTACCAGTAATTCCTAGGTTCCTAGGAATGTCACGATAAAATTTTCAGGTTAATTTCACCTGTCAGAGATATTGAATATACTCTCTTCGAGGTGTCATTCATTTGTACCCAACACAATATATAATATATATATTGTTTCTGGTTAGGGAACCTTGATCAGTTTACATCTCGCGTCTTCAAATTTAACGATATTTATCAAATACATAACAAAGTGTTCGAGAGGACAATCAATTGTGGGAAGCGCAACTGATGAAGGTTCCCTAACCAGAAACAATATATATTATATATATTGTCTTGCATACAAAAGAATGACACCTCGAAGAGAGTATTCAATATCTCTGACAGGTGAAATTAACCTGAAAATTTCATCGTGACATTCTAACCTAGGAATTACGGGCAACAGCAATTACATGGAACGGCTCCAGATTCGGAACCTCTAGGTGCTAGTTTCCCCGAAAATCGTAGATGTCGGTCTTTACATCTCGCGTCTTCAAATTTAACTATATGTATCAAATACATAAAGAAGTGTTCGAGAGGACATTCAATTGTGGGAAGCGCAACTGACGAGGATTCCGTAACCAGAAACAATATATATTATATATATTGTTTCCACTAATACTGTACCCATATGGATGGAGTAAACCCAATACATAGAAATAATGAGAAATATCCACCAAAATTGCATTATAATAAATGGTGGTACCAGATTTCCAAAACTCGTCTGTGCTTCAGTATTTAATGTTTGAATTTGACATCGAATTCAAATAGATGGACACAGAAATGGTGATTTTATAGAAAATTTAGATCGTTTATTATGATTTATAAGAAACATGGTCTCAACTTATTTGCTTCTGAACCCTCAACCTAGAGCACATCCAAAAAAGTTCAAGTATGTTACTCCAGAATCTATGTCAATTAATACATTGACTGCAATACGTAGACAATATAAAGCAAAACGGATGTAAACTATATGAAAATTACAACTGTTATACTTAGAATATACAGAACTAATATACATCCCATTGAATTTTATCAACTTCACTATGAAACTGCTAGCGTATGATGTTATCTATGTGCATAATGCATAAATAAATAATGTTTCATTACTATGTCTTTAGTATACCTATAAGTTTTTTTGGAAATTGATCACTAATTTTTTAAACAACTTTTTGTCTAGGGGAGCTAAATCACAACGGGAAATGAGTCAAGTTTCGAATAAAATGTTTAGAGTGAATGGTTATTAATTCAAAGTAGCGAATTTATAAGAAATAAGCCGGACTGTTAGCCTATACAGGGTGTTCCTAAATTGGAGGTAGAAACGAAAAGGGGAGATTCCTTGAATAGTTTTAGGAAGAAAAAGTCCCATAAACATGGGTCCGCAAACGTTTCGTTTTCAAGATACAGAGTGTTAAAGTTTCAATTTTTTTCAAGTTTTTTTCTCATAGTATCTGCACTTCACAAGATATTCAAATGAAATTTGGCATAGATATTACAATTAAGAGTTTACACCTTGTGACATGCCAATTTCAATTGCAAATCTACAGGGTGATATTTTTTCGGGAACACTGTCCACTGTTGTCCTTCAGAACTTTTTTTTGGTGAGCCACTGGTACTTTCAAAAATCGTAAAGAAAAGCTTTGTTGTTATAGCAAACGAAACGTTGCGGACCCATGTTTATGGGACTTTTTCTTCCTAAAACTATTCAAGGAATCTCCCCTTTTCGTTTGTACTTCCAATTTAGGAACACCCTGTATATTAAATTTAATACAGTTAAGAAATAATAGTAATCTAGAACAGTTAAAGCTCTCAATTCTAACATTTTCTACAAAATTTTCTTGATGACTGATCTGTTCAACATCGTCAAACAATATTTTATAGTAAATTTAATATCGATATATATCATTATAAAATCTCTAATGGATAATAACTATTAAATAAATATTTGTATATTCCTTGTAGATAAGAAATCGCTTGCCAACATTAGGGAAATGCCGACTGATTTGAGTCATGTAAGTACCTCATCTAATACCCAGAAAGTTTCTATTAGCAAACTGACTGTGAATCATATCTGCTTGCAACTAAAGTTTTTTTAATAATGATTATCGCTTAGTAAAAGGAAGGATTGAAAATAAATTACCGTAATTTTATTAATAATTAAGAAATATGCTCGATGGTACACAATATTCTGTGTACAAGGAGCCGTCATAAACAGAAAAATTACTCTACTCTATGTTTTATTGGTATTGTCATAAGTTTGAACATATCCAAATCACTAGGTTAGTTTGAAAGAAGAACAGCATTCTCAAAATAAAAAGTGTATACCAAACATAAACATTAAACTCACGTTGCAATGATATAACCAAACTAACCAAAATAAAATGGTTTTACATAAGTCCACATTTCGACAAATACGATATAAATCAGATTCAGATGGCGTTCGGTTTTACAAGAAAAGGTGTGGTTTAGTCGGTGATTTTGTCGGTTTTTTCGTACACTCGCTTTGAGGGCATCAAAGTATGAATAAAAAATTGTATTTTGCCCACAATTTTACAGTGGCATTGAAAATTTGCGAAAACCGAGAGGACTTTACCCCTGCATTACTGCCCCTGAGTTTCTGCCCCTGAGTTTCTTCCCCCGAGTCTCTGCTTCTGAGCATCTGTGCCTGAGCCTCATCCTCTGAGTGTCTTCCACTGAACTAGGCTTGGGTCGTTCGTGAATGAGTCGTTCAAAACGAACGACTCTTCTACATGTGCCACGAATGAGCGGCACAGTTAAGTCAAATAGCTCGTTCAGTTCGCCATTAATAGACTCGTTCATCGTTCAATCTTGCGACCGGCACAGTCAGCTCGGCGCGGAACAGTAGAGAGAAAAGAGCCGTCAGCCGACTGGTTCATGAGATGAAAGGTATTTTAAAATTTGGTCGGAAGGTTTTATTTTCAACGAATCGATGAATGGGTATTTTAAATTTTTATTATGACAGGCACTAAGGCACACGATTGTTATTGTTTTGCAGTGTTTTTGTCATATAAATTTCTATTTGGATTATAAGTAAGCATAATAATTTTATTTGTTTTTAATGTTTAGAGTTCTTTTCTTATTTTTGTTACCAAATAATACAAAAATAAAAATTTTGTATTTACGTAAATTTATGATCTTTAAATTATGACTCAGCAAAACTTTAATATTAGTTTGAGCAGTAAACTACACAAGTAGAGACATTATATCAATCCGCCTAAGGCTAATCGGCTGTGTTTTAGGAGATCGTTCAATTGAACGACTCATTGTGAACGACTCGTTTTAGTGAGCTGAACGAAATGAGCCGGCTCACTAAAAAGAGTCATAAAACCCAACGCTACACTGAACATCTGCCCCTGAACCTCTGCACCCCAATCATTTCATTGTCTTAACACCAAATTGTAATCATGCAGACTAATTAACTTAAACCCTGTACTTCGTATTATTATACTCACACTAAAGGATTTTTAGGTCTAAATTAATCGACTAAACATAAAACCAAAAATCTAAGGGAGCTCCAGATATAAATTAATAGCAAATTATATATGTATTAGCAACTAGCCCAAATTGATATAGACAAAAAAAGTAGAGTCCAGCATAGATATAAACAAATTGAATCCAAAAATATTCTCAAAAGGAAAAGTAGATACAAACAATACAAAAGATCCCTAGTGAAACCTGGTTCGGATAGTAGCTACAATCTTGCTGTAAAGCTCCGATATACTTTGGGCAAACTTTTTCTTTTCCCAAATCTAAAGAGAAAGCTGAAAATTTACTGTTTTGAAAAAAATCTCGTCACCCAATGGGCTGTCGCAAAGATTCTGAAATGAGAATCGCGTAGGAAGCTATGCATGGGCGTCCAATGAAACTATTTTGAAAAATTGTATCAATATGAACCGATCTGATCAATAAATTCCTTTTATCATTTCTGTACGAGTTAACCCAGTATGTCTCGGCGCAACCCTGCCGCCTATAGCTCGAGGCACACTGAATATCAGAACTGACACTTAAGCAAAATAAATGACACTCTGAGCAGTCAATTAAAACATAACTCAACATTAAGCTATGCCAAGGAATCAGAAGTAAGTAAATGATCATGTCGTATATGTCCTTAAGTTTATATTTCAATGTGAGCATTAAAAGCAACTCCAATCATCATAGTTTCAAAACGTAGTTAGTATTTAACTATTTAGAAAATACTGTATATTTTTTGAGGAAAAAGCACAAAATTTCATAATTGAGAAATTAATAAATCAGTTAACCACTGTAAAATAATGAACATAAAAATCTTAATTGCATCTTTTTTAACTGAGCAAGGTAATAAAAATCACATTTCCTTCAATGATAATCTCGTTTAATACGACACCAGAATTACTTAATCTTCCGTTTATACCGACTTTATGTGAACATAAATTATAATTGCAATATGTGATTAAATACGTAGAAAAGCATTTCAATTAAATTCTGTTGTAATGAGGTACCAATAGCGACAATACAATTGATTTTCAACAACAAGTTTGATTTAATATTTTCGGGAAAAACTAGCTCAATCACCTATAAACAAACTCAAAACAAAATAGTGTTTCTAGTGGGGCAACTTTATCACTTGCGCTTTCCTCAACTCATTGAAATCTCGAATAATTATGTATGTATTAATATTTAGGAATTTAAGGAAAGTTGAGGGAATCGCTACTAATGAAGGTTCTCGACTAGAAAAATCTGTAATTAAACTTAATATCATTGCTTTGATAGGTTTTAGTTAGCCTACGAGATAATTGTGAGATAATTGTCTATGAATATGATAATATCATGTTTTTTGTCAATCCTTGTATACAATTGAAAAATTTGCATGTAATGATTTAATTTTTGCTTTCAGACGATGCATATATTATCATGAAGAATAACTTTTATTCTCAACTTTAATAATATTTTTTACATATAATATAAAATTTTATTAACAAATTGCTATAGCTTATGCCCTACACAAAAATTATGGGACAACTTTGGGATTATCCTTAAGAAAATACAGAATTCAAAGAAACTAGACATTTTTCAAATAAGATCATCGTTTTGTGTTTTCCTTTGTAATAAACAAAAATCTCACCTACATAAAACTTTTTAACTAACGTCATTTTAAAAATCTGAAATTATCTTTACTTTTGCAGATTAAATAAATCATCTAGGAATTTTTTTGTCTTGCAGAAAAACTTTTCATAAAAACAGCCAACACAAAACTGTTTAACCAACAACTTTTCAGGAAAGTTATTTTTGAGACCCTGACTCTGACCTAAATTGCATCACAAAAAGCGAATACACCAACAGAGAGGGTATAATAATGCTAATTGAGAGTCATAGAAGAGCTTCATATAAAGAGAATCGACTCGGGATTCATAGAAGAAGCGGATAAGCTGCAAATTCACCCCGAGAGCTTTGAGGGGCAAATGAAAAACTATTAACGGCTCTAGTCAAGTGTACTTTCGCAAAGACAATATGAATTGCAAATGTATTATTGTTGTTAACTAATGTCAATAAATTGTGTTTTTGTTTTAATTGAAGTTATTTGATCTTATTAAACATGCATGGAAAAATGTTTTTCGATTTAAACTTAATACAGAAAATTAACTCGCTCAATTACGATAATTATTTTGTTAAATTTACGACAGCTTCTCTATAAGTAGCAAAGTGGTATTTTGTATGTAAAGGTCTTTAAAGAATATCCCGAAAAGGTTAGATTTTTCAAAATTATCTGAATGTTGTATGTCCCTTAGAAGATATTCCGCAGTCGCAAGTTGAGCAATTGAAATTAGAGCCTACAACTTGACCTGCCAGTTGAACCACATTGGTTCTAAAATCAATTTTTGCTCCTCCCGTAGAACCTACTAGCTTATATATAAGAATCCAATTGATTAGTAATCTCCAAATAGTTGTGTGGTGTTTATGTACTGTTAGGAATTAAAAACAATGCAGAATTTAGAACTTGGTGATTTCAACGTTATGGGACACACTGTAAACGCTGACAAATTCAGAGACTTTTTTAAGTATTATAATTAACAATTTTTTTTTCTTTCATTTTATGTTTAACCAATTTAAAAAGGAAAGCGGTTCTCAAGTCGTTTGAATATATGTGTTCAGCGATTATTCGAAACCAGCTCAAGAAAGTTGGATCCTTTAAACTGGATGCTGTTAAAGATGATCCCGAAGTGATCTCATATTTTTTTTCAGGAACATAAACTTATACAGTTTTCTAGAAAATCGGCAAAAACTTTTTAACCCACTTTCTTATATAGTAGTGATGTGGCATTATTAGTATAGCTGCTTTTTAACGACCGTTATTACTCGACAGAAATAACAACTGTTATCGTTAAAAATAACAGATAGCATATAATCGTTTACTGCAACTTAGCGCTTATCGAACAATAACGTAAGTAGTTAACCTCAACTGCTTTTGACAAAGCAGCGGATCCATTTCGACGGATGATAATACAAATAGCAGTTAACAGTTCGCGGTTGTGGTTGTAAAACATAACGGAAGCTAAATAGCAAAAGCTGATAATTTAATAGAGTGAATAGTAGTCAACGGCCAAGCAGAAAAGGATTATTAAAAAATCACTGTAGTTTGTTTGATGTAGTAAATAAATAATGTATATTATTTCGTCGATCTGATATATTTTTGTTCATTGTTATCATTATTGAAATCTTGACAATTTATTTATAAATGAGTGACTTTGTGATCATTTATATCCATTAGAAACTATATTATATATATATTATTGGTAAAATTATTTAAACGCCTTCTACAACATTAAAAACTATAGTGAATTAGCTCTATAAATGTCAAGTCTCAGTGTTTAATAGCAATAAGTATATCATATAAACATAAAATTGAGTTGAAGAATATATTACCAGAACATTAGTGATGATATTACAGAATATGATGCATAAATATATTTTTTTTGTAATTTATCAACAGATAATCGACCTCCATGAGGCGATATAAGTTTTACAGTTACATACAATTGAGAATATTGCAAGAAATCATTATATATGTCCATAAAAATACTGTATACGTACTGCCCATAATAACAAAAAACCTCTGCAGTTTGTTACGGTATTTAATTCATTAGTTCTGTACATCCCCGTGTAAGATTAATCTGAAAAATCATTCCTCTTTATAAATAAATTCTACATAATACTAAAGTCGAAGATTTCTATTTTATTATTACCTACCCAACAATTAAATTTAGCATTTTTTCGTTTCTCTCCAAAAGATGGCGATAGAATTTTTGTCAGTGAAGTAAATATAACTGTTATCTTCAGTTGTTATATGCATATAGCTATAACAATAACAACTGTTATTTATAACTAGCAGTCTTGCCCATCTCTATTATACAGTGAGGACGCGTGGGTTGGAACAAATTCATTTAATATTCAGGGTTTTGTTTTTTTTTTTTTTTCGAAAACCGCTTGGACACGTCGGTTTTTTTGGAATGCGGTTTTTGTGATGGTAAACTCATTTATACAGGGTGGGCAAGAAATAAATTGCCACCATCAACTTCATTTTTTCAAATTGAAACATTTATTTTTTATTTACAATGTCCTATACCCAAAGATTAACAGTTATTAAAAAAATACATTTCTTTCTATAGTTAAGAAAACAACGGGAAAAATAAGGTGTTTGTTGGTTTGAACCTATTTGTTTGCGTCTGGTATTTATGATTGTTGGCAGTATTTTAGTCGCATGAATGGAAACCTTTTTTTTAAATGCTGCAGTTTAACTGAAAAGCAGCATATAGAAATTTTGTCTATGGTAGGATATGGCGACAGAACTCGAACACAAATTGAAATTTGCTAATTGTTTAATATGAAGTATCAGGAGCGGCTTATTACACGATCGGTAGTTAGTAGAATAGAAAAAAGTTTCTAGAATTTGGCCACGTAAGAGACAATTACAAAACCAAACATCTTCCAGAAGATACACAATTAAATGTGTTGCTCGATTTACAAGAAAAAAAAGTCCACTAGACAGTCAATAAGTAAATCTTCTGTTCTAAAATGCTTGCATAGAAATAAATAGCACCCATACAAAGTTCATTATTTTAGGAACTTACTAAAGATAATTTGGACCGGAGAGTAGAATATTGCGAAATAATGATGGATAGATGCAATGCCAACCCGCACTTTTAAAAAAAGGTAGTTTTTTCCGACGATGCAACATTTTGTTTAAATGGTTCAGTAAGCAAATAAAATTTTCGATATTGGGCATCAGAAAACCCACATTGGATTATGGAAAGTCATACACAGTTTTCCAAGAAATATAACGTATGGGCAGCAATTGTAGGTACTTCAATTCTAGATCTGTTTTTATTGAAGGAATACTTAACTCGGAAAAGTATTTAGACCTATTACAAAATGACATAAATACCGTTTTACAGACTTTACTTTATCGGAAGGAGAGGTTATATCGAATGACCAGCTAGATATCCAGATCTAAGCCCATTCGATTTTTATCTTTGGGGTTACATTAAATCAAAAGTCTACTTCAATAAGCCGGAAAATATCGAGGAATTAAAGAATAGAATTAGGGCTGACATACAACGAAATCTGTCACAAACGCTAAATGAAATGCTACGAGAATTTGAAAATCGTCTTAGGTATTGTCAGGAAGTTAATGGTTAACAATTTGAACATTTAATTTGATATGTTTATGTTTTTTTTCTTAAATTTTGAAATAAATGTATTTTTTTTAATAACTGTTAATTTTCGGTAACGGACGTACATGAAAAATACTTAGAATTCAATGCAGAATTCAAAAATAAAATAAAAAACAAATGTTTCCATTTGAAAAAGTGAAGTTAGTGGTCGCAATTTATTTCTGGCCCACCCAGTATAAATGAGTGTATCATCACAAAAACCGCAGTCCAAAAAAAACCGACGCGTCCCAGCGTTTTTCCAAAAAACTAAAAAGCCTAGGAACCAACTCCTGAATTTTAAATGAATTTGTTCCAACCCGCTCGTCCTCACTGTATAGTAGCGTTTGGCGAAGGCGATAGTATTAAAAAGCCTGGGGTGGAATAAATTGAAAAAAGATTGGAATTAAATTAGTCTTTATATACAGTGTGTCTTCATAAGTTGAAATCAAATGGAAAACTTTCTTATGAATAATATTTAGAGAAAAAATTATTCTTCATAAAAGATATGTATGTTCTGAAACGTATATTGTAATCATTACATATGATTTTATATGAGGTTTATTAGCAAATACGAATTTTGCTTACAAGTGAACTTTATTTTTTATAATATCTCAAAATCTTAAAAGGTTCGTAGGATTAAAAACTGCATCAAATTATGCTACATCACTAAAAATTGTATAATCAGTATTTTTTTTAAATGAAAATCGATTAAGTGAAAGTCATTGGAGTTAAATCAAAATGTCTCATAATTAACAGATCTAAAAAGGATGGAGATTTTCAAATCGTCTACAATACTGTAGCTCCACCAGTTGGAATCATATGAAAAACTTTTCTTAATGCATATAAATATTTAGAGACCAAGTTACTCTACTCTATTCAAGAGTAAACGTAAAAGTAGATTTGAACACTGCATCCAATTAAGTCATTATATCACTAAAAATTGTAGAATAAATACATTTAAAAAGTTTAAAAAGTCATTATGCAAATATGATTGGCATTTTGTTTGTTTCTCTGATGCAATAAACGAAAATATAAAACATAATTTGCATTGTTTGAAATTTTGTTAATTTTTGCAAATTAAATAATTCATCTAAGAAAACACGTTTCATAAAAACAATCAACAGAAAACTGTTTAGCCCACGACTTTCACGAAAGTTGCTCTTGAGACCATGACTCTGACCTAAATTGCATCATAAAAAGCGAAAACACCAACAGAGATGGCATAATAATGCTAATTGAGGCGCATTGAGGAGCTTCATATAAAGAAAATCGTTCGTGATTCAAAGAAGAAGCGATTAAGCTGCAAATTGACCCGGCAGCTTTGAAGGGCAAATGAAGAACTATTAATGGCGTTAGCCATGTGTACTTTCGCTGATGCAAATTCCTTGTCAACTTTAATTGATATCCATAAATGCAATTTTTTATAAATAAATGTCTGTCTGCTGTTACTAAATACCTTTATTAAAATTTTGTTCGTATTCAAATTTAAAAAATTTTCGGAATAAATACAAGAATTATGTGATTATATTGACGATATTTCTCTTTGCATTAGTAATAAATTGCGAAGTGGTATTTTCTAGGCAAGGCGTTTAAAGAAAATCCCAAAAACTGCCAGATGCCGGCATTTCCCGACCCGCGCAAATCTCGTACACACACGCCACACCGTGTTCAGGTTTGGGCGGAAAAAGCTCGCCTGCCATTTACCGAATTTTCCAGAAGAAAAAACAAACTAATACTAGAATTGGCTTATCTAATGATTCCTTACCGCAAATAATGTGTTTGTTGTGTGAGAATTCATCGTTATACATGTCTCTCCGAACAAATTGAATTGATCGCGAAGCTCGTGATGCTTTCCCGATGATATCATGTCACTTACTGATCGCCGCCGGGGCCGAATAAGCTGGTGGTGGGCCTGCGCCGGCGCCAACTGTTTAGGTGTTAGTGTAGGGCGTCCCGACGCTGTGTTGTACATTTAACACCGAACAGCGATATCGTAATTCTGATAAATGTAAAATTTTTAGGTGGAAATGATGCAACCGTTCACTGGAAGGAAGGGTTTTGATGATCAACTCTAAAACGTTATTTATCTCTATTAAGCATAAGTAATTCAATTTCAATATCCACAATATTCAGAAAAGAGGGTGGGATCACAATTTCGCATTTACTAGATATAGTAGATATGAGGGCTCAGGAGGCAGGATTAAATTAAAATCTAAAGTCCTTCAGTTATTTAGAATTTAATTTATTTAAGAATTAACACTCAGTGTACACAAACATTCTCTATGGGGAGGAGACACTCAGAACAACGAACTATATGGAAAACTAAGATCGAACAAACGCCAAGTGTTGTGTGATCTCACCTTTCTGATACAATGCAACATTCACAAAATTGTCATATCATACAACAACCATAGCGGCAAAAAGCATTCTACACAAAGTACTCAAAGCAGGCAAAGCTCCACTGAAAAAAAACATGAAAAACCCAGCCAAAATTGAGGAAAATTGTTGGACCAACACATCCAACAATTTTCAACAACGTTCGCCTAAACACCACAGGGAACAAAACACCGAAGGAATAGTTTACAACAAATGTTCACAAATATTGACCAAACCTGAGTAAGCAGCATTGAGCAAAGGGTTCAACTTCTCAACTGCTCCAAGAACAAAGCCTTCGGAAGAAATAATTTCAGATGTTCAAGCCGCACTGGACCAACTTGACCAGCGAAAGACGGAAGAAATTCGTTCGAAGTCACAAACATCATAAAAAACCTCCCTACTGGTCGGGGTCAGATTATACAGGGTGAGTTTTATTTGATGATCAGTACGGGGATCTCGGAAACTAGCGGAGATAGAGCAATGGTTAAATTGGGAAAGATTTGCAGTTTTACTGGCCCAATTTAATGACACTTTCGATTTTTTGAAAAAGACATGGCTTAATAGATATTTTGAAAAAAAACCAAATTCTGTCGATTTAGTCAAATCCCTCTAGCTCCTTTGTTTTTGATTTTATAAAAAAAGTGTAAATATCAAAATTGAAGGGAATTGTATCCCGAATATGATTGTCATGTCCTCGTTTGCGTGACAGCTCTCGTTTTCGAGATATGGCACAAACTTATCTTTTTTTGAATGGAAACCATAGTTGGCTATGATCTCAAAAAATCGGACATTTTTAGAAATTTTCAACGATATAATACTCGATATAGTTATTCATAAAAATAAAGGAGTTATGGATGCTTTTCTCTCTTATTTTCACTTTTAATGTAGGTAGCCATGAAAAAGATTGTTTTCACTTTGACGTTTCCTCATTTGAGAGTAATTCCATTAGTAGTGCTAAACTGACAGTCGATATTGACAAGTTTTCGTAATAAAATGGAATATTCTAACAAAGAAAAACTGAATATGGTGGAATGTTATATCATATGCCATAAAAATTCAGTTCGTGCAGCTTAAGAATACTATCATAGATATTTTAATTTACTAAACCATCAAAGGAACGTAATCAAATTAACGAAGCAGCACAACTAAATGTTTTGGCAATGGTAAATCAAAATCCATCTAAATCAACTCGTAAAATTGCGGCAGAAGCTGGCACATCTCAACGAACTGTAGTTAAGGTACTGAAAGCGCACAAGTTCCACCGGTACAAACTTTCAGTTTCTCAAACTTTGCTTGCTGGTGACGAACATCGACGTAGTTTGTTTTGTACATGGTTTAGATACATGTGCCTTGACAATCCACAGTTTCCATTAAAGGTGTTATGGTCAGATGAAACCAGATTTACTAACTGCGGTATGTTCAATAGACACAATGAGCATATCTGGGCTAAAGAAAACCCTTTCCATGTAGAACAAAGACGACCCCGGATAAAATTTGGTTTTAATGTTTGGTGTGGTATCATAGGGTCTACTATTCTGGGGCCTTATATCTATGACGAATCATTTACTGGGGAGCGCTACTTGCATTTCTTCCAATACACTTTTCAAGACATGTTGCATAATTTAAATTTGAGAATTCGTTTATAAATTGAGTGGTTCCAACATGATCGAGCACCTGCTCATAACTCGTTATTAGTAAGACAACACTTAGATAATATCTATCCAAACTCTTGGATAGGAAGAAATGGCCCACGCGAATACCCACCCCAGTCTCCTAATTTGGCAGTTATAGACTTCAATTTATGGGGTGCGCTAAAAAACAAAGTATACAAAAGAAAGTATGAGGCAGTTGGTGACTTAAGGGACGAGGTATTACAAGCAATTGAAGAAATTGATAGGCGGTCTGTGAGGAAAGCGGTAATGTCAATCTTAAAAAGAGACAATTTTTGTCTAAATAACAATGGTGGACTTTTCGAACATAAATTGTAACCATTATTATGTACTTTAATTTCTTAATTTTTTAGTAAGTACCTACTTATTTAGTTTTTTCGTTATATCTGATATACCTAATAAAAAAATCGTTCAGTGTTTTTTGGAATAGTTATTCATAAATCAATCTATTTCATGGCTAACTCTGTTAAAAGTGAAAATAAGAGAGAAAAGCATCCATAACTCCGTTATTTTTATGAATAACTATATCGAGTATTATATCGTTGAAAAGTTCTAAAAATGTCGGATTTTTTGAGATCATAGCCAACTATGGTTTCCATTCAAAAAAAGATAAGTTTGTGTCATATCTCGAAAACGAGAGCTGTCACGCAAACGAGGACATGGCAATCATATTCGGGATACAATCCCTTCAATTTTGATATTTACACTTTTTTATAAAATCAAAAACAAAGGAGCTAGACTAAATCGACAGAATTTCCTTTTTTCAAAATATCTAGTAAGCCTTGACTTTTTACAAAAATCCGAAGGTGTCATTAAATTGGGCCAGTAAAACTGCAAATCTTTCCCAGTTTAACCATTGCTCTATCTCCGCTAGTTTCCGAGATTCCCATACTGATCATCAAAAAAAACCTCAGCCTGTATAAAGGCGGTACAACTGAGAGCCAACTTACTACCAACTAGAGGCATCCCATCAAATCCACCAAATCCAAATGAAAGAAAGCGTAGGATGGGAAGCGCCCGCAGCAAATCTCTATCACATTTATTACAAAAATGTCTTTGCACTCATTGGACAAGGGTAAGGCGGCATGACCAGCTCGATGTGATGATCCGTAAAAGTGCCGAAAAACATGGCTGGATAGCCGAAGTTGAACCAAGAATCCGCTGCTCCGATGGCACTCTTAGAAAACCCGATCTGGTGTACAGGAAGGGGAATAGGGTACTAGTGACTGAAGTCGGAATCTCATGTGAGGGCCCTGCGCCTCTCATTCATCCGGCTCAAAACAAAACCGCCATATATCCTCGCGATGTCATCGTGGCAGCACCCCTTATAGTGGGGCTGGTGGTACCTGGTACGCCAAGAATAATAAAATTTCCAGTATTCTTGAACTCTCCACGCAAGAGGTCAGGCTCCTAAAAACTTTAACTATTCAAGGCAGAGTTCACAATCATCGTCATTTCACTGAAAGCCAATATCTCAAGATCAGAAAAAGAATACTGAACCTTCAAAAGAACAAACAACTGAAGACATTACCAGCCGTCAAAGGAAACGCTACTGTTGTGATGGACACCGAAGAATATAAGAAAAAAATGAAAGAAATACTGAAAGAGGCAGTTGTACAAACAAATATTACGAGACCCCACGACTTATCTTAAGAAAACAACAAAACAGGAAATCCTAACAACAGCTATAGAAATTCAACGGAGCCCCATCCCATGCGAACAATTAAGTAGATGTCTCAAACTATATGGATTACCGCAAATCTACATCGTAAGCTCAATAAACCAACCAACTCAATAATTAGAGAAATACCTGGACAATAGTAAAACTAGCAAAATTCTACATTAACAATTCAAAATACTTCGTAGAAGTAATCAAAAACATTACTTTGCACGAAATGTTCACAGTAACAAGTCTCGACATCATATCTCTCTATTCCAACATACCACTGTGAACAAAAACCACACCTCATCATAGAATTAGCCAACCACTGCCTCAAAAACTCGTGTTTCCTCTTCCATGGCCTGCTTTGCAGACAAATATCATGTTGCTACTATCACTTCTGTTCTGTCACCAGGAGTTTTGAATTTTTTTACGGTATATTTCGACGAAAAAGAAACGTTAAAATCGAAACTGTAGAGGCGTTATGTTGATGATATTGGTATTATATGGCTACACGTATAATCAGAATTCAACAACTTTCTTACTTATATGAACCCGTCATATCAAGTTACAATTTACCCTAGAAGAATAGAACAAGACAGAACCTACGCTTCCAGCACACGATCTAAAAAAAAAGCAACAGATACTAACAGATATTTTCATGACAATTCACACCACCCAGCACAGATCCAAGGAGTAGCGAATACCCTTATATCTAGATTAGTACTTCTAACAGACGAGCGCACAACAAAAAAAGGACTAGATTTCACGGAAAGTAAACTAAATAATTTATATTTAAAAAAGAACCGACTACCGCCGTTCAGAAATCGTATGCAATCAATAACTATTTTCTGGCAGATTTTTTTATCTGATTTAAGATACAATTCTTTTATACACTTTCATGTATTTTATATCATGTGCAGCCATACGATAAATCAATAATTGAGTATTTTAGCGTATTTTTATCTCTCCCTCTCTCTCTAATTTGTATTTTTTAATATTATCCACATATTTTTTAACTTTTTCATATGTTTTATTATTTGGCCCATTATCTATATGTGTACCTCTAATTCACCCTATAATGCAGCCACCCTGTATAAGTTTCTGTGTATTGGTCACCCAATATAAATTATTGGTCTATCATTTTCTATATCACCCTGTACAACTAAATTTCAACTCTACACGATATTGCAACCGTCCTGTATGAGTAATAAGTATTAATCGTCTCCACCTTATTTAATGTTTCTATTTTTCTATTGTTTTAATCACCCTGTTTATACCTATAATTTTACTTGGCCCAATATGACCAGTATAAGCAACTACTTATGTTCCACACTGTTTAGGTTTTTTTATCCACTCTGTGTAACTACAGTTTTACTTCACTCTTATTTCAACCACCTTGTATACGCAACTGCTAACGTGCCACCTAATATCACATTTATTTGTAACATTTTTTTTAACGCACATGTCTATCTGTAGTTTTACTTCGCTCAATATTTCAACTGGTCACGTTGCTTGCTGCCTGAATTTCAGTGCTGTTTATAATTTTAGGTTGAACATACTCAAATAATGATTGATATTGTAGAGGCTTCAAGCCACAATGGTGTATTACATTACATTAGATTCAGCTCAACAGAATTTAAAAAAAATGTAAATCTGAAGAACGTATAGTCAAAACTAGTTTATTCAAATATAAAAATTCACAATGAATCATTCTAAAAGGTTTAAATCTAATACATTTTAATTGGTAACAAATACTATAGATATACTCTCTTCGAGGTGTCATTCCTTTGTACGCAAGACAATATATATTATATATAAATATAATATATATTGTTTCTGGTCAGGAACCGTCATCAGTTGCGCTTCCCACAATTGAATGTCCTCTCGAACACTTCTTTATGCATTTAATGCATTTCGTAAAATTTGAAGACACGAGATGTAAGACCGACATCTAGGATTTTCAAGAGAATCAGTACACAGAGGTTCCGAATCTGGAGCCGTTCGGTGTAATTGCTGTTCTCCCTTAACTTCTAGGACAGAATGTCACGATAAAATTTTTCAGGTTACTTCACCTGTCAGAGATATTGAATACTCTCTTCGAGGTGTCATTCCTTTGAAGAGAGTATTGAACCGCTGGTTGGCTGTCGCATATTCGTACTTTTATTGCAATGTTTACTATTATTTTAAACCAACTTCTCGTCATTATAGCGAAAAACCAAGACAGACAAATTAAACTGGAATTTATGAACTTTCAAAATATCTTTAGTATATCCCGGTCGGACTAGTCTCGTTAATACGGTGGGATGTGCAATAGCTCTCTAAATTTTTCAAACTAGAATTGTTCGAAAACTACTTATTCAATAGTATCCATCGTGACCCTATATAAACTTAACATCATAAACTATTGTGTTGACGATGACCACTATTAAAATTTCTAAAAAAATCCACTTTCGACCAGTTTTTCTGAGTTTAGTCGGTAAAAAATGATCCAATCAGAATGTATAAACACTAATTAAGAAGGATTTCTTATATTATACAACTTTCCTGTAGACGGCATTACAATTCCTGCATTACTTTTCATTATATAAGCAAAAAACAAAAGAAATTCGTATTTTTGCGGGTTTTTATTATTTAAATAGTTTACTTCTACGAGTTTGCTGTCAGAATAATTATCTATAAACTCTTACCAATGTGATAGTATAAGGGAATTGTTGTTGAATTTTATGTCCGAAAACGAGTAAAATTTTGCCCTATAAACTGGTGTATGATAGATTCTGTTCAATATTGTCTTAACATTTCGCCAAAATATTATTTTACATTTTCATTGAATCCTGAACAAAATACGTCACTAAAAATTGACAATCATTTATTCGTTAAAAAAACTGTTGAGTACAAAAGAGTAAACTTTGGATGGGTTTAAACAAGAGATTCAGCAAAACAGAGCAGTGACGTACCAGAACTGAATTACTCTCTGACACCAACTCTAACATTAATTCCAGATACTGCTGGTGCTTATATTACCTCAGCTAAGTTCTGTATTACATTTATTGATAGCGACAAGGGAAGCCCAGCAGTTTTGTTGATTTTTGTCTCTGAAAGTTTATGTAACTTGCTACCGTAACTCCTTTAATATACCCATAATTCAGAGCTGTACATGTTGTTAAAAACATTTTCCACAGTGTGTTCATTTTTTTAAACATTTGGTACAGGAATATGAAAAATATCTAGCTAAATCAAACGATAAAAATAAATCAAACTACTTATTCTATTGCATATTGCTGAAATTGTATTGTTAACATTTGAACACAGTTATATCTTTTGTTTATACGTGAATTAGATGTTTTATGTAATTAATATGTAATAAATTAAGGGGAAGTTTGTATTTGTTTAGATTTTTAATAAGCTGAAAATTTTCAGATGCGTTCTGGTACCTATCATTCCATCATTTCAAAAACAAACCAAATATTTGCCATCAATAAAATAACAATTATTATCAATAAAATCCATATGATATAAATAGCTGTCTGCAATCGTCCTTGTTAGGAATTAGAACGTAATTTTTTGTTATATCGTTCGAATATACAATTTTCTACGATACCGAAATCACCTTCAATTCTTCACACTTCATTCTTTTTACAGATAAATTAAAAGTATTCTGTAGGTAGTTGTGATTTAATAATTGTGGAGACATTCAATCTGTTTATGCAACAAAATATTGTGAATGTAATTGCTGATGAATCAAATTAAAATCATTTATATTAATACTTGAGATTATTCTAAGCCAATTAATAAGAAACAAGAGGGGGGTGTTGACAATTCATACCTACTGAATATATAGTGACTAGATTTTGCCCCCGACCTACAGCTAATAAATTGTGATCTCTCCTATGTCATGTACAAAATTAAAATGTAATGATTCTCGCATTTCCGGTATTCATTCTCAAGTATAAAATCTTCAATGTTCCTTATACGAATTACCCGCTGCTTGAGATTTCGTTAAATTAATGGTGAATCCAGGATTGTCGCTGGGAGGAGAGGGGTGTTTGGCTCGTCTGGGTAGAGACTTGACACCATTGAGGGTAGGTTTTAGTAAACGAAACAATAAAAAACATATAACTCAGATGTTTTGAGGGTGCCTTGGATCCGCCAGAGCTCCCGATTAATTAATGATATAGTTATGGAAAGAAGTTTAAAATATTAAACAGTGGGCCCTAGTGAGCTCACACGTGTACAGGCAAACTTTCAAAGTGAAGTGGTTCCGTTTGAATTCGAAAGGGACTTGGATTGAGATTAATAGAATACTTGATATAAACACTGTTTCTCCCAGAACATATTCAGTTAATGGCTCTTGAACGATATTGGAATGCAAAGCCTTTACTTGAACTCTAGTAATGTTAAACAGTTTTAACTGCTTCGTCTGCATTTACCACTGTAACGATTGAATTACACACCATTTCTTCACCTTCAAATAACTTGAATAAAAATCAATAATTGTTGATTTGTCAAATTGCTCTTCCACGTTACCATTCTAAAGTCTCAATTATTTGAACGATTTTTCTCTATAAAATCTATGGCTGTAGTACCACAGTGCATAATTCATCTCGTATATCTACGAGTATTATTAACCCATCAATTTTTGAATACATTCCGTTTCTTGGTTTAAGGTTTTTTTCAGGTCATGCCTTAATATAATCGGCGATAATTTCTTTAATTACTACCGCTCATGGGCGGATCAAAGGGGTGGGGGGGCTCCGAGAACCTCAAAGATAGTAAATATAATATTAAGACGAAGTAATCTCAACTCCAAGAGCCTAGAAGAAGGTAACTTCTATGGGTTTAAACCTCAGAAGAAAGACTATTTTTAATATAATATCCCAAGGCAGCGGCGGATCCAGGATTGTCATTGGGGGGGTAGATCTCGTGGGGGGGGAGATTGATTTTAGCACAATAAACACTAAAAAAGCATACCACTCAGATGATTTTCAGGAGGTTTCAGCCCCTTAGCCCACCCTCTGGATCCGCCAGTGTCCTGAGGAATCTGGGTGTAAAATTATATTTACCTCCCCCCTAAAGCGTTAAATTCCCCCCTTCCCTGAATCAGCCTCTGCTAACGTTATAGACCGGGCGCTGGTGACAGAAAAAACTGGACTAGGTTTTCAAGGCTGCTTTTGATAGGAGACATATTTACAGCCGCAATTAGCATTTTTGTTACAATAACTCGGAACAATTTTTTCAAGTCTGCCTCTTGAAAGAGGTTGGTAATGTTTATATTACTAGAAATCGACTGACTTGTGATGTTTCGTCAATTTTAGGGTAAGGATAGACTACAATGTCATTGGAAGACTTGAAAAAATTGGTTTTAGTTACACGACTGTTATTGCATACTAATATTATTATGTTTCACCCTTGTACTCGAGTAAATCCTCTGCCAATGAGATTTTATGAATAGCACAATCCTGCCTTGTATTTCAATTCAATTTCAGACTATAAAACGTTGTTCCGAGAAGCCAGTTTTAATTGCAAAATAAACTCATTGTTTAAATATGAGTTTGTAGGTTTCTATGATTCTAAAGTATACTTATCTGCGACTTGCGGTTGTAAATATGTCTCCTATCAAAAGCAGCCTTGAGAAAATTGTCCAGTTTTTACTGTCACTAGCGCCCGGTGTATTAGATGAAAGTCTCTAGTTAATATTCATATTTGCAATATATTTAAATTTACCGGAATATCGACTTTAAAACAAAATCACTCGGTATATCTTTAATAGCGACGTTTCGTCTCTATTTTTGAGACTTCTTCAGTCTCTTAACGTTCCAATATAAGCTGGTCAACAATTATATTTTCATTACAATATTGCGTAGAGATAAAGTCGTATCCATTTATAATTTTTACAAAAGTTTAAAAAATAATTATTCACAATGGAATAAGATATTTTAAATTATTTGAACTAGCACTGACATATAATAAATAAAACTAGACGTTAATTGTTTAGTTTTAAATGACTAAACGTCAGACAACAGAATATCCAAATTTCCATAAAAAATTATGGACAAGAGTTCGTAGTAATTCATATTTACGTCGTATATCGTAGATACGTTAAAAGATATCCCCTTACTAATTCTGAGTTTAAGAAAATAAAAATTGGTATTTAGCATTTAAAAAAAATCCATAACGCCATAGCTCTTAATTAGCATTCGATTGTATATTTCACTCAAATAAAGAAACTCTAAAATAAAAAATCGACTAGCGTTACTAGTCTTTTCTTTCTTTCGGAAAAAAGCAAGAGGTGGTTTATTGTTAGAAATAAAAAAATTTAACTGTTCCATGGGAATGTTTTACAATAATTAATGCTATAATTGAAAACTCTTGTACCGCTTAAAAAAACGAAAATGACCGTTTTGAAATAGTTTTCATTCAGTTTTGACAGTTAACGAAGGTGAGAACGTAGGTTTTCGCGGCAAGAGTCATAGCTGATTCTTGTTTTTCCGGATTTGGACAGCGTCATTTTTTCGAATTAATTTATTTATATATCTCTACCAACACATAAACAACGTTTTCCAACGTTTCGCTCACAATTATAAGGGGCTTTTTCAAAGGTGAGAGAATTCAAATTTTACTTACCTTACAGCGAAAACATTCGTTCTGTCTTTTTCTCACAAACACACTTTGACACTTCACTTTGTTGAACTTGTCCCACTAAAGCACACATTGTAAATGACTAACACTTTGGATCTATCAAATGATGAAATAATAATTGCCCCCTGAAATTCCATGTAATGAAGGGTAGGAGGTGCTTAAAGGGATTATTTTGATTTGTTTTATGGTTGTGATGATACTAGGTAATGTAAGGGATTTATTTTGTTGATGAGATTTTTGTTGAAATGTGAATGCAAGGTTGCCAGAATGGCGAAAGTTCAAAACCTTTGTCTCGGTTGAAATTCTTGGGTTTTTTGGCGATTTCAACGGCCTCTCGGAATTTTCTGGTGAAATAATACAGAGATTTGGCCACGACAGAGGAGCTGTCGAAAAGGATTTGTGGCCCTTGTCGTGATGATGTTCAGCTACAGCAGAGTTTTCAAACAACGTTTGTGCTCACATAGACGGATGTTTATAAATCGACCTGTTTCACCGATGTATACTGCCCCACACGAGCATCGGATGGAATAAACACCCTTGGAGGAAACAGAATTTTTTTGATCCTTTGGAAAGAGTAACCTTGTGAGGTTTTAGATAGACCTTTGTAGATTATTTTCACCTCGTGCTTATAGAGAAGCTTCCCAATCCTATCCGTGACCTTGCTGATATATGGCAAATATGCTACTGATTTACTAGGTAACAATTCTTTCTTAGGAGCGGGATTTTATTGACGAGAAATGGAATTGTGAATCTTTCGTTTAGTGTAGCCGTTGTTTAGCATGCTACGCTCTACCCAAGCTAATTCTCTTCTCAAACTTTTGGGTTCGGAAATTGATATAGGTCGATGCACCAGGAAGTTCACGACTGACCGTTTGTGAGATGAATGATGATGGCCTAAGCTACCATTTGGCATTCGTGAAACCAACACCTTCATAAAGGGCAGGAATCCATTGGACTCAATTTCCATCGTGAATTCAATGTTTGAATGTTGAGTATTAATGGGGTTAAAAAACAATTGGAGAGCCTCTTGTCCATGTGGCCAAATGACAAAAGTGTCATCAACATATCTCAACCAGATTTTGGGTTTGTGGCTTGAAGACTCCAAAGTCACTGCTTCAAAAGCTTAAAGATATTTGCCACTACCGATGATAGCGGAGAACCCATGGCGGTACCAAAAGTTTGCATGTCATATTTATTTTAAAAAGGGAAATATGTGGACGTGAGTCATTTTTCGATCAATATGAGTAAATCCAAGGTTTGTCCGTTTTCCGACAGCAGTTCTCTAATATAATCGACAGGGAGTCTGAGATTGGAACTTTGGTGAACAGTAATGCCCCTTATAAGTATGGGCGAAACGTTGGAAAACTTTGTTTATATGTTAGTTCAGATATATAAATAAATTAATTCAAAAAAATGATGCGATCCAAATCCGAAAAAAACAGATTCAGTTAAAGGAGGTGTATTACAATCTGAACATATATGCTGATTAAATCTTGACACTTTTTGTACATTTTCTGTCTACAGTAATAAGTCACACAATTTTATGCAGGATTAAGTAGTAATTTAATGTGAAAAGTAAATTCTATTGATTTGTGATATCGGAAATATGTTGTCTTTTTGATTTAGTAATAAAAAAATACTAGTTTAAGGGACATATTTTGACCTGAACAAAGCTATTGTAGCTTCCTTTTCTCATGGTATATAGAGACACTCTGTATACAAAATTTCTGAAAACTTTATATTGTTATAAAAGTTTATTGGTAGATCTCTTTCATTTCAATGAGTCAGTGGGGATTTTACTTAACAATGTTTAATGAATTAATAAACAATTCTTGGTATTTAGTTAACAATGGAATTGCATTTATAGTCGTTTATATTATTTTATTGTATATGGTTTTTGTTTGTACTTCCCCCTGATTCATTTCCATATTTATTTTAACTTAGTGGTTTCATTTTGTTAACATAAAAGTAATAACCGTAATTGTTTACATACTAACCTGATATATAAATTATGTCATTGGTTTCTTAATATTATTCACGTAGATACTTAACGTAAAATAATACTGAATGGCGTACATATTAGCGTGCAAAGTTCTCTGGCCATGGAGAAAACCTAGGCTTCATTGAGAAAAGTATTCGCGTTGGGTTTTGTTCCATAACCACCTTCATAAGATGCCCCAGACCAGGAATCAAGATGTGTACCTAATACAACTTAACCACAAATTTGAAAAAAACTGAAAAACAGACATTTTGTAAACTTTTAAACATTACTAAATAATTAAATTTTCTTGTTACGAATGCTCTAAATATTCTTAAGACACCCTTTAAGAAAATAATCTGTCACTCACGATAAAACTACCTATTATATATATTTTGGTTCACTATTTTCTCCCTTATGCCTTGGTGGGGGCTGAAAAGTGTGACATTGTTGACGATAATGAGGATAAATTTGCCTAAAATCTGGCGAACAAACGAATATTTAGTTCCGAAAAGAGATGTTTGGTGTTATATTCTCTCCTCTGCCATTTAAGTTTGTGTAGATTAGTTTAAGATATTTAAAACTTAATGAAGAAAAAGAATTCAGAAGGAGTCTTTTATGAATATAAATAGATACTCGTTAAAAGCTGTTATTTGGAAGTCAAAGAAAGAGTTATTTACAACTTGTTTTTTAAAGACCTTTTCACAATCTTGAATCTGATATCCAAATCATGAATTATAATTTAAGCAAATGTAATCAAGATGTCATATTACTGGTTATATTAATTATACTAATTTATGTATAGGTATATTTGAAGAAATTATATTCAAACAGTTTTAATGAAAACCACTTTTAAAAATACTTGTTCAATTATTGAGAAATACTTAAGTATTTAATAAAAACTCATTCTGCAGCTGAAATCCAAATTAATTTATAACTTTGTATACCTATTCCGATTAATATGCAGGTGGGTGAAAAAAGGTTGTTCAGTTCGATTTACTAAATTTTTAAAACTTACCAAATATGTTCACAAATCAGTTTTAAAAACAAAATAATATTCCCAAAAGGTGGTATATGTATTCACTGTTAAAAAACGGCTCAGAAAAAATGCCATCATATAAAAACTGAATAATATTTTTTGTACAGCCGTCACGATTTGGCATTGTGATTAAGCGTATATACGAATAAACAGTCGCGTAGATACGGAGGGGATGTGGGGGATATATCCCCTATAACGATGGTTATTTAATCTATTACATATAAACATAACTTAAAAAATCAAAAATATCCACTCCAAGGCACATTCCCCTCACAATAAAACTGTATCGACGCCACTGGTTGGTTGAACAGTAGACCCTAAGTTTGAAAGCCATTTTTTTTCATATTATCGATTTAATTTCGTTAACTATATATACTATTGTTTATTATAAATATTCACATAAAAAAATTACAATTTATATTGAAATGTGTATAGTGTGTTGCATAAGTTGAAATTTATCAAGAAATTGTGATGAATACTTGAAAATTGAAATTCAATAACATCTCAACTAATTCATTTATTAATAAAACTATTAAATGATGTTAGTTTCATATGTGTCCTTGTTTTGGGCATTTCAAAAAGAACCTAAACCACGTCCGTGCAAAATATTATGAAAGAGTAAAATTCTGTTAGGCTGTAACGAAACTCAACCAACATTCCTTAAGGCACTTTGAACTACATTGCAATTTTCTGAGCAAATGTCAATAACTGCCAAAATTTAACAATAATTATAGACGAATTTCTGTCTTAAATGATTATATAATGCTTTCGCTACACTCGCTTATTTCAGTCTGCACAACTAATTATATCTGCGCAACATATCATATCATGAATAAAGCACAGGAAATCTCTCTCAACAGTTAAGTCATCTTGCAACATGTGTGCAGCATCTATTTAGTTAATGAGAGATAAACCAATGTGATTTATAGTGATTTTTCTATCGCGTTTCTTTTAAACTACTATGTTTTGGTAGTTGTAAAAATCATTTTAAAAAACCTCGAAGAACTCACCTCTGGTATCCAATCTAGGATGTGTGCCAGACAATATAATGTTTCCAGTCGACGTTACACATACTTCGAATCCCAATTTGGGTTTTCCCGACATTCATTACGGGTTAAAACACTAAATTCAATTATAAATACTAAATATATCAATAATTAATCAGCTGAGGGAAAAGTAACTGGGAAGGTGCTCGAATAAAACTTGTCTTGTCTACAATGTTTTTAAAATCTCGAAAAAAAAATAGTATCAATAGGTACTGCCTGAACTGAAGAAAACCACTACTTGATCTCAAGCCATACTGTTACCCCAACTTCAGTTAAAAATTACGCCTATACCCATGATTGAATTTCGAATGTCTCTGAAAAAATGAGAGCTGCCGATATTGGAACGTTCTGGAGTTTCCGATGAAGATGCGTATACTCTCTTCGAGGTGTCATTCTTTTGTAGGCAAGACAATATATATAATATACAGGGTGTAAATGGTTTGAGTGCAAAGATTTTGAGGATCAATAGTTCAGGTCAATTGCAGTGCGCCCGTAACTCCTAGGTTAGCAATTACATGGAACGCTTTAGATTCGAAATCTCTGTGTGCTAGTTTCCCCGAAAATCCTGGAAGTCTGTCTTTACATCTCGCGTCTACTAATTTACCGATATGTATCAAATACATAAATAAGTGTTCGAGAGGACATTCTATTGTGGGAAGCGCAACTGATGAAGGTTTCCGACCAGAAACAATATATTTTATATATATTTTCTTGTTTACAAAGGAATGACACCTCGAAGAGAGTATTCAATATTTCAGACAGGTGAAGTAACCTGAAAATTCTATCGTGAAATTCTAATCCAGAAGTTACGGGAGAACTGCAGTTACTTGGAACGGCTCTAGAATCGGAACTTCTGTGTGCTAGTTTCCCTGAAAATCCTAGATGTCGGTCTTTACATTTCCCGTCTACAAAGATTATTCATATGTGTGTGTTAGCTACATAATCATTTATGATTGTAGTATAGTAGTGCTGTTTTGAGAACGTGAATATTTATTTTCGAATTGTCAGTTGAAGACAAGTTCGCAGAAATAAGAATTTAAGTAGGTAGTCAAGTTTTTTTTTAAATGACTAATAACAATTATGATATGTTCAACACTGAAAATTTATTTTACCCCCTGGCCTCTACATATCAATCGATTGTAAAACATGGCTTCTAAGGGGGCACTTCCTTCTTAACAGGACCACAATGTTTAGTTCCAAACAGTATTTTTAAATATTTTCAATATTACCACACAAATATAAAATGAAACAACATGACTTAAAATTATTTATTAAAAATGTACAAGTCCTTACATTTATTTTGTTAATATCAGTTAAAAAAAATTAAAACCTACGATTTGTATTTTAATTTTGGCAATAGATAACAATACCTAATTATCTGGGACGTCTTTAATCGGATGCGGCCCTGGTCCTTTGTCTTTTATTTTTTCTTGAACAGCCAAAAAACTCTCCTTGATCTGATCCAAGGCACTACCAAGGCCAGCTTTAATTTGATTAAACTCTTGCGTCACTAGTGACAACCTGCCGAGAAGGTAATTCAAATTGTCATCGACCTCAGACATCCTTTCGGTTATCTTTCCCACCTAGAAAAACCACAATTATTGTTAGTCAATTATTTTAAATATAAATGGCAAGCTCTCACTTTTCCTTTCATGCTGTCCATAACATCAATAGACCCATTGACGTACGCGTCCGTTTGATTTTGTAGTTTGTTCAGCGTATCAGTACTTGCACTCATTTGTTGGTGCATAATTCCAATCTGCCTCCAAACTTGTTGAATGTCTTCACCGATCTTTGATGTCAAGTTGGCCAAGGCGCCAGATTCTTCATCCAGAATGGTCAGTTCAAAGTTATCGAATCTGAAATATCAAAATCATTGTACATACGCTTCTAAAAGCATTTTTAAAACAAAAAACGGATATATTAAAAACAATTGGTGACATAAACACTAATAACACAGGTATGCCATGACAAAGTTTTTCAAATATCCTTCATTTAACACAAATTTTAACCTGCTCATTCCAAATATAATATTGATAACATATAGTATAGCCATTGATGGCAAAATTTTCTCAAAACCTCGCACAAATTTTGCTTTAGGTACTTGAAAGTACCTACTTTTAGATGAGAAAATAGGCAGACCGAAAAAATCAAATAACAATGTGGACATCTAAAAATTTTTATAAACCATTTTTCGTTAATACGTCTTCTAAAATCCGTTGATGTCATCGATTAAACAAATTTAATTAATTTTGGAAAATGTAATGTTTTCATTAAATAATACTTATACGTCTATTTAATAGAGTAATAAAACAAACAAAAAATCTATTAACCGACTTCCAAGAATAACTGAATAGTTGAAAATAATTATAGCAAAATTCAACTCTAGACAATAAATAACGCAATCAATGTTGTTAGGTATCTACACACAAAGTACCAAAATGTAAACATTAAAAGGGGCTTATTCTGTACAAATTTATTACCTACCTAGCTAGTATACTTTTGAGGTCTGTGCCAAGCCAATCTAAAATCCTAGATTACGTACTTATCTACTACTTTATCAAACTTGATTGTTCCTTTTCACTTTGTGTGTAAGTGTGTAGCCCCTTTTTCATTTAAATTGACATACAAAAGTTATACGAACAAATGAAGTGGTACACGTTGACTTAATGAGCTAAAAATATGTTTAACTAGCTGACCCGACAGACGTTTTCTTGTCCAAACGTTGTATAAAGATTGTAATTATTTGAACCGTTTTGATGAAAAAATAGTATATAAATGCTTGCAGACTACCCTATGAATTATTTCATTTTTAACATTTTGTATAACGTTAGTTCCTCTCCACACTCTATGCAACTTCTTATAGGCTACGAAATAAATCATTTTTTAGTCGCACTGTATAACTTATAAATCAACTCCAGCATATATTTCAACCATGCTGTATATTTATTTGTTTATGACCACATAACATTTTTAAACACCCTATATAACTATAATTCCACTTCACTCTATACTCCAAGAACCCTGTAAATGCAACTTCTAATGAACTACCCTGTAGGTATCACATTATTTTAACATTTTTAACCATCAAATATAAAAATTATTCTACTCCGCCCTGTATTTCACTATCGAATATTCAACTACATATAAGCTATCCTATGCAATTACTTTATCTAATCTCCCTGCATAACTAAATCTACTCCTGACTATATTTCAACCACCCTGTATTTGGAACTGCTCATGGACCACGCTTTATAACATATCTTCAAAAAAAATTCCACCCTGTATAACCAAACTTCGATTCCACCCTATAGACTTGCTCTTCTCCCATAACTCCTAGTTACACGGAACAGCTCCAGATTCGGAATCTCTGTGTGCTAATCCTCTCGAAAATCCTAGATGTCGGTCTTACATCTCGCGTCTTCAAATTTAACGAATGTATCAAATACATAAAGAAGTGTTCGAGAGGACATTCAATTGTGGGAAGAGCAACTGATGAAGGTTCCATAACCAGTAACAATATATATAATATATATTGTCTTGCGTAGAAAGGAATGACACCTCGAAGAGAGTAACCTAAACTAAGTGTTGAAACTACAGGCGAAATAACACATTTTTTCCCGATTTCGATTTAACAGATACTAGATTACTACTTGTATGTAATACATGTAGATTAAAATTTACAAGAGCTACAGCAAATCCAAATACTTCGGTTCAAATTTCACACTTTGGATAATACACTGTACTTATCAGTTTTAGCACATATCATACTAAATCATTAGTACAGTAGAATTTGCACCAATTATTTTTTTGATTATACATTAAATTCAATAACACTATTGAAATCATTAAATAGTATTACCTTCACTATACCTAGGTCATACTAGACGACTAATACTCATATCTTAAAGAATTAGGTATAAAAGACGCGAAGATGAGAATATTCCTGCTTTATTTATACAAAATTTCAAACTATGAAAGAGTCGCATACCTTTCATTGATAGCTTCATCTATACTCTTGGAATTCTCTTTCATTTTCTTGCCAATCTCAGCAAGAATCTGATGCACCCCGTATTCCAGACGCCTTTTGGTATCCAAGACACTATCAGCTGTTTGAACCATAACTTGATCCACTTTGCTTAAAGCCTGAATATCCTTTTCGATTTTACCATAATTAGTTGCAAATCTATCAGCTAAGGTAACAGTAACGTCTGATATTTCATTGATGTTTTTCAGAAGATCTTCGTGGGTTTCATTCAAATGTTTCTTGATCTCTTCCAAAGGTTTTAAGAGATTTTGAACGGTGACGTTTGGTATTAATTGGTTTTCGTATCTGATTACTTCGAGTTTATCTAAGGTGGCGTTTTTAACAGAATCAAGGTCGTACTTTTTCGGAAGACCTGAGACTTGATCTTTCACATTTTTGACATCTTGAAGGATTTCTTTTACTTGGGATCTTTGATTGTCCAGAGCTGAAACATTCGAAATATATGAAATTCATAACAGGAAAGAATACAGAAAATATTAAAGCTATGATAGAAGAAAATAAAAGTCTGAACAATTGCAATTAACATTAAACAAAAAACCCTGAACCAAAATATCCTAAAAAATATAAAGCGTTCAAATAAGAGCACAAAATAGCATAAATGCATTGAACTTTAAAATACAAATAATTGCTTGAACACAATGTCGTTAAAATAAATGTAAAAACACAGTTTTGCACCCTAACACCAAACGTTGATGAAACACTCAACGCCGTTTCAACAACTCTAAGTTGTCATCATCAAGGAGTAAACCAAACTGTTTTGTTTACTCAGACAGTTTGAGTGCTGAGGCGCCCGAGGTCATTCCAGCCCTTGTATAATGCTATTCTCTGTTTTTTCTACGGTTGTAGCCTTGCTATCTTGTGGAGATAACACTTTGTAACTAAGTGTGATATTTTCGAATTTTATGTTGAGTTCTGTGACTGCCAATTTGTTATTTAGATCTAATCTCCTAGGATATTTAGTGAACAACTTAAGAGCAATTGAGTGCCAAATTTTGGGCATAGCAATTGAGCATAACAACAATGAAATCGTAAATCATGTAGCATGACCTAAGGATGAACCGTAGATCATCATAATCCTGAAGTGAGGCAATATTTGAGGAAAACATCTAGAGGGCCCCGTCCAATGTATTATATAGAGAATAGAAAGATGGCCTGATGTGGCCTGAGAGGCACAAGGTAGAAACTAAGTACTTATATCCAGAAATTGACCAGTTGATGAGATGATAAGCAGTAGACTCCTGGCCCTATTTGAGGATCTGGAGGACCCCTTCCAAGGCGTTAAATAGAGAATAGAAGATTTCCAGACTGAGGTAGTCTGTGAGGCAAAAAATGAGAGACAGAAGTGGACCAAAAAAAACGAAGTTGATGTCCTTTAATCATCTTGTAAAACAGATTTTTTTCTATATTTATGAAAAGTGGCCTTAATTTGACTCAAAAAATACGAATATGAATTAATACTGATAGTATTTTTTTGCTAAAGATGAGGTAACAAAGTTAGTATAAAAATTATTAATAAGAAAAATTTACCTCTCAATAGGTTCTGGTTCATCTCGTCTTGTTCCTTAGGATTGTATACTGGAATTTCGGGAATTCTGTTATTGTATTCAGCCAATTTGTTTTCGTATTTGGACAAGAGTTGCTCGCTAGTATCCAACTGCCTTTTGACTTTTTCTAAATTTTCCGATGACTTACTGTTTATGTCATTAATATGTCGGTTGTCTTCGTTAATTTTTTTAATATCGTCTTCAATTTTCCGTACGGAGTGCTTAATGGCGTCGATATTTCCACCTATATCATGCTGGAACTTCTCGAAATCTTTCTTGGAAATTGCCGGCTCAATAATTTGGGCTGGGGGCTCGTGACTCGATATCTAAAAATACAGAAATTAGAAATATCCCTAACAATAACTATTGATATGTAGGCTTATAACCTACCCTTTCCAGTATGCTATTTTTCATTTGTTCCATTATGAGGGGTAAATTCCTCTGAAGATCTACAACGGCTTCGTAGGTCCTTTGCATTTGTGCTTTCTCCCTTTCATCTTTTTGCATTAGTATCGTTTCAACAGCTGCTAATCGTTCGTCTAACCTACTAACGGTGCCTTTTAAAGGGTCAAGCATTTTTATTCTTTTGTCTACATTTATTAATCCTTTCTTCAACTGTTCATCAACTACCCTGTCTCTATATTCGTGCCTTTCTAGTTTGTCTTCTGTCGATCGGACTACGTTGACGATTTGTAAGATAGCTAACCTAATATCTTCATTCCTAGAAAAAGATACATATATGGTTTAAATCTTTGTTACATTAAAACTTGACGTGTTTTTCAAACTTTATTTTTATAGCAATAAAATTACCCTTTGAAGTTAGCAGTCTAATGACAATAACTATAGGTCATTTACGAAAAAACTTGACAAAATTAATAGTAAAACAAAACCGAGATCAACTTGTTCTAATGATAAAACATGACTAATTGACATAAAATTCAACATTTTTTTATCGATGCGTTTTTGTTTTTTTACAAAAAATTTCAAAAAATCGGTAAGAATTTAGTTTCTTACCTTTTACACAAAATCCACTTATAAACCGTTTTTGCTATTATGGGCAATGTTAAAGAGAAATGAAAAACCTACAAAATGAGCTAATATAAGCTCACGTCGTTAATTGGTTTCTTAGATAAAAGAATCTTTATCCAAAATTCTAAAAAAATAAATAATCTCTTATATATTTTTAGGGTTCCGTATATACGATATACGGATACCCTTATAATATCACTCCGGATTTCTGCCTGTGTCACATCACAGCCATTTTCTCCTAAACTACTGGAAGGAAGAGGTTGAAATTTGGTACCATTGTATAGTTTGGTGACCCGATCAGGAGTACATATCGTGAAAGAAAAAATTTTGATTTTAGGGGTACTTCTGGGGGGAAAAACTAAAAAAATCGACCGTTCCCCCCCTCTCCTGATCTCCGAAACTACTGAGCCTAAAATTTTGAAAAAAATAGGAAATATAGAACGTTGCCCGAACTTTACAGGAAAAATAAGGAGAAACCATAGCTATTAATTTTGGGGAGCAAATTATAGAATTAAATAAAAATTTAAAAATAAAAAAAAAAATTAAACGCATCATGTAGTATATCAAATGAAAGGTCTCATTCTGAGGAACACAAATATATTTTTTCATATTTAAAAAAAATATATTTAAAAAGATATTAACGAAAATATACCAAAATTTACCCATCCCCCCCCTGATCTCCGAAAATATAAAACATAAAGTTTAGAAAAAAAAAATAGATTTATAGGTTCTGACATGACGTTTACTGGAAAATAATAAAACAAATATATTTTTTTTCATATTTTTAAAATAAATTAATTAAAAGATATTAACAAAAATATTTAAAAATTTACCCATCCCCCCCCTTATCTCCGAAACCATAAGCTGGAAAATTTTGAAAAAAAATGGAGGTATAGCCCCTCACCTGAACTTTACTGGAAAAATAAGGAGAAACCCCTAATATTTATTTTGGGGGGCAAATTATAGAATTAAATGGAAAATTAAAATTAAAATTGTTTCTAACCCATCATGTTATACATTAAATGAAAAGGCTCATTATGACGAAAACAAATATATTTTTTTCATATTTTTAAAATAAATTAATTAAAAGATATTAACAAAAATATAAAAAAATGTACCCATCCCCCCCTATCTCCGAAACCATAAGCTATAAAATTTTGAAAAAACAATGGAGGTATAGCCCCTCACCTGAACTTTACTGGAAAAATAAGAAGAAACCCCTTATATTCATTTTGGGGGGCAAATTATAGAATAAAATGGAAAATAAAAAATTATAATTGTTTCTAACGAGTCATGTAATATATCAAATCCCAGGGCTCATTATGACGAATACAATTTTTTTTTTTTATTCTTTTAAAATGAATATTTTAAAATATATTAAAAAATATTTTAAAAAAATACCCATTCTCCCCGTTATTCCCCAAACTCTAAAACCTCATTTTTTTGTTTATAGGAAAAATATGAAAAAAATCCCTAATTCTATTATGTGGCCCCCAAATAATAGAATTAAACGGAAAATAAATTATTAGATAACACCCATAGTAATTTTAATGACAAATTATACAATTAAATGGAAAATAAAGATTCAATTTTCAAACGCGTCATGTAATATATCAGATAAAAGGCTCATTATGTGAATTACAAATATATCATATTTTTAAATCATAAATTGTATAAAAGATATTAACAAAAATATTAAACATCGACTTAATTCCCACTTTAGAAACTACACTATTTAAATTTTGAAAAATATATTTTATTTATATTTTTAAATAATTTGAATAACAGATTTAATAATTTATAATTTAAACTTTGACCTATTTTGCCCTTTTTCTTCCAATCTACAGAGTCTCAAAACTCAGACAGTAGATTATAAAAGGCATCTCTGAAAGATTATTAGTAAAATAAAACTCTAATGTTACTTTTTGGGGGCCAAATTAGAAAATTAAATGCATATATATTGTGATAAAAATCAAGCAAATCCTATAGCAGATAAAATAAAAAGTCTATGTGTGGGAAATCAAAGTGTATATTTTTTATAAATTTAAAACGCTTCCTTTAAAAGATATAAGGGTAAGTATAAGAAAATGCACTCATTTCCTGCTTGTCTGAAACTGGAATATTCGAATCTTGAAGGTGGTAGGGAACCCTAAGTATGCGAGTCCAACTCGCACTTGACCAAATTATTTTATATTATAGCTAAAACATTCTTATTAACTGAAGCGATATATCTTCTCATTTCCAGTTCATGTTCTAAAAATAAATACTGTAGCCCCGGTAGTTTTTTGCAAAATTTGGAAGACATATTTTTTAAGAGGACATATTACCTCACCGGATGACCCTATTATTATGAAGAAACCACCGATGGAAAGTATAAGAGTTGATCTCGAGACCTCTCATCTCACTTTTTCAAACTTTAAAGTAAATATAAATACATATAAATACTGACAATATTTGACCATTCTCTATAATTTTTCTGGACGAGTCCATTCAAAAAATTGCAAAAGGGTGGTACCTGTGTAACTACATGTTGTTGGAAAAACTGATTTATTATAAAATTTCCCGAAGGAGAGACTATTAAATGAATGTAATCGGAATTATATCAAAATTGCCGATAATTAAGATACCTAAAAAGATGAAGATTTTCAAATGGTCTACAATACAGGGGACCCCCACGAATCGTATGCAAAACCTTCTTAATAAATAGAAATAATTAGAAAACAAGTTACTCTATTCTTTTCAAGAGAAAACGAGATTGGTCAAAATAATTAATGTAGCTTAAAATGAAAATAAAAATTTTATTTTTTAAAATAGCCAAAAAGATTTGAAAACTGAATCCAATTAAGCCATTACATCACTACAAATTGTAAAATAAAAAATGCATTTTAAAAACACAAAATAGGAACTAAAACGCAAGAAAATATTTTTTCCTGCAACAATAAAATAGATTTTCTAAAGTCGGTGCAGAGTTAAGCCAATAATAATTAGGAAAGTGCATTAATGAGTTATACTTTGCAATGTATCAGAAAATGTATATTTAATAGTTGCAGAGAAAAATATATTTTTGGCATTTTAGTTACGTTAATTTTTGAAAGCGATTTTTGTTTTTTAAAAAATATATTTATTTGCTAATGAACAATGATCTAGGCAACTACCATTGCTGTAGTCATATCTCCGAAAAGAAAACAGAAGTTTTGGGCTAAACCTGCCTACATAAATTATTGTCAATTAATTAGTCCCGATCCCCCAACTCCTTGATGTTACCAATAATCCCCAATTAACTTGAAGTAACAAAATCGAAAGCTACAAAATTATTGCTAATGAACTGCTGGGGGCCCATGCAAAAAAAAAATGAGAAATAACTTAAGCAATCGACAGCAATAAATTAGTAATAAATATGCCGCCAAGTTCACACAGCCATCTGTTGATGTCCCTCCGGGGATATTTCTATAGCCATTGGAGCTTAATGTTTAAGCTGTCTTTACCATTTGATTCAAGAAGTATTAGATTTACTACAAATTCGCACAACGCTTTAATACTTTCCTAGAACAATCTGTAATATAAGAAGTAATTCATTGCAAGACCGAAAAACGGTTATAACAAAATATATGGAACGACTTCTGGATTTACGTTAATAGAATGCAGCTTAAACTAACCTAATCAATTAAGCCGAGAAGTAGTGGACATACATAAAAAATACGCGTTCAATATAGAACCTCCTTCTTATGTAGCAGCTCATCTTTTCTGGTGTACGAGTACATTAATATGCGTTTAATAATTTTCTGTAGAAGCAATTTGCTTAAAATTGATCATTTCACATAAATTATAGGTTATTCAGAATTCTCACTCAGGCTTATTTGAATGATATTATAGTGCACAGTGTATGTCGGGTAATTATAAATAAACACAAGTTCATAGAACTCGGCAATCTCTGATGGTTTTGTAGAAGCGAAAAAAGGCCAGAGATCTATGCACATTTTAATTGAAGCAAAAATATCCTCGTACATGATTTGAAAGCCCACTTGTATTTGCTCAACGTGACTGTCAAAACAAACAGATTGTAGGTACTCGATTTTATCGGTTATTTATCGCACACAGAAAGCAAGTAAAGATGATTGTTTACAACAGAATGAAAGCAGATGTTGGACGTCTTGGGAGATGCAGTTAAAACATGTTAACTTGGGATGCAGTTATTGTAGAATGTAAATGACATTTGGGATAAACAAACAGTGGTTTTAAAAACAATAAACGTTTGAGCTAAAACATTAGTTTCTTCTCATGTATCTTATAGTATGATTCAAATGTATTTGAAAATGCTCTCATTCTTTTTGGACACTTTTTGAATAATTCTTCAATAATTTGCTATAGCTATTTATTATTGTTGTCTAACAGATCTTAGTCTTAATCTGTTGCTTCAACTAAAAAATATGCACCTGATTTGACCTTCCAGGACAAGTTCACACAACATATGATTTTTACATTTATGGTTGAGATACCTACCAATAAATACATGCAGTGTGGAAAAGCCAAATGGAAAAAATTCGATAATGAATAAAGGAGAGCGTGTTGGGGAAAGCGCTTGGACAAGGCGATTAGCGTTTATAAAAGCGCATTTGTTCAACAAAAAATATATATAGGATGTGTCATGTGACACTGGTCAATACCAACTTTCTTATTTTAAATGCAACCCCTGTATATAATTTATTTTTTCGATTCTCCAGGACATTCTAGCCATAATTCATGTACAATGTCCTACATCTTTCCTCAACTGTGTCGGAAATATTGAGTGTTTTCAGATGTATTACAAAAATTAAAATTAAAAAAAGAAATTTATTTTATTCCACAAATTCGCTAGGTTACACTAAAAACCTAATAACTAATATTGATTATTTCTTAATAATATAAAAAAAACCAAACACCATTAATGTGTTCAAAATGCTCGTCGCGAACGTCTTGGCAACATGCTAATCTGGTATAGAAATGTCTTCTAAGATTACTCAATATCTCAGGTGGGACTGATTTAATCGCAAGCGTAATACGTGTTTTTAGGTCATCTAAGTTGAGGGGTTTAGTTTTATATACAGTACTTTTGACATATCCCCACAAAAAGTAGTCCAATGGCGTCAAGTCAGATGGCCATTCTATCGATCCGCCCATCCCAATCCACCGATTTGGAAAAACTTGGTTCAGGTACTGCCGGACATTGCTTTCGTAATGTGACGGTGTGGGTTTACTGGATCAGGATATAAGTTTGTCAAAGTTGGCACGACGTTATTTTGGAGCAGTTCTAAATATTTATCTCCATTCAAGTGGCCATCAATGAAAAAGGGACCTATGATATGGTTTCCTGCCCAAACATTAACTTTTTCAGGATATTGCATATGTTTCTCTGTCATCCCGTGAGGATTCTCATTAGACCAATAGCGGCAATTTTGACGATTAACATGACATTAAAGTGTAAATGTTCTCTCATCAGAAAACAAAACATCTTCTAAATGGATCAAATTTGTTCACAGAAATACGTTCTTCTGTTGAAATCGTCTTCCATGAGCTCCTGAGTCGGCATCATTTTATTGGTATGCATTTTACCTTCCTTTAATACTCTAGAAAAATTGATGTGTAACTAACCTTGAACAATGGGGCTGCTTTTCGACCAGGATTATATGGTTTTCTTGAAAGTCTTTGGCACCTACATTTTTTATCTGTCTTATATGACCAAGCTCTCGAAATTGCTTTTCTACTTTACTAATTTTTCCTTGGAATACAGGCGACAAATTTGGAAAATTTTCGAGAAATAAGCGAGAAACTTCCATTTGTGTCCGGGTGTTATCTCCATAACCAATCATTTGTAGAATGGTTATTTTGTGCATTTCTATTAAATAAACCGTTTTTCTGATATTACTACGTACAGTACGAAATTCAAACGACAATAGCACTGACACTGATCACCACTGTCATGCAGGCAGACAACAAAGTGCTAAGGCTATGAATTTTGACGAAAATAAACAACTCTTTTTTTCAAATCAGTAATAAGGAGCGCAGGAATGGATTTTGCTTACTATCTCAATATCAAGAGCTAAATGAGAATTAAGTATTGAGTGTAATGTAGCAAATTTTTGAAATAAAATAATTTTCTTTTTTTAATGTTAATTTTTGTAATAAATCTAAAATCACTTAATATTTCTGAAACAATTGAAGATAAGTGTATAGGACATTGTACATGAATTATGTCTAGAATTTTCTAGAGAATCCAAAAAATAAATAATGTACCTGGTCTTGCATTTAAAATATGAAAGTTGGTACTGGCCACTGTAACATGACACACCTTATATAATTTTTTGTTGTTCAAAAAATGCGCATATGAAAATACAAATCGACGTTTTCAAGCGTTATCTAATTTATTCCATTTGGCTGTTCTACACTGTATATGTACACGATAATTCAATTCGACCCTCACCATTGGGTTCTCGGGAAATTCAGGAGAAGAAATTTAACTGGGGACAAAATTGCGTACTTTAGTGCTTGATGAAATGTGTTTTTAAATTTTAAACTTCTCAATACTTCAGAAGTTATCCGAAAAAATAGAGAATTTGAGATTTCGTGTTTATTTTGTGTCGCGTTATTTGACAAGGAAGCACAAAACCAAAAACAAATTTGCCATCTACACGATGACCTTTTCAGATTTACCGTCCGACGTTTAGTTTTCGTATACCATCATCAACTTTTTTTTTTCATGGACGCCACCTTAGATTTTTCCACAGAAAACAACATTTTGTTTCGATTTCAAGAAAAATCCAAAATGTTACAATTTGGTTTCAAAAACAATGAGATTCTCAAATGAAAAAAAAAAACGAGATGTGTTGATAGAACCAGTACGAAAACAGCTCAAATTTATTTTGAGTTATATCCGGGAAGGTAACAGCCACATAGTACATTATTTAAAGTGTTTGAAGAACATATGGCTGAATTTCGTGCTTATCAAAAACACCAAGTTAAAGTTGGGAAGCAGAATGCAAGAAGGTACTAGAAATAACTTTTTGGCAGAGGTAAAACTAAATTTCATAAGCTTAAAATTAAAAAAGTAACTTTTTCTTGCTTTGATTTTAAATAAATGCAATTCCTTCGAAATCAATATATCAATATATCAAGTTTCGTCAGATATGCATGTACCTACCACATACTAGCGTCTAGAGGGGGTTTGAAGAAAGGGGTTTAAAATGATACAAAATGCACATGTAAAGATAAAAATTAATTTGAGTCACATATATAAAGTTCCCCAAAAATTTGTCTACAAAATTGCTCATGTGAATAACAAAATCACTAAGTCATTAATAAAACAATAAAATTAATCAACCATGAAATGTGAATCATCTCTCACAAATTCTTAATTTATTCTCATTGGAATGTTAACCCCGGCAAGGAGAAGATGAATTCGGGGTGCAGAGCAATCAAACATGCATGAAGGACCCTTCTTCTTCCAATGGTGTCCTCCTCGGGACGGAGGTTGGCTTCGATCTTGCGATCTTATTAGCCAGTTACGAGTGAAGTAACTGAGTTGAAAAATTTCTTTTAAAAATTCCCGACACCAGAACAAAACTTTTGAGAAATGAACCGATCATGTAATGAAACTTAAGGACTGTTCTTCTAAATAACATAAAAAATGGAACTGATTAACTAGATATTGAACAAAACAATATTTACAAGGCGAGACAGCCATGGACTTCTAGCTATATCACTTGTACTAACACTTATGTATCACTTCCTGAGCGTCTTTATCACTAAAAGCGTTTATGGGAAATAAGGGATTATATTTTTCGATTTCTAAAAACATTTTGGATCATGTGAAAAATTTTCACTAAACTACTTTTTTACTCTACAAGGCACACACACATGGGGCCACCTCGCCTGGTAGACCGGAAGTCCATGAAGGACCCTCTACAGGAATTTGAAGTAAAATCGGCTAGGTTGCCGCCACGACAAACGGCAGGACGCTGATGCCATCACCCACGGCTCCCTTGTATTTGTGTGCCTACTTATACCACATGTTTCGTTGCTTCTCTGTATAAGCTGCGTAATATTTCTATTGGACTAGAGTATAGTTTAAAAAATCGGATCAGTGATACTATTATTTAATCGAAACATGAGTAACAGTGACGACCAAGTGATCAAAAAGGAACAAAACTACCGATCCAATAATAAAAATTTCAGGGTTTGTTGGAAAATTAATTTCCTTCATGATTTTTTTCCACTTTTACTGAAATTGTTTTCCCTTAAATTTTAAATTGAATAATTTTGATTATTGTGTATTCAGATCATACTCTTTACATTGGTTTTAAAATTGAACAATTTATTTTGTGAACTCATTATCGCTTTAACCTAGGCTCTGAAGATGATTCTCACAGGAGTCGAAAACGCTTAGCGAATTAAATTTTTTTTGAAAAATTGCACGATTCATATAATTTTCCCACAACTCCTGGAGTATAATAACGTGCATACAGCAACCCTGTATATTAGAATAAAAATTTCAGTTCAACTACAGTGCTAACCCATTAAGCCCACTCTCGGCTGAAATTTTCATGAATAATTTAAAATCACTTACTTTCAAACACAATCTGAGCAGCAAAGTCTCGATGAAGTTTTCGCTTGTTTTACTGGTACTCACAGACAGCTACAGTTATTCAATAACCACGGAAATAAACTCCACTCCAACATAAAATCACTCGAGAAACTGAGACGGTCAATACATTCAATTTTATAGATAACCATCAATAAACATAAATATAAAGACACATTTTCCATATATCATAAAATGTCATAAAACATCACACCTTGACCTCACTATCCGCCATAGCTTCTTCTACCCTTATCAACACAAACTTGCAGCATATCATAGTATGGTGCACAGATTGATTACCATCCCGTTATCAAAAACTCACTTATATACTGAACTCCACAATGTATTGCAGTCAATAACGACAACATGTTAACCAGAGGATTAAATAAAAAAGCTTGAAAGGAAGGATATCCCTCAACCCGTAAAACCGATCCTGTATTATACCAAAGTATCACATTTATCGGTTTTTTACTAAATAGGAACATTCAGCTTTTAAAACGAATAACAACTTAGCAAAACATATAAAAAACAATAAAGACAAAAATAACAACTTGGGTGTTTAAAAAGTTGTCATGTGGTACTTGCCCTATTTTCTACCTAGGTCATATGCGAAGATTATTCAAGACAAGATGAACTGAACATGCAAAAGCTACTGATAACCACAATTAAGTTAAGTGAACCTTTGTCAACTATTTATTGGATGAAAACCAGATACCTCCGAATATGTTTGAAATAGAAAAGTCGAAATTATATCTATTAGAATCATTGAAATCAACAAACATATAAATTCACCATACCTCTTAAACTTTACCTCATTGAATAATTTAAGCTCCATACAGACTTCTAATTCATCTACATCTATAAAATTCATTATTTTCCATGTAATTTCTTCCTGTTTTTATAATGTTATCATCTGGTGAAACAATTATTTATCTTATAATATAAGTGAAAATTACCAAAGTATCTTCATATTATTGAGTTTTTAAATAATAAATAGCGATGGACATGAGGACAATGTATTTATCCCAAACCTACAAATACTTTTGGCTTTCCGTAAAATTTTCAGCAAAAATTATTAAGTGCCTGCAACCATTGTTAAGGTGAAAACAGAAGATATATATGTCAATCTATTTGTTTCTTAATTTGTGAAATGATAAGGCTTAACTTCCTAGTTGTTATGCTAAATACTTTACGTATTAATTATCTAGAAATTAGTACTTACGAGACTGCAGCTTGTGCCCTGAAGAATACCGTTGAGAAAAACACCAAATATAACAAACTTCCCTGCATTTTCCGTTATCTGCAATAAATACCAAGAAAACTTAAGTAAAATATCTCCATGAATACTGTATTAATATTATAAATAATGATTACATATATGTTTTGCCAGTGGTGTCAATAAATTGAATTGTGGCAGATAAACAACACTTTATCTTGTCTTGACCCCTTGAATGAGCAAAAGGTCTACAAAAATGTGTTGTGTTTCCTATGTTTTTATTTTGTTTTTTGAATTGGAAAAGATAACAGTTTTTCCGTGTTTTTTCTTTTCATAACCGTTTCTGAAATGATGGATAGAAAGGGATAATTTGGTACTCTCTACTTTTCGGTACAAAATTTGGAAACAAGATATAATTATTATTTAATATTTACAGAATTAAGGAAAGGTTCCCCACCTGTAAAATTAAATCTACTTAAAGCAGTCCTCATAATCTTGCATTCTTTACAAAGGCTCTTACTTTCAGCAAATTAAAGACAGAAAAATTGAAATGCAGTCTGAAATATTGAATCTGTTATTTACTCATTATAACATGTAGCTATATTCCTCCATTATCATCTGTAGCTGTATCATCCCTTACATGTACAGTTGTCATAGTCGCCCATATTTTAGGGCATCTGGAATGTCGTGACACTTTACCAAACAGACCCAAGCATGGGTGGACCCGGGAGCTCCAAGATCATGAGTGTAACACAATAGAACGAGGAATTCTTGCATTCACAAGCTTAAAATAAAGCCGTTTTTGAGAGTTTGGAGCGAAAATCCACTATTTATAATACTTCAACCCAGGAAATACAACAGAAGCCACCCTACTTAGGTAAATTTCCTATGAGAACGCCTCCCTGACGTAGCTGATCGCTGGATCCGCTCCTGGACCCAAGAGGCCCAAAGTAGGTTTAAAAATAAAATAAAAGGTCGAATTAATTATTTATGAGCCTATCTGTGTATACTTATATCTGTTAATTTTAATAAATTGTATTTACTATAATTATTCTCTAAATACTTAGAACATTTCTCGATTATCATCATAGTTATGGTTATCTTCGATGGAATGTCGTGGCATAACTTCTTTTGTGCTAACTAAAACGGGTCTGCCACACCTAGCTAAGTCTTTGACACCTCTCGTTTCCTGGTATCTTCACACAAAAGTGAAATAATGACACGATGTCGCAAAATAAGAAAAGAAGTAGTGCACTTATAATATTGTATTTTTACCTAAGCTCTTAATTTTTTCCGAGACACCCGGAATTTATGAAATTATGTTCACAATTTTGTTTTTTGTTTGTAGTATGTGTGTGTCCATCGAATCTTCGTGGTCAGGCATGATTAGTAATATATTAGTAACATATTTTAAAGAAACAAGAAAATAAAAGTGAGGTAGAGATATATAAACACAATGTTTTGTACCCTAACAGCAAACCTTTCTCTTTTCACTCAACGCACGTTTCAACGGCGAAGCTGTCATCATCAGGAGTAAAGCAAAACTGGTTTTGGTAGTTTTGGTATTAAGGTACAAAACTAGTGGATTATATAAATAGTCAAACCCAATATTTCACAATGGAGATGGAAAATTTACATACACTTTCTTACCTTGATGTACTTATAGATAGATCAAACAACACCATAAATACAATCATTTATCGAAAACGTACGAATACTAATAGATAAACGATCTAGAACGGAGGTCGCAGCAACAAAACAAAACTAAAAGCAAAACAAAAAACAAAATTGTGATCATAACATATCTGGTATATCGGAAAAAATAAACGCGTAGCTCGTAAATACAATAATATACTAAAATGTATCCTCAAACATACAAAATATTAAAACGGTTTTTAAATCAAATAATATACTAAAATTTATCCTCAAACATACAAAGCCATTTAACACAACTCACAATTCGAGGAAATTCTGTGCACAGTTCACTTTGTGCTTGTGGTCATAGGTATACCGGTGAAATTTCAAGACCATTAGAAGTAAGAATAAAGGATCACCAATATAATTAATCAATGAAACTTTGCCAACCGTTAATTTAATTAGCAGGGTCAGCCACTCTGTAGAACGGGATAAAACAAAGATCTTGTTGAAACAACAAAATTCACATCAGAGAGAAAATTTAAGTATAAGCGGTCAATTAAAACGCAAGGTAATTGATAATTGATTGATCACGACTTCAGATTGGGAACTGAAACTTCTCAAACATTATTTATTTATATACAGGAATACTGGTTGATCATATTGCAAAAATCTATTTTCTTCAGAATATCTCTCAGGAAGTTTTTTTGAAAGATAGCAAAGAATCCGTCATAATTAAATAAATGTCAAATACTTATCAGTTGCAAAAAACTCAGGAAAAGCATATCCATGTTCAGGCAAAATAGCACTAAATTGAACACACAATCTTACAATAAGTTTCAAAATACTAGCATTGGAAAGAAAATACAAAAAATGTCCAGATAATTACAGAGCCATAACGTTATTAAGCTCAAGCTTAAAATTATTCAAAAAAGTATTAATTTTTCTCATTTTCAAATGAAACAAAATTTTAGACGAGCAATAAATCATAGATCAATACTTGAAGAAAACTATTTGTAAATTAATTTTGTTATTTTTTAGATTTTACTTTCTTAGTTATTTAATTTTTGTCTTTTTTTTCTAGATTAAATGTGGATGAAATTAACTGGAATTATTTTTTTACTAAAATCACTTATTCTAGCTCAAGTGGCATCCCTTTGGTCGAATCTACCTATCAGGACCATATTCAAATTTTTCTTAATTTTAAGTTGCTATAATTGTTAATATCATCTGCCGGTAATTTACATTGTATTAACTTTGAAACATAATGTATTTCTCAAAAAAATCAATTTAAAGTAAAACTTCTAATTGAATAACTCTATAGATTTACAGCAAAATTTTCTAAAACCTCTGCAGGAGATATTTGGTTCCAAACGTTAACAAATATCAATTCCAAACAAGAGAAGGTGCGTAATCAAAACCTTATTTTTCCAGATTTGCAACATTAATTAAACAGTACTAATTATATCTACTAATCTATACTGACCTTATCTTAAGAACTAATTCAAACACACAGTTATTAGATGAATACAATTCCCAGTACTCTCAACGGTAGCCCGAGGGCAACTGAACCCATTTGCCGAGAGAGATCAAAAGCCACTGCCTAAATGCATTGCATTCATTTATGAGAAATCTATTTTGAATTCCCAGAAACGAGAATATAAGGGCTTCAGCATACGCCCGCTCTCTCACCCGATTCAGTTATATTCGTAAACATTCTCTGTAGTCAAAAGTGACGCATCATTGACTTAATGAACGTAATTGGAATGAGTATCTTCATTTACAAAAGAAAATGCCACACCGCACAATAGGGTTCTCTTATCTTCGGCTCGTATTTATGGAGCAATAAAAATTAAAAACTGCTTAAATGATCTTTTCCTGTCACAAAGTCGGTCGAGCTAATTGAATTTAATGTCGATGCACTTACAAGAAAAAGTTTAATGATAAAGAGCTTTTTAAAAAAATCACAATAATATAATAATAATATATAACAATAATTCAATTAAATATTTTAAACAAAATTTATTATATGTTCTATAACATTGTGTTTGAAGTTGGTGCCAAGCCTGAAAAATTTTACATAAACCGCTTTACAAATTAAACAATTTCTGTGATTAATTAATAAAGCTATTTATTTATACGTTATAAGTTTTTTCTGGCCGGCACCAACTTCAAACTCAGTTTTATAGAACAAATAATATTTTTCGTTTAAAATATTCAATAGAATTATTGTCATTGTTGTACTTGTGCTTTGAAATCGATATTTATTTAAAGAAGCTATTTATGTTTTGCTCATTAGTGATATAGTGACATAATTGTATATATTTTTTAATTCTTATTAATTGACAAAATTTATTTATTTTTATTTGTTTGCCAAACCTCATATACAATTTAAAAAGTGACATAAGAAATTTATTTTAGATTCCAGCCCACGCTAATCTTTCTGTGAAGACTTGAAGTTTCTATATTTAAAATATTAAGATGTTAATATCTCGGTTACAGAACTTCACTCGTAAATCACAAAATCACAAGAGGAAATGAATCAGGCTAATTCAATTCTCTAACATTAATTGAGACAGGTTTTATGATAATTCTACCTTTCACAGTGTATTTCAACCACTCTGTATATGCTTATGGATCAGCTATTTTAACATTTCTTAAATTGCTTGAACCACCTTGTATAACTATATAAGACTTTATATTCCAACCATCCTGTACGTGCTATGCCTATGGACCACCTTATAAACACTTTTTGTCACTAATTTTTTTTATTACCTTCTATAACTATAATTCAACTCCGTCGTATATTTCAACCATCATATACATGCAACACACCCAATAAATAATTTCTTTTTCTAACATTTTTTTTATCCGCCCCTTATTCTTCTCCACCCTATTTTACAACTATCCTATATATACAATTGCTTATGGGTACCAAACATATATTTTTTTCTAACATTGTTTAAATCACACTATATTAATATAATTCTACTCCAGCATATATGTCACCACTCTGTTTATGCAACTGCGACTAGCCACCCAACGAAACATTTTTGAACCTCCCTATTTGGGGCCGTTCATAAAGTACGTCAGACTTCTCCCTTCGTAACATACTTACTGCAACCCCTATAAATATTACGTCACAAAAGCTAGTGCTTTTATATCTATAATAACGATCTTGCAGTATCTTCTGGTTTGTTTTCGAGATTAGCATTTAGTTAATCTATCAATCATGCTTTCATCCCCCAATATATATAGTAGATCTCCAGCTCAACAAGAAACTACCTTATCTTCTCTTCCGTTTTGGGTATTAATCACAAAACAGTAGGTGATTGTTTTGTGGTATTAATTTTAAATTGATTTTTCCTGGATAACATTTTTATAAGTGTTAAATAACTTTTGGTGTATGGATATCCAGGGGCGGATCCAGACACGTACTTCCGGGGGGAAATTTACCTAAATATAATTTTTAACCCAAATTTCTTGAACTATTACATTTAAAATAGTAGTTATAAGGTTTAAACCTATAGAAACACCTTCTTATGTGCTCTTGGAGTTTAGATGACCTCATTTTAATAAAAAAATTACTAATTTTGAGACTCTCGGGAGGGGGGGGGGGGGTATCGGACCCCTGGATCCGACCATGGGGATACCTCATTTCTCTTCGATGCCATTTTTTTCGAAAATCTTACTAGTTGTTAAATCTAAGAAATGCTAACATAGACTGAGTAGTATACGTAATAACGCGCATGAAACTGAAAAATTTAAAGAGTTATTGACGAAAGAGATAAATATATAAAAATAATTACATTAAAACCTTTAAAATATGTGCTTTTATAAGATAAAATTCTGGTAGTACAAACCTTTGTAGGTGTAATTAGAAAAACTCGCTACGCTAACTCATTTATTCGTAATTTTTAACATTTCAATTGAAATTCGAGTTAACCAGTTTATATTATAGATTATGTGTCTACAATAACTATATTATAGGTACATGCAACTTTATTTTATCGTCGGTCGTGTAAAGTCTTACTTTTCATTTCATGGATAGAGAGCGTAGAATCCGTGGAAGTGCTTTTTTCTATGATAGTGGATGCAATATATATAGATGATATTCCAACCTATTTCCAATTACTATCATCCTAGATAGAATAAGGCTATTTATTTTCATCTTTTAATACTGTCGCATTCAGCATATGATATGGTAAATTAACAAGATTTTTCCGATTTTAGCATTTTTCGATTTTAAATGTCATTCGAAAAATTAAAAATAGAGGATCAATAGGAAGTCAGATGAAAAAAGAATCATCGAAATCGGCTGATAGTTGACGTAATACTGAGGTAACAAAGTCTTGAAAAAATACAACCGAATTGAAGTCGGTTCAAAATAATCAAGAACCCATTTGAAATTTATAGTAAATACCTAAACGAGAGGGAAAATATGTTACATTCCCTGTGTAGTTTGACCCAGAAATTATTTGATAATATTTTTTACTTGTCTCCGCCAAAATAGTCAGGTCTAAGTTTCGTTAATTGTTATTGACAAAAGAAAATATCAATAAACAGGACAGCACTAGGTATTATCCAGACAATATCAATAACCCTCAATCTTTTATTAGTTTTAACATAAAGGATAAAATATACTTTATAACTGCTGGCTGTATTTAACTGGGTGTACATTAAGATTTTGTTGTGAAACATCTAAAGCGGCGGGTTAGACTGCCTGTTCGAGTGGCGACGCTTCGCCAAACGCGTGTAACTTTGCGATTATCACACGTTGACTGTTTTAATGCGAGTTCATTCAAAAACTTTAGCTGTTTATAAAAAAATATAATAGAAATTTATAAAAATCAGGATATTTTAGGCAATTTTAGTTAGGTTAGGCACATTAGTGATTTGAAAAATTGGGTTTGGCGGTTTACGAGTATGCTCCATTAGCTAAAATATTTTCAACAGTCGGCCATTTCCAGTTATAACAGAAATTCATTCTAACTTTGTTATTTTAAATCAAATGATATATTTTCTAGGGTGAACTCATAAAAAAATAAAGTAAAATTTCAGGTAAGTTTGATAACCACTTTATATGTTCAAGACCAACAGTTTCTGAGAAAATTTAATTCTAGAAAAAAATTACAATACCTACTACCAAAAATATTAAAAAGTTATAATCTCTAAACAAAATGAGATAGAATTTTGAAATCATTAACTGCTATATTTAGGACCTAAGACTCATAATTTCTATCTTGTTAAAAGACAACTTCTGATTTGCCCCCGTAAACCAAAATCCGGGAGTACGTCCAAGCCCTCCATGGTAGTTAGTGCAGCGGCAGGTCGTCAGTAATGTATTGCTTATCGTTTGATTATCATTTTCCAAGTGTTTGAGAGATGCAGAGCATACTTTGCTTTTTTCACACTTAATTATTGGCAACCCGATATGATTGAGACATTTTGTATGGTATGCTATGTTCAATATTGTTGACCATCTCATACCGTTCTTGTTAAATCTTGATCACAGAGGTTCATTGTAGCTAGTGGTTGCTAAGGATTGCTCCAGTTCCTCAGTGAATAATCTCTAAATATACCTCTATGCTAGATTTAATTGGTGTACATATTTTATCCTTCCAGTCAATTTTTCTTGCTTTCAGTATCCTTCTGGGCCAAGTTCTTATGTTATTATTCATCTCCCCCTTCCACCAGAATGAACAGAATAAGAATTTCTCTGCATAACTTTATAGATGATAGTGGTAAAACTTATGGTTAGAATGAAAAGATTGATGACATATTCTACTATCCACTTACTGTTTGCTGTAGTAGTCATTGTGAATGAGATTTTGTTCCTCAACTTGTGTTTGTACATCTCTATGGCACTCTAGGATCCTTCTTAGAGTGCCATAGAAAAATTAACATGTATTGGTCTGCACTGAGGCGTTTTTTCAATTTCAAGAAGGATAACTGGAATAGAAACTAAACTTGTCATCCTAAGGGTTTTGCAGGTTTCCAGAAATTTTCTTATTGCCCTGGAAAACTTATGTGACCCAGATGCAGTACCTCAATTTTCAAGAAAAGTTGGAGCAGCGGTAGTGCAATAGGCATACAAACAAATGTTAATTTACAAATCAATTCTTGTTTTAATAGACATTAAAAACTAAAAAATAAAAATATCCATCTGAAATGTAGAACAGCAAGATGACAACTTTTTGAGCTGAAATTTGAAGAGAATTTGTTTCAGCCTGCTTTGATCCATATAATTACAATGTGAATTGTGAAAAAAGTTTTTTACTCCAGCCTAATGTACATGTACCATTTAAATGGTCATTATGCTTTTCATTAAAAAATGGCAAAAGTAAACTAACAAAAAGCAGTTTATATTAGTTACTAAATACATAAGAATTGTTATAAAGATAGTCATCAAAAATATAATAAAATTAACAGCCAAATCTGATCTTGTTTACCCAGAACATCCTCTGCAACCACAGTGAACACATTCCACTATTCTTCCCTGTAAAAAATAACAGTTGTGTAAATGGTGGTTAAAAAAATATAGAATTTGATATTTTATGTCATATTTTTCTTGTATATAAAGGAACAAAGCTTCAATATAAGCATCACAATGTTAATATTATAGTTTACATAAATGTTATAAGCTAACACTTTTCACACAAGGGAACACACTCATTTCTAACAGATTTGAAAATTGCAAATAAACAACAAATGATAATAAATTTTATGGGACTTGTAGTGTATGATCTAACATTTAGAAAAAAAGTAATAAATTTTTTAAGTTCCCATTGAAAATGGGGTCTCATTTAGAGACTGAAACTTAGGGTTTTTTCCAGTAACTGGGGTGTTATTCCCCAGAAGTTCTAACAATACAAACACTAATTAATTCAAGCTGAAAAGTTTAATAATGATAGTTTTCTAGTAGAATTGTATAAATTCTGAATGTGTTATTGGCCAGATTGTTGGATAATAAATAAATACATAATCTGATATTCTGAGTTGTAGAAAAAAGTATGACAACAAAAATCTATAATAACTCTCAATAGAATGTTCACTAAACAAATTACCTCTTCTAACTTTGCTTTTGGTACTCTACAAATGCAATTTGTTCCAAAATTAGTATCTCTTGTTTGGATACATCTTAGGCAGCACAAACTCTCATAGCCTTGTTTCTTCCATTTTGCTATTAAATTCTTATCAGCAATGTTTTCGATTAAACAATATTCATACAATTCTCTGCTTATTGCTTTTCGCCTGTAGAACAAATCAAAGATATATCTAGACTTCTGATGGTGTATTTTAAAAATAGGCCACAGAGATTCATTCTTTCTTTTACCTTCATGCGATTCAGTTTCAGCTAAAACAAACATTATAGAAATAAAAGCAGCTTTGTGCTAATTTCATATGAAAATGTTTTACCTTCTCTCATTTTTTGTTCTAATTCATCTAATGTTGGTTCAATTAATTCCCAACCTTCAGGTGGTGCTTTTTTGCTCCTTCTAACCTTAGGCATTTCAGAAATATTAGAGTAGTTATACTGTGGTTATACTTTTCTTTAGCTGTTTATATTAAATATTTATATACGAAATTAACCAAAACGCAAGCACATAACCAATAAATTTTGACACAAAACAACAAGTTACTGCAATGATAAATTTACTGTTTTGTACCTTTTGTATGCCCTGTGACTGTGAATGGTCATAAAAATCAATGAGTAGCAATGGGTAGCGCCACATTAACAATTGGTCTGCGAATTACATTTGTGCACAAAATACTTGTTTTCAGTTGTGCGAAAGTTTAAATCGTAAGTTAAACTTATTTGGGGCTGTGAAAATGTATTTTTACAATACCACAGCTATACGCCAGTATTGTTCCAACATTAAAACATGAGCATACTTATTAATTTTATTACTAATCAAAGTAACCTTTTTGCAAACCGACCATTCCTAAAATGTCAAATATTTGAGAGATAATTATTTACACATATTTAGTTTTGCAATTTATGAATAAGCAAACGTTTGATGGTTTATGAGTCTATTTGTATTGTTTGATCCTTAATTGTTTTAAAAACTTTAAAAAAGGTTATTTTTTCACTTAGCACCGTGTTTTTTAAAAATTTGTTATTTTTTTCGGGAATATGTAGTATTATAGAGTATATGCTACATAGTGGCTGTTTTCCAGTTAGCAGAGCACAAGTGATTTTGTGCCGCACAGTGCGGCAATTTTTAGGACGTTAATTGGAACATGGTTGTTTTAAAACCAACCGGTAGAGTACACTGATCACCATAAGGTTAAAAGTGTATTACTCATAAGTTATCAATTAACGTTTATGAGTACGTAAATTATTTACAGAATAATTCAATAATGGTTGTTTTCCAATTACTAGAGCTCAAAGTGTTTTTGTGTTGCCCTGTACCGTAATTTTCGGACGTTATTTGGAACATACTTCATGTTTTATGATAAAGTTTTATGTATACTTGGTAAACCTACATAAAACATCCCAAAGGCACAGTTATTTCTTGTGCTCAATTGTGCGAGCCAGTCACAGAGCCAGTGCTGTAATTGGAACACTCAGTGCTAGCACTGTGCCGCACTGTGCTCAATTGTGCGCTAATTGGAAAACAGGGAGTATGAACTTTCTTGAGTTTCACAAAAATTGTTGTTTGTTATTTTTGTAACTGCACTATGCTGTTTATTTTTGATCTTTGGTTAGTATATTAGGTATTTTTTTATTTTTTTTCAATGCCCATGGACGTCGATAGCATTGAAATCATGGTCACTGCTGAGGATATCATGCTTTTACTTTTATTTATGTTTTTTAAAATTTGATGTTTCTATCAATCATTTCACAATTTATATAATTTTAGCTCTAACAGATTTAAAAAGGGGTAGGTATTCTTTTTTAACAGTGGCTGTTTATAAGGAGATACAATAAAAAATCACATTTCAAAATTAATTTATAATCAACAAATAATTTACACAACAATACATTTAAGGGAATTTAACGATATTTGTTTCAAGCATCACCTAGCTCTGTACAGTACAATTTGAGACAAATATACAACACAACTGAATTATTGAATGGTACACAGTATTGCTTTAAAAAAAATAATAAAAAAATATGTTGATTGTATGCATTTTTATCACAAAATAATATCTTAAACTTATAATTTGTACAAGCGACAAATCGAGCTTCAAATATCTTCTATCATTTTTATACAACTCTAAAATTGTCTAAATTTCTAAAAAGACGTGGCAATTAGAGTCCCCCTTTGCCGGTAATTCCGTGAACGTAATAGAAGTATGCAGAATTGAACTGTTCTAAGAATATAAAGGTAAGTACGGTGTGAGGTCCTAACCGGAAATAGTAAGGCAAGAATCCCTTCCACAATGCGAATATTCCTTCGGTTTTCACGACTTTCGCAAGAGCGTCACCTGGACCTTTGTATTCGGGTTTACCATCAATTGTCTTCATATTTTGAATCCTACAAGAAAACATTAATCAATAATCAATAATAAAATTCAGCATAGCAATTTCATTTTGTGTAAACTAGTGGTCGCCCAGTAGTCGACCGTAATTAGTTGAACGTTATTGAGATTCTTTTTTTATATGGAACAATAATGTCCTCTAGTGACCGGAAGTCTAACCGAGATAGCTCAATTATTATTGTAAAATGGTGCAATCGTCAAAATCAGATACAATTTCTTAATATTAATCAATTAATTAAAACACTAAAGTTTGTCAGCATGTTTGTTCGTAGTTTTCCGTTGCCACTGTCGAGTTCACTGACTCGCGGATAATTTTTCAACAGTATGACTTGTCGAATAATTTGATCATAAGCCCTACTGTCTACGTAGCGTCGCTTCCTAAGCATGCTTTCATCATTTTCCCCTTGCTGTGCGCTTGCTTGCATCTTGCATATGAAATAATCGGAACTGTGTCCACGAGGCGGCAAAGTCGCATTTCCGTAATAGTGTGCAATCGTCATGCAGCTTGAGCCGCAACATGTCACTTCAAGCCACAAACATGACATGTGTCTATTTATAATGGCGACTTCAGCAGTGAATTTTATCCAAATAAAGCCGTAATACAAAGTTTTCTACAGATTTAGCTGACCTGCTGGACTTCAAAAACTTTTAATTTGTATTTTATAATACTCAAATATGTATGACTATTAAAGGTAATAAATAAAATGCAATTTAATACATTTTACTTTGATATATTTTTTATATTTCTATATCCGATCAATAGGTTGTCTTTTATAACACTATTTATAAATGTCATTGGTTTTTGTTTACTCAATCACATAAAAAGGGCTGAACGGTAAGTACCGAACCTTTCTTCTAAGATAAGATATTTTCGCGTAACAGTATGCTGTTTTTATATAAATGACAATGGGGATTAAATTCGTGTATTTTATTCATTATATAAAGAATAAAATCATTCCCTTAAACTCACTTGCAGCAACAAACAAACTACAATACACCCATACCTCGCTATACGGCCGCTCTTTATACGGCATTTCGCTATAACAGCCCTAGTAAATTAAGGTACGTTTTCAATTTACGACATAAAATGTTTCGCTATAACGGCAAAAAACTTTTTTTCGAGGCCTCTTAAAGCACTAAATAAAAATCAATTACCCGTCATATGGAGATCCAACTAGAAACCTTTGATGACTAAAGCTACTTTTGAGGATTGCTTTAAAAATCACTTTTGTACAGAAGTGAAAAAATATTGGCGAGACAGTAACTTACACAACAAGGCTTTGCTACTTTTGGATAATGCACCAGGGCATCCTACTAATTTATCCGAACTATCTGAGGATGTCATGATTGAGTACCTTCCGAAAAATACAACAGTTCTGATCCCACCAATGGATCAGGGTGCAATAACTCATAAGGAAAACCGATGGCAAATCTTCAATTAAAACATTTTGGAAAAACTATAACATCAAGGATGCTGTTGACAGCATCAGTGAATCATGGAAGAAATTAATATTAACAACAATCAAATATGTTTTGAAAAAAATATGGCCAGAATGTGTAAAAAGTACTGGTGCTGAAGTTAATTTCCTTCCTGAATTAGGCAAAACATTTTGGATCTAGCATATGATCTAGGCTTTCAAGGTTTGAATGAACGTGATGTGCTTGATCTACTTGAAGCTGATAGGGAACCAACCCCTTTCATTCAGTTGCAAGCAGACCCGGCATTTGATGAAGAGACAGAGCCTGTTGTATCCAAACAGCTGCATCAAAAAAATTGTTGTAATCTTTTTCCTATTTCGAACAATGTATAAACATCCTCCTTGAAAACGATCCTGATGTCGAACGCAGCGCTAAAGTTTATCGAGGAATTAACTCACTGAAGAACGAAATAGACAAGCAGGCAAGACAACGAACAATGAACAATTTTTTTAAGCCAGGCCCATCCTTACCAGCGAAAAATGATGACGACAGTGATTCTTCATCATCTTGAAATTAAACCCTTTTAAAAAAAGTATGTATGTATACATACACAGATTTTATGTAACATGAAGTTGTTTAATTTTTGTTTATAGTTCATTGTTGGTTTTTGGAGTCTGTTATTAGTTTATGTACAAATGCATGTACTTATTATGTATGTATTTTAGATTTAAATGAAATAAAAAGATAAAATGAATCCTATTGAATTTGTATGAATTTGTATTAGAATAATTGATTCCTTATACGGCTTTTGGCTTTGCGCCCAGTTTCGTGGAACGTATCTAGGCCGTAAAACGAGGTATGGATATGTTATTTTCGCTATATGAATGAAGCCAATATGTGTATTTCGTCGTGTTCTAAGAATAGTATGTTAGAATCATCATTTCCCATTTTCTCTAAAATGATGTTTGTTTGCTTTATACAATTTGACAATTGAAACATATATATATATAGCATGCATGGAACCTACAAATGACGCCTTTGTTTTTAATCGTTAATTAAATAAGTTTTGAAAAGCAAAATGGCATAATTACGCAATTCCGACATTGGGATTTTTGCCCGACAAAATATTTTTTCAGCGGTTTTGGCATGAAAACTTCCAATAATGAAGAAATGTGCATGTATCGACTTGTAATATAGTGTCATGGAGACAATTTCGAGAATCGCCCATATTTTTCACAGACTGGAACTTACATCTTTCATTAAAACGGGAGGTCTTTGTACTAACAGCTTATTATTAAGATTTCCATGCACTTACCTCGTCTTCGCAATGTCAACAGGCATCGATGCAGCGGTCGTTACTAATCCCGAGAGCATCGAAGCCAAGAAATGCAAGAAAATGCCATCTTTAAGATTGAGGTATTGCTGGAAGAGTTGCTTAGCTTGAGAGTAGGTAGCTAATTGGGCGGCGTTGACGACCATAGCTCTGCCCATCGTGGGTACAGCTCCTCGCCACCACGTCACGATACCTTCCTCTCTGTAAATTCTCACAAGAGCGTCTATCACGTTGCGGTAATTTCTGCGTTCGTTAAGAGGTAGACGGCCGTCGGCTGTCATTCTGATGAGCGCCACTTCGGCCGGTGTTCCTGGAAATTTAATGAATTTTAGTTTTGGAGTTTGAGTTAGATTTAAATGGTAGTACAAAATAGCCAACGAAGTGAACAACCGACCCAACAAATTATTGGGGTACGTCAATAGACTAATACAAGTCTATTATGGAATATGTGTAATCTAAAATTAGTGATTTTACAATTATGGATAAAGTGGCAAAAACTGAATAAACGCATTTTGTCGTCCACAAACCTTTGAAAATGTGAGAATCGAAGTCAACATATATCAAGGGCACAAGACAACCCTTCTATAATAGATACTAAAATAATAATTGCCATAAAAAACGTTGACTATATTGACAAAACAATAGATTTTGTAAATTCAGATACATATTAAATTCTCTCAAAAAATCCCTCAGAGTTTTTCCAAAGGCAAAAAAGCTCTAATACAAAACACAACTATATTTAAATATACTTTAAAATTTAAACTCATTCAGATGAATCCCCAACCGCCACAATTATACTCATTGATTAAACTTAACAAAAGTATCCTAGCTGTTCAGTTGTCTCACACATGAAAGCCCCAGCTTTTAAAATCTTAACAATTTTAATATAACACTGACAAAGAAATCGCAACAACTAGAAAGACATGTTTAAATTTAATATTGTTTTGGTAAAACATAGATGCTATAGTAAGGAGTAAATGATTAAAATTTAAATAACAAATAACAAGGGTTTTATATTTTTTTATTATTAAGTTTATTAATAATGTGTTTGTCCACCAAGGTCATGTACACACTCCCCCACACGTCTTGGCATTGATTCAATGAGGTGGTCTATTTATTCTTGAGGAATACTATCCCAAGCTACCTGTATGTCATGTCTTAGAACTTACAAATCGAAAGTCCCAAAATCTATCCATTATATACGAAACATGTTCTATGGGCGAAAGATCGAGGGATCTGAGCAACCATGGCAACAGATTCACATGGGTCTCTTCAAAAAAGTTTAAACTAATTCGAGTAACATGAGGCCGATCATTTTCTTGTTGAAATATGGGATCCATGAACGGATTAAGGTAAGAGAGTACATACGGCTCGCCTACTTCATGAAGATAACGTTGTCCTGCACGTTGCCTCGAACAAAGACTAAAGGTGGTTATAGTCACGTCACGTGAGAGCACATGCTATTACGCCATGTCACGGCACGCTCGAAATATCTGCAATACAATTAACGCATGCTTTTAAATCAACTAGAAGTACACTATGGTCACGTCACGTCACCTCATGTAGCTCACGGGAAGTTGTACATGACAAGGTGAGTTCTTTTTCTGCAAATTTACATTTTCGGCCCGTGTGTCGCCTCTTTCGGGATTGTTTTGTATTTATGTGTGAGACCGAGATATTTGTAAACAGTTATTTGATTTAATTTTACTAAAAGGTAAATACTTTTTTATCAATGATTTCCTTTATAATATTTACAAATTTAATACATAAATATTAATGTATACATTACTATAACATAATGCCACAAGTCTTATAGTAAAACGGCTTTATCTTTTTACTTTCCGGCATCCCGGAAGTCTACAAATAATTCGAGTGTATACAACAATTTGTATTTTGTGATTTAATAATAACTTTATATTTTATATAGGGACCAGTACTATGTTATACAATTTATAGAAAATCAAAAAACTAATCTTTTATCTATTTCTCGTGAGAAGTTTTTTTAATTTTGAACTTAAGTGAGAACATAAACATGTAATTTTAAGAGAAATTAATACATCAGTGAAATGATTATTATACTTTTGGGATAGCAGGATTAATCAATATCACGTGTAAAATAAGAATAATAATAAGTTGCAACACTAAGAAAAATTAAATTTTATATATTTTTAATGTCTTTGGATTCTAAAGAACTCGTCGAGCGACAATCTTCACGTTCCATCATGACTCACAACGTAAAGTAATAAATGTGACGTGAGTTTAGTGTGTTTCTAGGGCATGACAGCATGTGAGATTTCGCCGATGTGACAACATATGAGCCCATGTGACGTGACGATAATGTGTTTTCACCTTAAATCACCTACTTCTATGTGCAATAGCACCCCAAGATGGCCTTGTTCTCCTCACCACTCATCAGCCAAATTTCGAGTTTTCGAAAATCGGTCTTTAAAGGCCATAAGTCTTAGACTTCATTTGTGCCCCTTCGACGTCCGGTGCCTAATCTTCTCCGATTTGGGGTATTATCGAACCACGCTTGACAACATCTCATAACTGTAGTTCGATTTCTATTCGTGTGGTAAGTGGTTTCACGAAGTGAAAAACCCGTCTCCCGTAAATCAATAATTCGACCTCTTTCAAATTCACTCAGCTGGGATACCTTCGGGGTACACGTACTATAGGCATTTTAACACTACTAAACATCGATTTTAGATCCCACCAAAGAGTTTGTTTTTTGGTAGATTTAAAAAATGCAAAAACAACCACAATATTAACTGTGGTTAACAGTTTACATGAAAAAACATTCAACAAACTTGACTAAAGTTTAATCAGTTCCTCCTTAATAGAGCATCTATGTTTTAACAAAAAATTGTCAATTTTAACATCTCCTTCTGGGTATTACGATTTCTTTGTCATTAGAGTATATATATTATTAAAGATGTATGCAAGTTTAACCCAAAATTCAACATACCACCAGATAATTTGAAGACAAATAGCAATAAATAAGGGATTACATATTTAATCAATATACATAATGCATAAAATCCAAAAACACGAGAAGGCATTAAGGGAATTTTCTCCAAGCGCAAAGCTATAATTGGTGCAACAGTAATTTTGCAAATTAACCCTAATTTTATTCATTTCAAGAAACCGGAATATTAACATTACATTTAAAAGAAACAATAGTTAATAAAAAAGAATTCGAAAATTTTATCCAAATAGTAATTCTTAGTAGAGCTGGTAAAATATGCATACATGAACATCGTAGTTCGTTTCTAAATCAAAAATCAGATGCCAATTATGGCAAATATATTGTGACCGAAAATCACACTTTAAAAGAAAATCTGAAATTATTACGTCCAGAAAAAAAAGGGAATTAAATCTTATAGAATCTTTTATTAAATTTGCTTAACTAGTAACAATAGTGCCTACAATTATCCTTTTACCAACAGTAAATGTCCATTTATATATTCCTACAAAAGTCTTCTTTTTACCTGCTAATTATCCTTCTGAAATACTTTAGTTAGTTCTTAATAAAGAAAACTGAGCAATCTTTATCATATTAATGAATAAACAGCTATGACTTTTTCATGTTGACTATTTATAAGAGACAGATGTGATCTGAAAAAGTACAGAAGTTGAAAAAACAGTTAGACAATATCAATTTCAACACCTGTACATCACGTTATTTAATTCTTGAAATTCAATAAAAATAAATTACATTTAAAGGAATGTTGATAAAATTAACAACCTCAATTCAATTAACAAACAATACTAAATATAGCTTTTGATAAGTTTATATCCTAAAGTGATAATTGGTGTAACACAATCAAATATTGGATTTTCACATTCACATTGTACAGTTAATTACCCATTTAACCAAAAATAGTACTCACATAAAATGGTTGTTTAGTATCTTTGCAGTAAAGTCAACTGTTTGTTTAAGATCAATTTGAGACATTTAAAATATTGTAGCTTAGGTTTTATTATTTAATAAAAATAATAAAGACAAGCGTTTTACAGGGTAATTCAAAATGATAAATATAATTAAAACTGATAATTTATATTTAAAAAAGAACCGACTTCAACCTGCTTAAAATAAAAATCGTTTAGAAACCGTGTACAATCAATAACTATTTTCTGACATATATTCTTTTTTTTCCCTGATTTAAAGTACAATTCTATTAATTATTTTAGCGTATTCTCATCTCTCCCTCTCTCGCTAATTTGTATTTTTTCCTATATTATCCACATATTTTTTATTTGTTTTATTATTTGGACCACTTACTATAACTCTAATTCACCCGATATTGCAACCACCCTGTACCTATATGTTTCTGTGTATTGGTCACCCGATATAAATTATTTCATATCATTTTCTGGATCACTCTGTACAACCATAATTGAACTCTACACAATGTTGCAACCGCCTTGTATAAATATTAAGCCTCTCCACCCTATTAACTGTAAATTTTTCTATTGTTTAAATTACACTGTATATCTATAATTTTACTTCACCCCATATGTCAAGTATAAGCAACTACTTATGTCCCACACTATATAACATTTTTTTAACCACCCTGTATAACTATAATCCCACTCCACCTTATATTTCCATATGCTTATTTAATCATTTTTTAATGTTTTTTGATCCAGTTTGTATAATTATAGTTTTACTTCACTCTTATGTGCCACCCAATACAACATTTTTTGAACCACGCTGTATAACTTCTATTCTATTTCACCTTATATTTTAACCACCCTATGTATGGAACTGCTGTCTGACCACCTGTCTAACTGTAATTTTACTTCGCGCTATATTTGAACTGGGCACATTGCTTGCTACTTGAATTTTGATGCACACACACACACACACACACACATACACCTACCACCGTATGCTGTACAGAAAAGATTGCTCACCTAACAATTTTTTTTTCGATACACTAATGGAATAATTTGTGCCATTTCATACGACAGCAAGCTCTATAAAATGAAAACTATTACAAACAACCTATATGATATACTTTCATGGCATATCTTGACATTTCAGTTAGATATTTATAATGAAAATTTGACATTTACATTGATGTTTACGGTTTTTTGCACATATTTTTACAATTTTCAGAAAATACTTTATAGAAAATTATATGAAATGAACCTGAAACATCTCTTTGTAGAATACCATTTAAAATATTCAAATTGGTTGAGCCATTTTTGAGAAAACAGTGTTGATTCATTGAAATTCACTGAAATGTATGTAGTCCCTTAATTACTGCTTTTTCTGATTTTCTGGAAAACCAGAAATCTCATGTTATAGAAAATTATATGGTACCTTTCTGTAATATTTCTTAATACAATGCCTTTAAATCATCAAAATTGCCCAAGCAGTTTTTGAATAATCACTGAGCATACATAAAAAAAATGTACTGATGAACTGATAACCTCCTCCTTTTTGGAAGTCAGTTTAAAAAATAACAAAAGATAGACAATTGATAAATAATTTATAAATGAGTTATGTACTTAACTCTTCACTACTATTAAAAAATCTCAGAATGCTTTGTTTTTGGGTTTGTAAAGCATTATTCTTCATTGTGTATATCTGAGTTTTAACCATGGTAATTACTTGAATTAAGATAGTATATTCCAGCTAGTATAAAATGTCAACCAAAGCATCACATTGGATGTTTTAATGTGAAGTGAGTATTGATAGGAGTTTTGGAGAAAAAAGCTGACAGACACCCTAAATGGGGAGTCATGCTGTGTGTAACCTGGTTTCCCTGTGATTTTTAGTGTAGAAACTAAACTAAAACTTATCAAAGGAATTACGAGTATGAATGAGGCAATATTTGGTTTCTAGTCAAGATTCAGTTGGGTCTCAATGTAATGAACTCTCAACTAATTATTTAAGAGTATATATGATATTTCAATGGAATAATGGAGGTTCTTGACTATAAACAATATATTGTATTTGCTTTCAGTGGACTGTAAAATAGGTTTTAGTTAACCTATAAATAAACTACATAACACTTCCCCTGATAGTGACTTTCAGCTCTATCTTCAGATTACACAAAAATTTAGAAAATCCAAAAGTGCATGCCTCACATCCTGATTATATTAAAAATTAAAATAAAATGGGAGAAGAAACAGACCAGAGACAAATGGAATTTGTCTATTAAAATTAACAAGCCTAAAAACATAATATAAGATTTCAAAAGTTTTAATTTTTTAAACAATTGATTTTCATTAATATTTTTTAACACTTATGAGTTCAATTATGTTACCAAATAGGGTTCATCCTGCAGATATAATAACAAAGAAAATTAAAAATAAATTAAAAGTTATTAATTTCTGCAATATCTCTTTTTATGTTGATTGGAAGTTGAACTTGGAATACAACTATTTTAGTTGTATCATGGGATACAACATAACAATGATTATATGATGCAAAATTGTCACATAGCGGCATATCAAAAGTAAAGCACTCCCACAACACTCAAGCGTTGTGAGGCATTCAAAAGTAGTTTTTTTCTTCATTCCTTCATTGTTTTCATTATACAAATTTAATTCTGACTTACCTACAAATGCTCCAATAACACCAGCAAGCATTCCCAGACTAGCTTTAACAGCAAAATTTGGTGGTGTGCCATCTGCTGATCGAGCTTTCTCAAATAACCATGTATAAATTCCTAGTCTTGTAGTTGTGTATGTTGCTTGTCTCAACAATCCGGCTGATAAGCCATTATATAATGCAAAAAATCCTTCTTTTGCTAAAATGCCGCGAAATGCATGATACGATGTCGGGTATTCCTTAGGCTTTCCACCTACACCACTCAGTTGCATTCGGTTTTTGATAAGATCGAGGGGCTGTACAAATAACGTAGCAGACATACTAAAATATTAAAATGTCAAACAAAATCAGTTAAGTAAAGGCAGTAATTACCCAGCAGATCCTCCAAAAATAAATTTGAGGGAATTTGGAATTGTAGGAACATCTTTAGACATTTTACGTGAATTTAAAAACTAAGTGAACCAAAAATTTAACCACTACGAACGCTCACTAAGCATATGTCATTGACTGGTGGTTAAATTATTAGCTAATATCGCTGAAAGATAACTTAGAGTATTCTGTGTCATATTTTTCTGTCGGATAAGTACGACAAAGGTGAGAAAGGTCATTATTCATTACGTGATAAATTATAGGCGCGCATGATTTCAGCTGACATTTTCAAGTGCAAATTTCGAAATATTTTTGGAAAAAACACAAAACAGCATCACGAAACAAGGGCATTCTAACAATACGAGAAACGTCAATTTGGGCTCATTGTCCTTGGAATTAGTGAATGAAATCAAAAAGGCATTTATGTAGGCAATTCATTACGCATAGATCTCGCTATAAAGGTTGCGAGAAATTAGGTCAATTTTAACAAAGTGTCAAAATGAATTTAATGCAGTAAAATGTAAGTTAATTTTCTGCTATGTAATATATTTATTTATCCATAACCTTCTAATTTGTTAACAAAACCGTTAATAATTTTTGATTTTTAGACAATGGCATGTAATCCAAAATTCAGTTATTGCTGTGAAATTTGCGGTCTCGAAGGGCTCAGTGAGGATGAATTTAGAATTCATACGCATACGGCACACGTTGATGGCACTGCGGTATGCCCTTTTTGCGAGTTGTCGTCGGTACCATTGAATGAACTTATTTTACACGTCAATCAGGTTCATCTAGATTTTTTAACGCCAGAGTCAGAACAAACAATAAGCTTCATTGATGATCCCAGCCCAAGGTAACAAATACAATATAAACAAACCCACAAGAGTTTAACTACTAATTTTAAACTTGCCTTTCAGTGAATGCTCACGTTACCGGGCTGAAGAGAATCATTGGAACTATCCATCATACTCAGCAAGAAATCATATAGATAACAAAAGTGGCAATATTAATAATATCAATTTGTCCCCTAAGGTAATAATCGAAATTATCTGAAACTTAACTGTATGAAATAATGTTTTTTCATTAGGTTAGTGGTGGTGGGGAATTAAGTCCAAAAAATTCCAATACTCATGGACATGGGTCTCCATTACGTTCCAGTTTAGATTTAAAATTGAAAAGTTCTACCTCAAAATTACAGTGTCCTATGTGCAATTATTCCAGTAATAGTCCAAGTGAGCTTGAGGAGCATGTCAATAGGTCAGTATTCCATGCAATGTTTTCACATATTTATATTGTTTGTGTTTTAGGAGTCATTTCGATTTGACATCTCCATCTATTGGCAATAATAGCACTGCTGAATCCTATGGTTGTCCATTATGTACCAAGATTTTCAAATCTCCACCTGATTTAGAGCTTCATGTTAATATTGAACATAGGGATATTTTATCACCAGCTAGTTCACAGCCACACTCTTGTCCTGTCTGTGGGATTTCCCTGGATATTGTAAGTTCACATTTGGAAGTCAGTTCAACCCACACAATTATTAATTTTGAATTATTATTTTTTTATAAATGTTAAATTCTTAGACAAAATATTAAAAAATAATGGGATAATAATTATTTATAAATGGTGTCCCAAAATTCAACAGTATCCCTTGTAGGGCTAATTACTCCAGTCAATGAAGGCAATAAACAGTAATACTGGGTAATGTTCCAAGCGGCACTGGTTTTCCTAAAAATTTGGATTCAATTTCTACTTACTTACCCTGTGTCAGGGGTTGCTTTTTTCCAGGGGGAGGGGATGCTACCCCTTCTCGGGGATGAAAAATATATAAATAAAAGTCCGGGAATGAATAAACTAACTAATTTTAAGCAACTTTTGTCCCATAAAGTTTTTTCTGAAAGTCAATTATTTTTTAGTTAATTGCAAGTGGAAGTAATGATTTTTCAACCAAAAAACTTGTTTTCATACGGTATTTCATAAATAACTTCTAAAATATGCACTTTAAGAAAAGATCATTTGAATCAAAAATGTAGCTTATAAAAAACAAAAAAAAAATGGGTTTATGGTTTCTGTAGAACCAATACAAATGGAGTTATATTATAGCTTGTAGAAATTTTGTTTATATTTGTTAAAACAAAAATTGAAAGGTTTATCATGAAATAACTGAAAAACAATGTATTTTTCGGGAAAAGTTTATAAACACTTTTTTAAATTGCTTAAAACATCCTTTTATTTTGTTTTTTATAAAAGTCTCTAACATAAAAATTTTGTGAGTTATCACATAAATAGATTGTTTTTTACAAAAAAAACTACAAATTACCCCCTAAATACCACCCCAGTTGAAATAAATTGCTACCACTTCACAAATCACGAATTTGTAGAGTTTTTATAAGCTAAAAGCACATGTAAATTGAAAATGTATTTAACCCTTATTTTTGAAAGGGCTTGAGCTGAAAGCGTGGTCTCACTTATGAAACCTATGTTTTAATCATAGAGTGAAAGTGGAGCAAGGCATGTAGAATCGCATTTTCCCGCTGGATCTCCTCAACCGATAGAAAGGGAAACTCTGCGGGAAATGGAACAAAGGGAATTCGAAATGCTGCGTGCTCAATATGGTATGGATAATCAAGGCAATTTCAAGGAGCAATCAGTGACGAACATGCAGCGTGCCGTCTACGCAGGAGAGATGAGCGTCGCTGATTATTACGAGAGAACGCTCGACCTGAGAGCAGCTGAAAGTTCGGGAATCGATGACGGAAGTTCTGTGACGAGAAGTATAGTAAGTTAATTATAAAGTTCAGTTACACTGTTTATTTTATTCTTCCTTTGTATTGACGGATTCCGTTACTCGTCATCTTCTGATATCGAAATGTTATGTTATAATTATAAGTATATCTAATTTTGGATAAATGTTTTTTCCCTAAAATAATAAATGATAGTTTTTGATTTTAATCTTTGTTGTAAATTAATTAATAAAGATGGTAGAAAATAAAAGAGAGAGATAGAAAGAGAGAAAATCTCCATATTGAATTACATTGTTAAAAACAAAACGTAAGGTACTTTTGTTCCTGACATAGGTTCCCCATCCGCACATATTTTATTATCTACCTGATTACCATAGTCATAAGATGATTTCTTGGCTGTTGAAACAGCGTTGAGTATAAATATAAAAAGTCGGTGCTTAGGCACAACTTTTTCAACAATGAAACCGTTTCTGATTTGTTGGAGTTTTTTAATGCTTTACTCTAAGAATGAACCAACTTTTTTCTTTTTTACAACGTTAGTGAAAATTAGTCTCATTTTTATAGTCTTCAGTTCTTTGTTGTAAATATTTTCTGCTTTTTGATTTTGTACATGGTTGAAACCTTGCTAACACCATGAAGTTTGTCTCTTTCTTTTTAAATAAATGTTTCTATTACAAGTCCTTTTTCAAAATTTTTCAACTAATATTTTAATTGTTCTCTTTTGTTTTTATTTTTGTTTTTTTTTACAGAAGGAATAAGTTTTAAGGTGATATAGGTATGAAAATGTCAAAAAAGGCACACTTCATTTTTGTCTTTCTTGCTTAGTTTACCCTAACTTCTATCTACCACAAAACTTGGTTATTTTTCTTGTTAAATATTCCTTATAGATCTAACCAATCTTTTATTAGATTCTTAAAATATTCATCTCTTTTTTTTTAGTCTCTCTTAAAGTTAATATTTTAACCCCAATAAATTGTCTAATCTTGAGAATCACTGACCTATTGGTTATCCTTTTACAGGTTCCTAGAGTAAGAGCAATAAGCAACAATGCCACCAATGTTGTCAGAACACTTTTATGCACTTGCGTCGATCATTACGCGTCTTCGTACGGCGACAGAGGTTGGGGTTGCGGTTACAGAAACACACAAATGCTCTTTTCAAGTCTTCTGACTCACACAGGATATAACGACAGGCTATACAAGTTATGGGCCAGTCAGAAACCACCCAGAAGTTCAATACCGAGCATATCGAGAATTCAACAGCTCATCGAGCAAGCTTGGGGCCAAGGTTTCGACATACAGGTAAACATTACTTGACAATTTGAATGAGGAATTGTTTAAGGATGAATTTTTTAGGGTTCCGAACAATTAGGTTGTCGATTGGTCAACACGAGGAAATGGATCGGAGCAACGGAGGTGGTGACTCTTCTGTCGTTTCTTCGCATTAAATGTCAACTCGTAGATTTTCACCGACCTACTGGTCCCGGTGGATCCCATCCGGAGTTGTTCACTTGGGTGTTGAAATATTTCGAGAACTTTAATGGTAGTGAATTTACGCCGCCTTTGTATTTACAACATCAAGGTGAGTAAATACCCCAAATATATAACGTTTAAGCAAAGAAATTTATTTTTTGTAACACTAGCCTGGACATAAAGTCCCACAGACTCCTATATGCTAGCAGGGGACACTTTGACAACAAATATAGCAAATTGATAAACAAAGACTATAGAGGACATAATTAGTCAGATACACAGCGAATAGAAAATGGTGATTGGGTGACAGACTATGAATTATAACGGATTCTGTACACTTCATTGATTTTATCTCTAAACTGGTGTTCTTAAAATTAATATTATACATTTTCTGTGGTTGATACAAAATGGTACCTTAGTTTCAATAAAAAATGTTTTTGTAAAATTTGTTATCATATTAAATCACATCTAGAACAAACCACACCTTCTATTTTCACACCCCCAAACTAATATTTTAAAATATTCTCCATTTTTTAAAATGTGTCCAAAGTGCAGTTAGGGGAATTACCAGCTTGACATCTTTCATTGTAATGTTCCAGCCATAAGACTTGCTTTTTAGATAACTGAAATAGTCTCATTATCATGCTGTGTGATAAAAAAATTATATAGTTGTCTCAATTATCTGTTTCTTTATTTCTTAGGTACAAACGTTACTTTTAGCTTGTCAACAAAACGTCCAATTTCGTAATGTTTTTGTGTATTTATGTTATAACTGATATTCTTAATTTGCATAGTGTTAATGCTAATTTGTTTGTTGTCCTATTCTGTAGTTGGGAGTAAACCTGTATGCATAGTAAAGAAAAATAAAACAAGATACAATTCCTGAAATGGTTTGGGTATTTGATAAAATGATCGATAAATTGGTTGTCAACAGAAATTACAAAATAGTATTGAAGGGGTATTAAAAATTCAAGGAAATGCTCTAATCTTTGAGAGTATGACATCAGCAAAATAGCAGGCATAATCTGTCCCCAAAAAGCTAAAAACAAATGGAAGGAAAAATGAGAAATAATCTGTATCTGTTATAGGACACAGTAGGACAATTATGGGCATTGAGGTCCACAGAGACGGTAGTTTGGTACTCCTCGTCCTTGATCCTAGTCATTCCCCTCAACAAATAGCACAGCTTGGTGATACAAACAGTGCCAGTACAGCTTTACGCTTGTTGAGGAAATCCGAAGCCGCTATGAAGGCCCGACAGTACCAAATTGTAGCTGTTGTCGGGACGATAGACAGTGACCATCAGTATCAAGTAAGTTCTAATCAGAACCTCTGTTCCCTATTAGTCTAAAAATGACTAAATCTAAAAGTTGCCAAAATATATACAATAATCCAGGAATTAGTAGAACAGACATCCTTTCTACTGCATCTGAAAGCACTTTCAAAACTATTGAGTTCTGTGTTGTAGATTTTGACTACACTTGTTTTTTTCTCATTTATATATATATATATATATATAGCCAGCACTCCACATATAATGGTCCAAGATCTCACCACTTGATTACTGTCAATCTGTTTTTTCTTAGTGAACAGATGTTTGACAATAGAGAAGTATGTATCTACTGAGTTATCAAAATTTGTCCGCATGTATTTTTTATATTTTTTTATATATCAAATTAAAGTTGTTTCTCTATGAGATGTTTAATAGAGGCCTTAAATGGGATTGCAGAAAGTGAAAGTTAGCCCGACGCTCCGTTCATGATCTGTATATGTCACTGCAAGTTCTAGAGGTATTGTTTATTGTCAGGCGATAATGATTATGATATTTGTAGCTATCATCGTGACATCTCCAATGAATACAGGGGCGTGTTAATGAACGGAGTGTCGCGCTGAATTCATCTATGTTCCATTGTATGAAGAAATTTAGTAATATATCAAATAAAATACATGCTGTGTGAAATTTTTAAACAAATGAATTAAACATATTTGCGAATATTATGATAGGCTTCCCGACAGAATCGTACTTCCCTATTAATATTCTGCATTTCAATTAAAAAAACCGGTATCCTACTAATCATGCGGTGGGATTTTATACTGTAGGTTCCTTCATAAAAAAATTGAACTAATTTAAAATGTTTTGTCTTTTTCCAGCAAAGCAAAATCCTGCGTGGTCTTAGAATACCTCAAGATCGTGATAATGGCCTTTGATAGCATTAGTGATAAAAGTTTACGGCGTTGTTAAATTTCGTTATCTATATCTATAATTCACCAGACTCGCTATTGAAAAAAGAAAATTTTTATCGAAAAAATGTTACCAATATATCTAGATATATATTCACAGATTTCATTATCATATTCATCTAGGATTCACATTTGTCTTTTGAGATTCGCTTTTTCGAAAATTTTATGTGCTTTGCGTTTTTTAATATTCAAACTAAATAGACGCATATGTGCTAGGTTTAGTAGATGTGGCAGGGTTTATCAAAGTTGGAAAGCTTTTTCGGTATAAAGTGGTTATTTCGGTTTGATGTTGAACTTTTCTTGAATAAGTACAGTTTCAATAATAATGAAGTAAACAAATTTAAATTTTTGAACATAAAAACAACTACTGATAAACTGAAGAAAACCAAAATTAATATAATTTCAAGAAATAAATCATAAATGGCATGGAAATGCTGATAAAAGATCCAATCTTACAAATTAGTTATGTAGTACCTTTGAATAAAACATAATATATGGACATATATACAGGGTGTAAACAGTATGAATGCAAATATTTTAGGTGGAAATAGCCCACATTAATTCAAACAAAAAACTCTTACTTATAAATCAATGGTCTGTGGGCATTAATAACCAAATTATGACAACATATATGTTAAGTAAATTATTGTCAATGCGACAATATCGCTTATCGAACGATACACTCACTTTTACTTTTTTCTCTTACTAGTAAAAAAACTTATCTTGACCGCGAAAATTGCACTGCAGAGTTTTGTATTGAATAATTATTTTGTCGACGATTTGCGTGATTTGGGTAAATGAAACATTTAACAAATAAACATTTTCAAAACATTATCTTACTTAAAACTAATGTTAATGTTTGGAGGTTACCTTTAAAGTTCACGTCTTTAGACAGTTTCTCTACATAGCACATCAGGAAACAAACACGACGTTGAAAATTAAAAATCTACGGTTAAACTTGCTATATCTATATTCTCGGTAGATTTGTGTCGAGTTTTCTTAATGAAATTGGGATTAGTGAAGGCATAGAAACTGTTTAGAAATTATGTATTAAGCTTTACAAGCATTTTGCAAGCGAAATTATGTGTAGGTGACGATAAAAATGGGGGCAAAATTTGTGACTCTATTTTTTTGACAAAACTTTTTTGGAAAAATTTTATAAGGCTTGTTGATTTGTTTTACCTAAATTGTCATTCCTCAAAATATTTGCACTCAAACCGTTTACACCCTGTATATACCATTAAGATTTAAGAAAAAGGTGATATGTATGAAGACGAAGCCTTTAATTGAAATGATGAAAAACACATAAATTATATTTGTTATAGAGTGTGAATAAAAAATATGGTTAATAGATTAATTAAAGAACCTACAGAGTAAGGAAAAGTTTCTTTCACTCTGGGTCAATTAATGTGATCCAGATTCGATCATTTTATTTTTCTTTTGGTAAAAAATAAAAGCAGTTGATTTATAAATCTAAAAGTAAAAATCTAAACTCCAAGAGTCTGGAAGAAAAAATCTTATACTTGTAATCCTTAGACCAAATATTTTCAGTGTAATAGTCTAAAAAATACTATTTGGGTGAATTGAGTATAAGGTCATACCCTGGAAGCTCTTGCCTGGATAAAAGTGAAAATGTATTAAACTGATTTGTATGTTAAAACAAGCAAAAACTACATTATACCTGAAATTGTAAGAACCTACAACTACTAAGTACATGTGGAAGAGATTGTAGAAGTTGAAATTAAAAAGGAAATAGAATAGAATGAAGTCAAAAACTACCAAAACAGCTTACAAAAATACAAATTGCACAATTATACTGAGAAGGAAAACCTTTGGAATAAATGAAAAATATAAATTACTAGCGGACCCGATAGACGTCCCATGTAAACTTTTAAAAATTAGCTGTAACAATATAATCTGAATGCCATCTATCAGACGTAACTGAAACTAAAGCACACTCTTGAATATTTGACACAGCGACTACAGCGCAGTCTGCCGGATCCTATGTAAGTTGTGCTAACATCAACAACAATTTTTAAATAAATAATTTAACTAAAAAAACAATATCTAGTAAATATTGTGAAGCTAAACCATCCTGAAATCCCCTGGAATACACACAAAAAATTTCATCAAAATCGGTCCAGCCGTTTAGGAGGAGTTCAATGACTAACACACGTACAGAAGATTTATATATATAAAGATAATACAAAAATTATAGAATGATTTTAACTTAACAGTCAAATTATAAAAATATAATTTTACTTAATGAAGAAAGGTTAAAAAATATTTAGAAAATTTATGAAAATGGAAGTGAAGTAACAATGGAAACAAACTTTTAATCAAATAAAAAATGTGAAAGGCATCAATCAAATACATCCACTGACTAATTGCTTATATAATCACTTAAAATATTATAGCACTTATTTTACAATTAATACACTTATTTTAAAACTTACTTATTATTATTTTCTTTAATTTATACAGTTGGGCCGGAAAAAAAAACGCATAAAATTCATAAATCCCCGGTTACAAGTTTGAAAAAAGGATAGAGTGTGATTACATACATAGTCAGTATTTCTTCTATTTAAATTACTTATAGATAAACTGATATACCGGATGTCCATGAAGTCCCGACACGGCTGAATATTTGCTAAAGTACTTCATTTCTGGAAAAGGTCATTCGTTTAGTAACTTTCCAAGGAATCCGATGGTGACCTTGGATTTGACCTTGAACCTCATTTATTTTGAGGTCAACCTCATTTTTTTAGAACCTCTATTGCGAAATCGGAAAGAGTGGGAAATATCACGTCCGGACATGTATTGAGGTATGAGTTTCTCGTTAAGACTTACCTAGGGTATGACCTTGACCTTTTTCAGAAATGAAGTACTTTAACAAATATTCAGCCGTCCCGGGACTTAATTGACTCCCGGTATGTATAAATGTATCATAACTGCACAGAATGGCAATATTTTATCAGTGTGACAGCAGAACACACTGGAGATTATAATATTCAACTATAATACATGAGTCTCAAGTTACTTGAAAAATGTTGACATATAATATAGTTTTAAAAAAGAGTGAACATTAAATAAGAGGTTTAGAACAGTTTTAAAAGAGTCCAAACATTGTGTGTATAGTGTACCTTGGGTTTGTCGCACTAGTGAGGGGACATTTAAAGAACTCGGAAGTAAGGATAAGAGAATGTCAACACATCGGAACTGAAGCTAATTTTCCACTGTAGGTATAGACAGTTGTTTTTTTATTGAGTCGTTTTGTCCACAGGGGTTTTCCCTTTCAAGGGGTAGTTGTATCTTGTCATTTTAAATACAATGGTATTCAGCCGCACGGTAATTGTTATTATCATTTTTTGACTCGTGTAATTGTTTTATTTTAGATATTTTAGGTTTTTCTCAGAAGCTACTTTCTGGTTTGGCAGCTTTGTTTCCCACAGATATTTGAATTTGCCTGTGGTATAATGTTTTCATGGTTAAGTTCTTCAAGTCTTCCATACATTTTCATTTCATTTTTTCATTCCAAATTTGTGATTGTAAGATCAAAAAGCTGTTTTTTCTCATGTAAGTATAATATTGCAATAGATTCTGTGGTTTCAAAAATTTACAAATATTCAGATTGACCACAAAATTTCACTGTTTATAAACACAATGGGTAATACTACAGCTGTTCACTTCTTCTGTCAATTCAATCCACACCGCAGTATAAACTAAACTACTCAACTAGTCCTTTAAATAGCCAGTGTAGAATATACCCGAATGCCATGATTATTTCTTATTTGTCACATTATTTTCAGGAACCTTATAGAGGCCACTTTTATACCTCCATCGAAATTTCGGGATGGCCATTGTTGTTCTTTTTTTAATTAATTTCAGCCGGTTTTATGTTTACTTAATTTTTTTCTTTCTTTGGCGGCGTAAAATGAACTTTATAACAATATTGTATTTCTTTGGTCACTGATCACTGGTTATGTAAAATCGGGGATTAAGTATATCCTTCAATTTGCAAAATATATATTTTTTAATTAGGCAGGGACCGGTTATGAATTTATACGTTTTTTTTTTGAGAATATTATATTGCTTAGTAATAATACGAATTTATTGGCTGTGAATTTGTCGGATTTTTTAAAATGCTATCCTTCAATTACGTTGCCTTACATAGGGTGATTTATGTACAAATAATGAGTGACCTGTTGATATTATTTCCAACATACGTATCTTATGTGTTCACTAACAATCAAAATGTGTGTATGCAGTTTGAGAAGTTTTCACTCAATCATAAAAATAATTTCAATTCACCTGTCTCTCTATATTGTATGCTGAACTGTAAAGGATTTAATAAATAGTTTCTCCTTTTGATCTAAGTCATAAAGACTTCTCAGGTTGCAACTGGAATTGTTCCTCAAACAGTTACTGAATTTTTCAAAAACAGCTTGTAAATACTCAGTTAAAGATAAATTATAAAGTTTTGTTATGTATTTAAAATTACAGTCGTGCTTTATGAATTTTAAGTTTTATCTTTTTGGAAGTTTTAAACTAGCTCAATCAAGGGCATTTGTTGTACTGTTATTGTTATGTTGCGTTTTTATTTATCTGGTCTTATTATTAAGGTTCTTCCACTTTAAACTAGAATGAAAACACTTTTAATAGAAAAATAAACAGTTTTTAATACACAATGTCATGTTTTTAAATGCTTACACTTTTAGTATAGTTCTTTTTATAGTCTTAAGTTAGTACATGAACAGAATAAAAACAATCAGAAATAATTTGACCTTCACAGCACATGTGGCAATTGTTTGTTAGTTTGGTTTTCGGTCCTTCCTTGCCTTAAAACAAAACGCTTAGCATGGAATAAATGAATATATTCTGATGTTGCCTTCAGCAAGGAACTACTTGAATATTTCAAACTATTGCCTTGGATAAATTCGGATAGGAAAATCTAAAAGACTGATAACAAGTTTGCGTCCAGATTGTTTTTCTTCTATGCCATGAAATTTGATTATTCAGGCTGTTATATTTATTGGAGCTTATAGAATATGATTATGAAATGTATTATCTTGAACTGAATAATAAAGTTTGAGATACAATATGGTTTTTAATGCAGTAGTAGTTTTGACAGTGTGAAACAATTCACAGAAGTGTTGAAAATGATCCTTGTCGCCTATAACGATTACTTATTATTACGAGATCGCGTAATTTTTTAAAAGTTGCATACATCTAAAGGAAACCTTTGTAGGATACTGATTGTTTCCTGCAAGTTTTTCTATGTGGCTTACAGTACAATGAAGTGGCAGAATTGATTCTATTAAGTTCAGTGCAGACGGAGCAGCTGTTTTACAACTTCGGTTGAAAACTAGTTGCTCTTGGAACTACATTTGTTGATAAGACTCTTGTTGCCAATAATTTCAATGGTTTGAAAAATTATCCGCGAATAGAGTGCGTTAACAGAGCCAACTGTCGATATCGCTGTTTGGCCTATAATGTTTTTAAAACTTTTGCAATTATTGGCAACTAGCATCTACGAACAAACCTAGTTACAGGTGAAACTGGTTTGCAACCGAAGTTACAAAACAGTTGCTCCGTCTGCGCTGGCCCTAAGTGTAATGTAACAAGCATTATATATTTATACATATATATATATATATATATATATATATATATATATATATATATATATAGATTTTCTATTATGTACGGTGGCATGCGTGCATAAGCAGTTGCATGTACAAAATGGTTGCAATATAAGGTGGAGTAGAATTAAAGTTAAACAGGGTGATTGAAAAGAAATACAGGGTGGATAAAAAAATGTAAGCAGTTGCATATACAGAGTAGTTGGAATCATTGGTGGAGAAGAATTATACTTATTGGGTATTGATGAAAAGTTTAAATTTCTATAGGGAAATATATATATATATATATATGTAAAAAAAATTAAAGAGGAAGGGTGAAAATAACACCACTTTTGGAGAGCAAAACCTGTATCAATGTCTGAATGTGGCCTTGTTGTCAATGGAATTTCGATCTGAATTTTACACTAAATTATCGGACCAGACCCGATTGAATTCTACGAAAGTAAAAGTAATACAATCGTGTTTATTAAATAGAATTAAGGCAGACTCTTTTAGTTTTCGTTATATGTTGTATGACATTGATTTGTCAAATTGTATTTTATGACCTAGGACGTACCAAGCTTTTGGTTTAAGGAGGGGCAGTTTAGAAAAGAAATTGTACTAGAGGTGGACAAATCGGGAAAAAATTGTCCTAGAGACAGGGACAATTCAGATATATATTTTTTTTGGTCTAGGGGAGCAAGTCAGCAAATTTATGAGTAGATTTGATTAGTCACGGCAGCTTTTCAGGCCCAGGGGGCAGCTGCCCCCCTCGGTACGCCCATGGACCTAGGTTCCAAACATGTTCACAAATTTTGGATTTATATAACTGTTGTTTGTTTATGTAATTTTTATGTTCATTTATATGTACATTTAAAGGCTTAGATGTTTCTCCAATGTAAATGTGATCACATTCTCAAGGGATTTTATAAAGGCAGTTTTTTCCATCAAATTGATTTTACTGTATTTATGTTTTGCATGTTGTTTTGACATTAAATCAGTGCCTACTCCCTTCAATCTTTTCAACAGACCCTCTATATGGTACAGTTCTTACAATACTGTATAGTTATTTTAAGGTACATTTTTTATTGTACTGTGGTTATCCTGAGATTATACTTGCATCTGTCAGCCAAACTGCTTGTTAGTTAATTTTTCTGCAAATCTACTGAACAAAAAATGTTGAATATTGGTACTTACTCGGAATAGATGACACAGCCAAATTAGAAAATATAACATATCACACTAAATGGTTCTTTATGAAAATTCGTAATATATATATATATATATATATATATATATATATATATATATATATATATGTTTTAGGTGGTTTCCGGGAATTCATCCGCGTAGTTGATAACTGATCCCTGCCGGGATCGATGGTAAGATGACGACGTTTCGGCAGAGTCACATCTGCCCTCTTCAGGTCGGTTCGCATAATTCTCGTAGCCTTCTGCTTTCGCTTCTATTTACTCGAATACTCGTAACTCAAGTAACTAGAAAGAAAGCAGAAGGCTACGAGAATTATGCGAACCGACCTGAAGAGGGCAGATGTGACTCTGCCGAAACGTCGTCCTTTTAACGTCAAGGAACGGCAGTTGCTTGTTGGCTTCAACCTCCATGGTAAATTTTATTTTGTGATGGATGCCATTAAGGTGGTCTAAAAAAAGTATTGAGGTGTTCCCTTCCATGAAACGTCGTCATTTTACCATCGATTCCGGCAGGGGTCAGTTATCAACTACGCGGATGAATTCCCGGAAACCACCTAAAACATTTATTGCCCGCGAAAACTTAAATATATATATATATATATATATATATATATATATATATATATATATATATATATATATATATATATATATATATATATATATATATATATATATATATATATATATATATATATATATCGCACAGTTTAAAAGATTTACAAGAAAATATTAAAATTCAATCTCCCTTATCTTTATAAGCAACTGAACCCATAATTTTGAAAAATATAGAGCTTATACTATCAACGTTATTTACATTGTACAACTTTGTCCTAATCTAGCAAACAATATCACTCCTATAGATTCCAAGAATCCTATGTTATCCCATTCTGATCTTGGTCACCTATATACTTTAAGATGTGGAAATGTTTACCGTAATATTGAGTGAGTGGCTTACTTGCATCAAGTTCAAGGTTTTGATTTACATTGTTACACAAAGAAAACATTCTGGATTTGGCCTTTGTCAGGTTAAAACATTTGTGGGAATGGACTAATTACAATATTAATTTGGTTGTAGTGAAAATAAAAATTCCAGCTGAATTTTGCGGTGGCTTTTCAAGCTGCCCACATGAAACCTTTCTAATAGAATATTATCATTTCCTGTTTCTGGACAGACAGGATCCATTTTTAAGGATAAAATGCCATAAACCTTTGTGAACCAGAACAAATTCTTAAATACATTTTTTGCTAGGTATTTGTTTTTTTTTAAAGCAAACTGAAATATGCAAGTTATTTACTTACATGCCTTTGAACTCTGATGCAATAACTTCATTTAGTGTAATAACACTTCTTTCATTTTGTATACAAAAAGGGAACAAAGTAATTAAAGGATTAAACTAAAAAATACCACATCCAAATAGCCAATTAATTTACTTATCATATTTCTATCCAACCAACGCAAGAAATACCATAACAACTTTTATATATTCTTAACATATATTACAACGCTTTTGTTTTTTACTCGATTTACTATACTCTATAATTAAACAAAGAAAAAAGGAATTTTCATCACTATTATTATTAAAATAACTGTCAAAAATAAATGTATCTATCAGTGTTTAGTTTGAACTCTTAATATAATCGTGTGTGGGCTTTCAATAACCATTACTCACATCTACTTTTCACAGTCGTTATTATCATGTTCGTCTGATGTATCAGGTATAGGGCACTAACAAATACTGAATTGGCACTGGAAAAGAAAAACAAAAATTCTATAATGATAACAGTCAACAACAACAGAAGATAAATATGAAGTTTTATCAAAATTTCTTACCCATTTCCATATGATCAATATCTATAGAAGAATTGATAAATTGTTTTGCTGTAGCAGCAGAAATTATAAGTGTTACACATAAGGTCTTAAAATTTTATAATTTCATAAAATATGATATTGTTGTTACACCAAGAGCTGTTTTGATACCCAAAAAACTTTGAAATATGAAATAGTAATTTTATTATTTTCTATTACTAGGAATGTATTCACAAGTTTAACATGACCAGTTTCAACAATTAATGTGCCATTTTCAAACAAAAAAATAAAATTAAACTGAAACAAAAATTTACTGTAAATTATAGGGGTTTTCGCGGAAGCCGTTCTGAATCGATTCAGAATCGGTTCATTATTTTTAGTTCTATTTTTGTTCTGTCCCTAAATCGGATCACCAGAGTTCACATACCCTGTTTTCCAATTAGCGCACAATTGAGCACAGTGCGGCACAGTGCTAGCACTGAGTGTTCCAATTACAGCACTAGCTCGCACAAATAAGCACAAGAAATAACTGTGCCTTTGGGATGTTTTATGTAGATTTACCAAGTAAACATAAAACTTTATCATAAAGCATGAAGTATGTTCCAATTAAAGCCAGAAAATTACGGTACAGGGCGACAGAAAAACACTTTGTGCTCTAGTAATTGGAAAACAACCATTATTGAATTATTCTGTAAATAATTTACGTACACATAACGGTAAATTGATAACTTATGAGTAATACACTTTTAACAGTATGGTGATCAGTGTACTCTACCGTTTGGTTTTAAAACAACCATGTTCCAATTAACGTCCTAAAAATTGCCGCACTGTGCGGCACAAAATCACTTGTGCTCTGCTAACTGGAAAACAGCCATAGTGTTTTGTTTCATGTCATATATAAAAATCATTTTGTGGTTAATTTCTATGGGTGAAACGGCGCGCATGAACAATCTGTAAATTTTTCGGAATTGAAAATATGTCCCGAATTTAAATTTTCAAATATTGAATGAATATCACTATATAGAAATTCCTTTTCAGTCAGCATTATTGTAAAATATTCGGATTATTTAATTTTTATATATTTGTCTAGATTTAACTTCACAAAAGGGCATATAGACTATAATTATAGCTAAAAAATGCTTTTAAAAATTACTGACCCTATAAATATTACTACCCTGAAAGTAGCCGACATCCGATAAAAAATCTAAGTATATTTTACTATTTGTTATACAGTATTTAACAAGCTACATGTGCTGTAAAATTAAACTTTTTGCAAATGTAATGAAATGCACATCTTTATTTTGATAAAATCTAAATATTTATTTCTTTAAAATTTTGGTTTTTGCATTTATTTCAAAAATATTCTGTGTTAAATTTATAGGTTCATTTTTTTTCGGTATTTGTTATACAATATTCAGCAAGCTATCTGGGCTGTAAAATTAATTTTTTTGTAAATGTAATGAAATGTACATCTTTATTTTGATAAAATGTAAATGTGCATTTCTTTAAAATTGCAATTGTTTGATTTTTTTCAAAAAATATTCTATTTCACATTTTCAGGTATCCGACATTCAATATTTAGCAAACTGCATGGGCTTTACATTTTGAAAATCTAAGGGAATGCACCTGTTTACTTTCATAAAGTCTAAATGTGCATTTATACGTTTTTTAAAATATAATTACATATAAAATAATCGATGCCAAATTCCAACATCTTTGAATATTTGGCAAGCTACTATATCGGCTGTAAAATTCGAGTTTGAAAACGAAACTAAATGGACCTCTTTATTTTCATAAAGTAAACAAGTGACCCTTTTTGAAATTTCACATTCACTTAAAAATATGCTATATTAAATTCTGATATAACTCCATTTTGATGTTAAGGAAAATACTTATCTGGACTAAAATTTCATTTGCTTCAACTGAAAATTACTCAAACCTCTTTATTCTAATCTTTAAGTGCATTGGTATATAATTTTATCTGCATTTTTAAATTAGTTTATAAACAGTTTTTTTCAATTAAAAAAGTTCTGAAAATGTAATGGTATACTAAGCTAGTAGCTAGATATATTTATGTGTCTTTATTAAAAATTATAATCCTCTCTATTTAGAAAATTTTAAAATGTATTATTAAAAAAAAATTATAGCAAAGGATATTTTCACCCAAAAAACAGTATTTTAGAATAAAACATTTTAAAAAAATGTAACAGACAAGTATTACTAAAAAGTTGAAAATAATTATAACGAAATATAACTCTAGACACTAAATACAGTAAACAATACATTCAATGTGGTGAGGTCCCTAGACACAAAGTAAAAATTTAAACATTAAAAGGTGCTCATTCTGTACAAATTAATTACCTACCTATCTAGTATATTTTTTATTTATGTTAAACCAGTCAACAACATATTTGAAGTTACTTAACTTGCAGCAAATCATAGAAGATTATCATACATTTCAATGATTTAATTTTGGGTGTCAATTCTGTCAATTAATTTGAAAATTGATTATTTTTGTATTTATTGTGACACTTCTAGTACCTATATTATATACTTCTAAAAATCTATCACTTCTCATCACTAAACAAACTGTAGTCCAATATCTTCGTTAATTAAAAGTATTATTTATGAAAAAATACTATTTTAAGTTCTAACAGGAATTAGTAATAAAATTGGAACAATTTTATTTCTTCTACATTAAATTAAAAATAATTTTGACCATTTCCACTTATCTCCAACTGCTAAATTCAAATTCAAACGAAAGCTGAACTAAACACTTCGATAGACTTCGGAGAGCTGAGTGGGTTAGAAATCAGGTCGAACCGCATAATTCTTAGAGCTTTTACGTATATTTGCTCTAAGGTATAATCGAACTAAAAATCCTTGCTTCAGAGCAAGAACCATTTGAATCGATTCAGAATCGATTCAGAACCAATAACTGCTTACCGCGAACACCGAAGTCAAGACTACTGTAACCCAGATCACCAAATTTTATAACAATAGATTTGGTTCACAATACAATTCTACGATGCTATTGTTACCAGGTGTTATCGTCTATAGGACGTTGTTTCATTTGGGATTCGTTCACTTAGTTCTATATCGGTTCATTTTCAGTAATTTTGTTCCGCGAACTGCGTTTTCAGAAAATTACGGTAATATTACTGTTGAACCGATTCAGAACTGCTTCCGCGAAAACCCCTTATACAATGGTGTTTGTGTTTGGCACTGAATAAAAAATGCAATAACAGATGTTATTTAATTTTAGATTTTCTTGGGAATAATACCACATCAGAGTTCAAACTTGTGTATATTTTAAAACCAAACGTTTCAAAATCCTGTCCTGTCCTGTCCTGTCCTGGATATAAATTTATAAATTTATATCCATTGAAAACGAAATCCGACAGGATTTTGAAACGTTTGGTTTTAAAATATACACAAGTTTGAACTCTGATGTGGTATTATTCCCAAGAAAATCTAAAATAAACTAGAAGATGCCACAAATAACATTCAGAAAACAACAGATGTTATGATTTAAAACTAACTTTAGTATCTGACATTACCAAATTAGGGCCAGATATATTCCGAATTCCGAAATTATTCTACCATTTTTCATTTTATGAACATTTTACTTAGACTTACAAGAAATACACAAAAACTTACTGTCCTTCTTTAAAGTACTCTTTCAGTGTATTACTAAACCTCTTCGAATACTTGACGAACTCTCGTTTCCTCTGCTCTAACGACTGCTTTCCAGTCGATCCTGGAATGAACGCGTTGACTTCGTTTACGGCATCCAACAGCTTTTTTATAGCGCTAGCTATTTCCTTGATAGTTTCCAAAAATGTTTTTCTGTCGGTTATTTCATCGGGAATTCTACTGAGAATCCTCTTAAGAGCGGCAGACTTCCTGTTCAGTTCTTGGAATGCGTCCTCGGAGCGACTCAAACGATATTCAACTACTGGAAAAAATACATTTCAAAAAAATGAAAATTATTACAATATTATATTGTTATTTTGTTAATTCAGTTAAGTATTCAGTAGCAGTAGAACTGCAATTCAACTCTCTTCTGTGGCAGTTTTTTTTAGATAGTTTTTATTGTATGATAGGAATTATTTGACAGATGACAGAAAACAACACTTTCTTATAGCGATTCTGCTTTTTCCGGATTTAGACCGCGTCATTTTTTCGAATTAATTTATTTATATATCTGAAACGAGCATATAAACAAAATTTTCCTACGTTTCGCCCACACTTATAAGGGGCTTTTTCAAGGATGAGAAAACAATATATTATGCTGGTTTCAGATATATAACTAAATTAATTTGAAAAAATGACGCGGTCCAAATCCGGCAAAAGCAGAATCAGCTATGACGAAAACCTATGTTCTCAGCACTTTCTTATTATATTAGATTTGGGTAGAAAGATAATTTTCTCACACTTAAATTTTCTTGCTTTTTTAATATAATATAATCCCAAAGAATTACTTTTATTTTGGTCAATATTACAAGGACTCTTATAGGAACTCCTTTTTCATATCATACAGTATAAAACTGTCAACATATTCCAACATACCAAGAGGCAGATTACAAAAAATTATACAAATACAAAAAATATGAACTCAATGCTGATGTTATGAACTGGTTCAATTTCAAGATGGCAGACTTTTACACAGAGAAGAGAAGATGGAGCAGCATTATAGAAAATGTATAGATGGAAAAAGCAATAATGTAAATATATGTGGATATTAGAGTCTATAAAAACATTTACCCATTAATGTAAAAACACAGTTTGGACCCTAACACCAAACCTTTATTTAAACACTCAACAACATTTCAACAACTCTTAAGTTGTCATCATTAAGGGGTAGTAAACCAATTTGTTTGGTGCCTATGAGCTGCTCATTGCATGGGAAGGGCTTGAGTTCAAAAATTTATTTGAGGTTGTTTATCTATTTGGATGCCAGGTGAATGAGTACACAACATAAATAAAGAAAGGTGAAAACACAGTTTTGCACCCTAACACCAAACCTACCATTAAACTATTACTTAGGTAATTAGTACAAAGGGTAAATCCTAAGTACCTGAATTGTAAATAACAAAAAAAGGCAGATTTTATATAATGCAATTATGTAAGAAAGGTACAAAATTTAAAGTTAGGAAATTTTAAATAAAACAACAATGCACAAGTCAAATAAAGATGATCAATTTTTCAAGGATGAATAATTACTTTGTCCTCAAATAAATAATGAGAGTGAAGTTGTAAGTTTAACAGTAACACAAATGCAGGTAGGAGTTAATTGGTTCCTGGGCAGTAAAGCAAGGTGGTTTACTCCTTGATGATGAGGTTAGGGTGCAAAACTGTGTTTTTACATTTGTGACAAACCAAAGGTTCCACAGCATTTCCATTTACTCATAAGCTTATTTTTTTGAGGATCATGCCACAGTTTTGTGTGTTAGATCATAGCTGAACATTAAAGTCAAAAGAAAATTTCTTTATTTAAACTGGAACATTTAAAATTTGAAAATTAAAATTAGTTGGTGACTGTCAAGTTCATGAACAAGAAGTGACCAAGTTTACAATTTCATTTATATCTAAAGTGTTAGAACAAAATCAAACGTTTCCAGAAGTTTTGTGCAGATGGCTGTTGCAAGTGTTAAAAATAATGAATGTGGTTTCTTTATTTCCTGTTTGCCCACAAGGTTGTCATGAAAATATAATATGATTTTAAATTGTTTATATTGCTTTTACTTCAAATACAAAACACAAGAGGCTTTATTATATGTCAGAACATGCCTCATATGATTTTATTTTTTCTAGAATATGCAAAAAAAAACATGTTCAAACAAAAACAATATAGTATAAATTAAAATTTAATATGATAGATCAAACATTCCACAAAGAAAAATATGTGTGCTGGGCATATCATGTTTTCATTTTAATCTGGCTGCTCAAAAAAATACTACTAAAATACTATTATTCATCAAAATTATCTTCATTATGATAAACTTTATAAAATTCAACAATAAATCTATAATTTTATCATTTGTAATATCAGATGTTATCAGTATTTGTTTCCCCAAATTATAACAAAAAGTGAGCAATTTCCTTTGTAGATAAAATTGTAATAAGCATTAAAAACAAACAAAAAATGTGTATAGCTAATTGGCAGTTCTATGTAACTGAGTTTTTCAAATTTGGGATTTCAATAACTGGTAGTTTGCATATTTTCATTCTATACAAAAAATATGAAATAAAAAAAATAAGATTAAAATACCTGTCTAACACAATGTTAGGGTAACAATTATAAAAGATAAAATTATTTCCAAACTCAAATCACAAAAAAAAATTAAACATATCACTGATTTGCCACAATACAAACATGTATCAACAGTAATAAAGAGAAAATATTACATTACCATCTGAGTCAGAAACAGCTCCTTGTAAGCGCAGAATACTCTCATTCATATTAACTGTAAGATCTCCTTTTCTAAGGATTCCCACAACAAGGTCATATGCAAGCCCCGGGTATGCAGCTTCAGCCTTCGTAAGTGCAGAACGCAAAGTCTGACTGGCAAAAACATCGTGCTTCTCCAACTAAAAGAAAACAAGTATTTAATTAAATAAATTTAATATGTAAACATACGAACCTCTGACAAAATAGGGCGTATTAAAACAGGAAGTATTAACGTTGTGACAGGAGTTTCATCTCCCATTGTCATATTTATTGAAATTAATGAAATAATGTATTGAACTATTTAAAATATAATAATTTTATATTCGAATTAAACCATATTAAAAGTAAATCACTAAAACCATATTTCCCAAATTTACAAATATTCGTGTGAATGGAACGTCACTGTCACATCATAAAACATTATTTATTCCGTGTTTAACCAATCCTGCCCCAAAGATAGTAAACAAAGGATTTCTGGATAGTCTTTTCTCTCTTCCGAATGCATACGTCACGAAGTGGCTGCTGCTAAATATTTCCACTTAAGCTTTTTTAATTATGTTCTTACAAACATCACGTTAATCAGCTAAAACAAAACCAGGAAAACTCTTCAACTGGTGACAAACAAAGCTCAACTGTCTGCGTAGCGTCGCTTCATACGCATGCTTTCGTTATTTTACGCTTGTTGTACGCTTGGTTGCATCTTGCACAGTAAACATAGGAAACTGTGTCCACCAGGCGACATACCACTATGCAAAAGCAATATGTCGCCTCCTGGACACAATTTCGTATGCAAGATGCAACCAAGCGTACAATAAGCGAAAAATAACAAAAGCCTGCGTATGAAGCGACGCTACGTAAACAGTTTGGGAAAGCGCCACAGCCATAGAGGTATTATACAGGCAACTCCTGAGATAAAAGACACTGTGATACGACATAGGGTGCTCGTTTTATTCGAATTTTTTTAAACATGGATTTAGCAATCCTTTAGAGCACACACTTCTATTTATTCAAGGAAAGCAAAGAGGAAAACTCGAACTCTTAAGCAATGGGTGGCGTCACGTGGCGGTTGGTTTGTAAAATATATTGGCCCGCAAAAATTGGTTAAGATTTATAATCAAATAAATAATTATTCCCTGTTTTCCAATTAGCGCACAATTGAGCACAGTGCGGCACAGTGCTAGCACTGAGTGTTCCAATTACAGCACTAGCTCGCACAAATGAGCACAAGAAATAACTGTGCCTTTGGGATGTTTTATGTAGGTTTACCAAGTAAACATAAAACTTTATCATTTAACATGAAGTATGTTCCAAATAACGCCTGAAAATTACCATACAGGGCGACACAAAAACACTTTGAGTTCTAATAATTGGAAAACAGCCATTACTGAATTATTCTGTAAATAATTTACGGACACATAAACGTCAATTGATAACCTTTGAATAATACACTTTTAACCTTATGGTTATCAGTGTACTCTACCGGTTGGTTTTAAAACAACCATGTTCCAATTAACGTCCTAAAAATTGCCGCATTGTGCGGCACAAAATCACTTGTGCTCTGCTAACTGGAAAACAGCCATTATATATATATATATATATATATATATATAATATAGAAATACTAATCTCACAAATAGTTATAATATTCTAAAATTAGATTGCTGCATCATATATAACTACTATCACCCAGCAGTTAGCAGACTATTTTACGGACAAAACTATTTCTCAATATGTAGTACCTCCCATTGCTTAACCAGTCAAATTGTCAAATACATTAAATTTTTGGTTGTGTCATATGTCATTTTATGACAAGTCTTGGAAAGTCTATATCTGTCAGTACAAACCAAAATGTGTTGTTGCTAAATAAAAATTTCTACGTAGTTAATTCATGCCATTTTTACTTAAAGTTTAAAAAACCATTCATATTCCACGATGGACATCATTTTACTAGCAATACTTGCTTGCATATTGCTCGTTATTATTGTTGGCATAGGTTTTTATCGTAGAAATGGTAAGGTGAAAGGTATTGTAATGGATATATATTAAAAATGTTTCTAAACCAGTTCCAGACTCCGAAAAACCTAGGCCACAACCGAATAGAGCGAGAAATGCTGCTCCCAGAAGAGTTCAAATGGCAAGAAATAGAGGCGCCCGCCTCAGAGCAAATGGTAAGATCATGGAATGTTTGTGTTTTTAAGATTAGTTTCAGTAAACTATAAAAAAACTTTTTATTTCCAGCTGTTGCACAAGACCAGCATGAGTCTGATGACGCTGAAGAAGAAACAGAAAAACCAGATATAGAATTACCTGATGGTAAAATAGGAGCTAAAAAAAGAGCAAAATTAGAAGCTAAAGCTGAGAAAAAAGCTGCAAGAGAAGCTGAGGAACAACTAAGAGCTGAAAAAAAGAAAAAAATGGAGCAAGCTGAAGATGAAAGGAAAAAAATTGAAGAGAAAGAAAAAGCAGAAGAAAAACAACGAGACGAGGAAGAGAAACGAGCTAAAGAGGAACAAGAAAGGAAAGAACATGAAGAATATTTAAAAATGAAGGAAGCATTTGCAGTAGAAGAGGAGGGTTATGAGGAAGGGGAGGAAGAAAACAAAAATTTGCTACAAGAGTTTGTTGAATTTATTAAATCCAACAAAGTGGTTGTTATTGAAGATCTAGCTTCAAAATTCAAATTAAAAACACAAGCTGTGATTGATAGAATAAAAGACCTACAAAATGATGACATCCTTACAGGGGTAATAGATGATAGGGGGAAATTCATTTATGTGTCCCCTGAGGAAATGAAGGCTGTTGCAACATTTATTAAACAACAAGGTCGAGTTTCCATATCTGAACTAGCAGAAAATAGTAATAAATTAATCAATCTAATACCCACTGTTGTAAATTCTTAGCTAAATAAAATTAATTTGTTGGCTGTTTATTTTTACCTTTGATTGTCATGAAGATATTAAAATCGATTCTGTAAACTTAGTCATACTGTTCACATAGCGTGGTTTCATATGTACACATTTATCTTTTTCCATTAGTTTTATTCATTGTAGAGTAATTATCAACTCATAGACACAGTTTTGTTTATTTACTATGCAAGATGCATGCAAACAGTACTTGTGGAAACTGCATATGAAGCTTAGAGTATTTACACTACACTGTTCAGTATTTTTTTAATACTGAAAAGTGGTAGGTACTAAAAAATATTTAATACATAAATTGCAACCATGAATTAAAAAATTCAGTTCAAAAGGATAATCAAAAAGCAAAATAATATTTTAAACATTTTTTTATTAAAAGATTACAATTAATCTGATTCACTCATACTGTCATCTTCCTCATCACTTGTCACATCTGGTTCATCAGCTTGTTCACCACATTTAGGACAATCACACAGGAACAAGTAATTTGCCATCAATTCTTTCCTCCTGGAATGTCTGGATCTTCCTAACATACAGTCGTACAAATAGCTTATAAAAATTTCTTCACCTTCTTGAATGTCATTCAAAGCCACAAGAGACAATCTGTGATTATTATGAAGAAAAGAGGGTTCTGCATTGGGTACACAACTGTGATTACAAGCACTTTGTAGAACATAAAGGCCAACACCTTCATTGTTTAGAAATGTTCCAGAATTTGTCTCCATTTCATTATAAAGGTTGTCAATAAATTTATCTAATGAATCCTTTTCTTCATTAGTTAATGTTAACTCAGCTGTCTTATTCACCCACTGGCTTAAAGGGCTTGTACCAACCCTTGTCCATTTGTACCTGAAAGAAACATATAATGCAATACTGTGTTAACATTATCCAATGAAATGATACCTATTAATGCAAGCAAACTTTGAAAACCATTTAGAGTTAAAAATTGTTCTATGCCCTCATGAGGTATTGTGGGTTGCAATAGACTATGTAACTGAGTTAACTGGTCTGCAAACTTCTCACCAAGTAGTTTATGTGCTAAATCAGCATCTTCATTTACAGTTCGATGGCAAAATTCTAGGGTTTGTGCTACTGCAAGGTCCTTGTCTGAAGATTGTAGAATTCTGGCTAATAGTCTAACAATTAGCATTATAGTGCCTGTTTCTGGAGGATAGTGTATGTGTCTGGAATTTGCGAAAATTGTACATATGTAATGTTTAAGTTACAAACTTACTTCCATGCTTCATTTAAAACTTCCAAAGGATGAGTATTGTTCCTCTCGAAAGTTTGCAGACATAACAATTTATGGTATTGACCATAAGCTACATCTTTACATTCCAAACTACAATATTCAATTCCACACTGGGGGCATAATACTATTTTACTCTGATCTGTGGGACAACATTCTGAATAAGGTAAAATTATGATTTTACCACTTAACCTGCTGGCATTTTCTTGTGCTGTCTCTAATGGCCTATAATGCTACATAATACAGGTACATAATTTTAGCATAAATTACTTACCTCAAACAATGATCACATGCTCGATAGTTATAAGCAGCATTCCAAGAAAATTGACACGATACTAGGGGATCTTCTTCAATAATAACTGTACCACTTGAAATGTTTGTTTTAGCAAATAAACCTTTACCCTAAAATATAGGTATTTTATTTAAAATAAAAGTTTTTTCAATTTGACTTACTTTAGAAGTGAAAGTTTGACGAATTTCAGCGTTCATTATATTGTAATATAGTCCAACATCCAACAATCTGTATAAATAAATTTTTTTTACCTCTGTATTAAAATGTGATCAAAACATAACCAACAAAACCAATTCAAACTTTATGGCGGAATTTTCAACATACATACGGGGATACATAACAATTTTGATTTCTGTTTTTTTACTGTTTATTACAATTTTCAATTTTTCCTACCTCGGCTTGATTTCATTCAAAATATTGGACATTAATTCTTAAAATAATGTAGAATATAAAATTAAAATTTACTAAAATATGTTAGTCTAATCTATTTTTCTTCTCTATGACATTCAGCAACCATAGAAAAATGAACTAACGATGCTCTATGTCAGCAAATAAAATGTCATACACAGAACATCGAATATTTAACAGGAAAGTGTCAATGCCAATATTTAAGGTACCTTTTAAAAATTAATATTTATTTTTGAATGAAAATGACTACTAGGAAACGGAGTGGTTCGGGGTCCAACACAAAGATTTAAAGAGAAAGTTGTACAAATATATGAATGCTGTTGAAAGGGGAAGATGTGTCAAATCAAAATATTTTATTTTGGGAGGAATTCTTTTTTGCTTAAGCCTAACATTACAGTGTTGGAAAATGAAATTCTAAAAATGACTTCAGAGCAGCTACAAGTCGCTAAAACAGAATTTTAAATACTGCTCAATCAGTGCATCGGTATTCTTGATCAAAAAGATCAACAACATAGTATTAGAGTTGCTTATGGGTTTCTAACAATTAGTGTTTTATTGCACTCACTATTTAAAAAATCACTGGAGTTACAATTAGATGCAATGGAATTGTTGAATGAAATGATAATTTTTCAGTAAGGATCCATAAGCTATTGAGTATTTGCCAAAATTATCTAGAAGGTAAGAATAACATATATTATTACTCTCATAAAAGTACAATGTCCAATGTCCCTTTACAAATACAAAAAATCATTTAAGGCAAAAAGTTCATAGACAATTAATCTTTATGTTTTGTCTCTGGCATGAATTCTATAGTTTAAAAATTCAATACTGTTTCAACAACTAAGTTATCATTTGGAATAAATCACAAGTTGTGTGTATATTATGAACTACAGAATTTAAATATTCACAATTCATAAATGTATAGAATAAAGAATACATTTCAATTCCAAGGGAGTATTAAAGCTATACTTCTTTATAACACATTATTTTTACCTGTGGCAATTTTTATGGACACATAAATTTGTATATTTACAAAAAATGTATTATTGGGATTTCTACATCATACTGACATTGTTTTATAGGTGAATCAACTGAAGCTGTGAAAGGTTTATGCTAAAAATTATTCTAATTCTTATAAATGGGATAGAGTCAATTGATAAAAATTCATTAATAGAATACATCATGTCTTCACCTCTATTTGAATGTCTGATTAACTTTTATGTGATGTACCCACAAGGCAGAGAGATGGTTTATGATGTTGTTTTGATAATAACTCTATTGGTCAATTATAGAAAATATGATTATGCAAATCCATATATTGTGAAACTGTCAATTCTTGATGATGAACTTGCACTCAATGGATATGGTCAAATAATAACATCATCTTTGTCAGATTTTTGTAATCAATACAATAATGAACATTCTGAAAATCAAAATTCATCATGGTTCTCATCTTTAACTAACATTGTGGGGAATATGTTCATATCAGAAGAAGGGGGAGTTAGGTAAGCACTCAACATGTGGACTATCTGAATTGTTACCATATTTAGCCATATTTGTTGGTGAACTATTAAAGGTAATTATTTTTTCAGAATGCAGCAAGTGAGGGCAAACAATGCACTGTTGTTAGCTTTTTATGAAGCAGTACATTTGAATAGAATTTTATAACTACTTTGGCTCAAACTCAAACAGATGCTGCCAGCTCTCCACCATCTCCACATAATACATTGAATAATGCACAAGTTATACCAGATTTGTCAACTGCACCTGCTGGTTTTGATATCACCACACAACCTTCTAACTTATTAGTTACTTTTTTCCAATATTGGTAAGTTTCTTATTTCTAAATGATAATGATATTTGATAATAATAATATTATTATGCAAATAAATTTTGGACAACATAAAATTAATAGAATCCCACTTCTGACATCACTGTTATGTTTAGATAATTGATTCATAATAATCAAGTTGTTTATTGGTTGTATTATCTTTTTGTTAACTGTTGTTTAAAGTAAATTGGCAATAACAGTTAAATTTATTAAGTCAGCAAGAAAATTAGTAATTGAGAAAAAAAAATTAACATAAAATTTAGAATAAATCTAGACTAAAGGTTGTAATGTCTGCTCAAATAAGTATACAAGAAGTATATAGAAATAGAATTAGTTTGCCATTTAGTATGTGGAAATTTTAAGACACAGTTATTATGAAAGCATCAGACTAAATAATCTGTTTGAAACTGAATTAATAGACAGTGCTCAAAAACCAAACCAATAACACCAGAAGAGCAGTTTTGTCAGAATTCAAGCAACCAATTCATAGAAAATTTTAATTTATATTAATAAATCAGTCAATAAATATTTATATTGCATTCAAAACTCATAATGAGTAATAGTACTAACAACAACAAATTCAGAGTATACAAACTAAGAGTTTCTTTTTGTGTTATAAATGCTGATATATACAGGAAGATTATGGGATACTCTCTACTTAAAGTGTTGCATTGATTTCAGTTCTATTGTTATGCAAGACACCAAATCTGAGGCAGGAACCAACACAGTCAAATTATGTTTTCTTATACTTGGATGTATAACAGAAGATCAATATGCTAATTCACTCATGCATGATCTGAGTTTATCTTTTAAAGTAAGACTTCATAGACTGCCTATGAGACACAGAAAACTGTCATCAGAGAAGAGACAACTTCTTCACAGCCATTGGTCTGTACCTTATTAGGTAATGTATTTTCAACATACATGTTAAAGATATGCTCAGTTTAATATTGTAGATTTATTGGTGGAATTTATATTGAGTCATATGATGAGAAGTTCCCCATGGAGTTGTACATTTTGTGCATGGGTGTCATACAAAGGATACTGTGCTACCAAAAAAAGTGCAGGATAAGACTGAATTACATATGGAAAGAACTGTGGACTGCTATAATATCATTATTGAGATTTATTTTGCAAAATGAGAACTATTTGGGAAAGAAAATTAATATTTTTGATCTCTCAATAAAAGTTTTTTAATATATTGAATTTCTTCATTACATATGGTGACAACTTTTGGCCAACCCCTGGTAGCTATGATGAATTGTACTATGAAATATTTAGAATGCATCAAGTATTTGATAATATTTT